>JANIVT010000013.1:0-320500 GCA_030555945.1 Gaillardinia entomophila | reverse complement strand
AACCCGTACCTCCACTCCCTGTAAAAACCCGTACCTCCACTCCCTGTAAAAACCCGTACCTCCACTCCCTGTAAAAACCCGTACCTCCACTCCCTGTAAAAACCCGTACCTCCACTCCCTGTAAAAACCCGTACCTCCACTCCCTGTAAAACCCGTACCTCCACTCCCTGCGAAGCAGGGATGATATTGCCCAGATTAGTATAAGTCTATCCACGTCGTGTGGTGGTTAGTTCAAAAGGTTCACCAACCTCAGTACATACGGTAGTATCTGAGTCGCGTAGCTGTCATGACATGGGCTGTTGAAATATGGAAGCTATGTTTATAATTCTTGCGCGACTTTCATGCTTGACTCACCAATGGAGCGCTGAGTCATTGCGGGTGGTCACAAAATGAACACTTCGGTTTGAAGGTCTGTGGGCAAATGTAATGAACATAAAGGCATATTTGATTCCGGTGAAGCTATTTTTTGTTCATTTCACGAAGGGGACTCCAGACCTTTCGCACCCAAAGCAGCGAGGCTTAAAATTAGTTTCACTTACCACAAGTCAGGTGTTGGACTTGTACTTCAATTTTCAATGTCTCCAAACACCGACAATGGAGAATCGATCATTGATTGAAATCTTTCAAGAGTCAGTCCAGTCCATTCCACATGTGTCTGCAAATGCAGGTCGGCCTGGCTTCAGAAACGACCCTGCTGTAATGACATTGTATTTTGATGCTTCATGCGTTGTTGTGGTCGTGGCGGTCGTGTCGCGATATTCACGGAGAGGTCCCAAGGTGTTATGCATTCAGGTGAAGCGAATGTGTCACCTTCTGTGAAATTTGCCGCTTGGTGAGGTTGCCATATAGACAATGCACACCAATTGTGGCTTAAGTCGAGTTCTATGAGGTCAACAAGACAATACCAGCCAGAATATGAGTCGAAATGGACGATTTCGTTGACCCTTGTATCGAGCGTTTCGATCAATGTCGAAAACTCAGATATCTCGACTTGCAATTGGTTATTGATTAATGTTGAAGTGTTATAGGAAATAGGGTATAATCCCAATAAACCCACAGGTATTCGAGAGCGAGCTGGACAAGACACGGAAGCGAATCGAAAGGATGTAACAAATCTCCGAAGCATATAACTGAATCTTCCACTGAAGACAAGTTACACCATGTAGATATCGGAAGGAGCTCTCTGTGCCAGTGCAGCTGCTCGTGTGTCTCAGTTTATCATGACTCTTTCCCGATATGCAATATCACTTCAATATCACTTCAACCGGTGGGTGAGATGTGAAAGCCCGTTCCATTATGATAAGTGTTGCCCAGTGTGTCGGGTTCAAAGTATGAATAGTCTCACCGAGTTGTTGCGGTGACTAATTGTAGCCAAAGAGATTTGAGTAATTTACGATTTTTGCCACTTTTGTCAAAAAATTTCTCTTATTTGCAGCTGCGATGCTCACAGTCTTGAGTCAACAAATTTGCGGGAAGACTCACATGCATCGATGAAAGGATGATGAGCAAGGGCTGACCAATGACAACATATTACTCGATACATCAAATCACGAGCACAGTAGTGGAAATCTGCTAAATTTCACTTTCGAGTCGAGAAGTATTAATGAAAACGTGACTGGACTTGTGGTGACAGGGTTGTATAGCTGACACTCCTGAGAGAGTCATGTGTGATTGTTCACGTAAACTAGACCATGCAACTAACCTCTACATTGTGACAGCCATGTGGCATTTAAAAATACGAGTGAAAAGAACCGAAAAAATAATTACGCCCCGAATTTGGCATATAAAACAAACAAACGCAGCCAATATTAGTTTGTTCGCTTCTATGTCTGACAGTGAAGAAAAACGCTCAGATGAGCTGCTACCCACCCAGACTACTCATTTACAAGAATATCCTCGGTCCCTTGGTGTTCGAAAGATCGAGCTTGTGTCCACACAATGCAAATCGTGGTACATCCGCTTAATTCTATTCTTCAACATCCTCTTAATAAGCTACGTGTGTGAGCTCGACGCAGGTATAAGACAAGACAGTTACAGCTTTGCTATAGCTGGGTTTTCCAATCTCGGTTTGCTCCTGGCTCTAGGAGTCGTCAAGGTTGTGATTCGAGTCGCAACCCCACCTTCGTTCGCCCGATTGTCGGATCACTTCGGTCGTTTGACTCTACTCATCGTTGTTGTCATTTTTTACGTTGTCGGAACAGTAATCGTGTCGCAGGCCCTGAACACGGAGACATTCTGTGCGGGAGAAGTATTATACACCTTGGGCCGCACAGGTGTGGCCTCCGTCATCCTGTTCATTGTCGCCGACTTCTCGAACTTGAACTGGAGACTCCTTTGCATCTTTGTCACCACAATCCCCTACGTTATCAATACGTGGATAATCCGTGACATTTTTTTGTCGATTTTAACGCCAGACTTAAAGTGGTCATATGCGACTTGGATCTTCGCTATCATCGTCCCATGTTCGTGTATTCCTCTCACCTGTACCCTTGTTTACATGATGATGAAAGCCAGGAAAACCGCAGAATGGAAAGTTCTCGTTAAGGAGGAGGCTGCAGCAAAGCAGAGAATGTGGGTCTCACTCAAGCAAAATATGTTTGTCACTTTCTTCTGGAACTTCGACCTAGTGGGAGTGGTTACTCTTATGAGTATATTGGGTTTGATAGCTGCTTCTCTTGCAGTTGGCGGGGGTGCAGAGCGTCTTTGGGCACAAGCCTCTGCCATTGTTCCGTTGATACTTGGAATAGTGCTTATTCCGATTCATATTTGGTGGGACAAAAACTGGGCTCGCAGACCATCTGTTCCCTGGCCTTTATTGACTGACCGGGGTGTCTGGGGTGCTCTTCTCATTGGTGTCTTTGTGAACGTTCTCTCCGTCGTGTCCCATTATTTCTTGACCCTCATTCTAGTCGTCGGATTCCAACTCACCACTCTTTCAGAGGGAAGAGTAGTCTTCACCTATAAAGTTGCTGTGGTTTTCACTTCATTCCTCCTTGGTATTGTTGTCGTCTTCATTAAAAAAGCAAAAGGTTTCATTGTGTTTGGAGCTTGCTTGTCATTCATCGCTCATGGCCTATACTTGCATTTCTCGAACGATATTCCGGACATACTGTCCGACAAGTTCATCAATGGTGCCATTGGGTCGTTGTGTCTCATGGGATTTAGTGCTGGTTTGATCATCTATCCCACTCAAGTATCCATTGCGTCCGTCACCTCTCACGAGTACATGGCCACTGTCATTGGCTTGTACGAGTCGAGTCTCAGCCTAGGCTCTTCACTCGGCACATCTTTAGCTGTTGGCGTGTGGACTAGCAAGGCATATGATTATATCGTGGACGAATTCACCAAGGCGGGGATAGACCCTGATCTTGCCCGTGACGCTTATTTCACTCCATTCGCCTTCTCGTACCAGTACTATCTTCACTCTCCTGAGTTGATTGCCTTGGCTACAGCTTATGCCAGATGCCAGCGTAACCTTTGCATCGTTGGTATTACCTTGTGTGTCCCCCTTCTTGTGGCTACGTTGTTCACCAGAGACCATCGTCTTGCCAAGGTGCAGTCTCTTGAGCTCAACCAGATCGATGAGAAGGATGAGAACAATGTCGTAGTGGTTCACCGCAATAACGATGACAAGGTGGCCCAAGTCTTCAGCAAGATGATTGGCAAAAAGAGTACCTGATTTTCCAGCAACTGGCTGCAAGATGCTATTACATAATCTCCGCCGATCCATCCTAAGAACACATTATGGCACTTTCGCTCAAATCCTTTTGTGGAACCATTAATGAACACCACCTCACCTGCTATTTCATCAATAAGAACACGACCCAACAATTTGCTACCTCTCAAGAAGCCTCTACGTACCCGTCTAAGTTTTCTCACGTTCAGGGAGAAGACTCGTGCCATATGGGTCCCGTTCTCGAATTCTCCCTCCCCTTTGAGTGAGAGACCACCAACTTCGCATCTACAAAAGGACTTCCGAGACCTTCATTCTGCTAGTGTCCTTTCTCTTGTCCCCAGCTTGCGAAAAGTTGCCTTTTCCTCCAACGGTGTCGGTTTGCATGGTCCATGTTCGCAATTTGCAACCATTGAACCTTTCGGCGCAAATGGCTATTTTCAACGTCTACGGGAAAACACAGCAGTGAACAATTCGAAAGGGCAGCAAGAAACGTCACTGGGCAGCCAATCTGCTGATTTTGCTTACGAGCAAGCCCTCGAGGCACTTATATGGGGATATGCTGTCTCACCTGGTGTTTCCTCGGAATCTTCATTCAAGCTTCCTTTAGACCAGGACAGTAAGCTAAAGAAAGAGCTCAATTCGGAACTCAAGTACGTCTACAGTATGTTCCGAGATGGCCCCACCCGGGGTGGTCTTGTTGACGATGTTGCCTCGGGAGATCTCGATTGGGACAGCACCTCAGTGCTCGGTGTGCTCGAAGAGATTTGGCGGGAGGTTGTAGAAGAAGATGAGACGTTCTGCTAATGTACGAGTGGAATCCTTTCACTGCATTGCAACTCGGTGGGTTGCACGTGAGGATCGGCGCCCGAGTCACGGCCGAGTCGCACCTGACTCCGAAGGCCCGCATGATATATATACAGACGGGCGCCGTGTCTGTACGAAAATGCTTGCCAGAAGATTCTCCACCACTCGTCCGGCGGCCTTGTTGAAGACGCCCCTCTACGAGAGTCATGTCAAATATTCCGGCAAGTTGGTGCCATACGCCGGATTTGAAATGCCAGTTTTGTACCAATCGCAGTCCCACATCGAGTCCCACAACTGGGTCCGTTCCAAGGTAGGATTGTTCGATGTCAGTCACATGTTGCAGCACAAAGTGACGGGTTCAGGGGCCGTTGACCTTCTCCAAAAAATAACCCCAATTGACTTATCCTTGCTCAAGGTCAACCAATCCAGCTTGTCCGTCTTACTCAATGACCAGGGAGGAATCATTGACGATTGTATCATCACCAAGCACGGCGAGTCCGAGTTTTATGTTGTGACCAACGCCGGATGTCGTGAGAAGGATGTGGCCTTCATCAAAAAGGAGGCTGGTGCATTTGACGTCAACCACACCACTTTTGAGGGCACGTTATTGGCAATTCAGGGACCCAAGGCCGCTGGATTGCTTCAAAAATACACCACCAGCGATTTAGACAAGCTCTACTTCGGTAACACCCAATATGCCACCATCAATAACATCGCTGATGTCCACGTTTCCAGAACGGGCTACACCGGTGAGGACGGTTTCGAATTGTCGATCCCCTCCAGCACAAGCGAGGAAGCCACCAAGGCACGCGACTTCTTTGAGTCTCTCATTGACGAGCATCCCGACTTGGTCAAGCCCATTGGATTGGCTGCCCGTGACTCTTTGCGTTTGGAGGCAGGTATGTGTCTTTACGGTAACGAGTTGAGCGAGGAAATCACCCCGGTGCAGGCCTCATTGGCGTGGTTGATTCCCAAAACCAGAAGAGAGAATGCCTCGTTCAACGGAAGTTCGGTCATCCTTAAGCAGTTGGCTGACAAAAAGAGTGTAACCAGCAGACGGATTGGTGTTGTGTCCAAGGGACCCTCGCCCAGGACTGGCAACAAGATCCTCAATGAGGCCGGGGACGAGGTCGGTGCCATCACTTCGGGCTCTCCTTCCCCCACTCTCGGAGGAAATGTTGCGCAGAGTTACATCGACAAGAAGGTCAAGATCGGTGACAAGGTCAAGATCGAGATCCGTGGCAAGTTGAGAGACGCTACTGTGGTCAAGTTGCCTTTCGTTGAGCCCAAGTTCCATCGTCCATAGATACCAATAAAGAAATTTAGTGATTGGTGTGGTTGGTTGCAAAAGACGAGTAGTTGCAAAAATCGCAAAAAAGCCGAAACTCATTTATCCCACGACAAACAATCCCCGTTTTTTACCTGAGCCATCGACTTTGAAACTACACCAAATCGACTGACGGCAGTTCAGTCAGACCAAGTGTCCACCACATACGCTCCGATACTCTCCCTATAGCTCTCGTCACGGCTTCCTCTTTCTCTTTCACCGACGGTGACACCCCTTCTCGTCTCGCGTCCTCGTCATGCGAGCTCGCCTGCGCATACTACGCGTACGCCCCGAAGTTACGTCCGTTCCGGAAGTCACGTCTCTGAGCCCAGGGTATCTCTTTACAAAATGATGGGGTAATGAACGCATTGTAGGCGTGTTCAACGGCTACCCTGTTGAATGCTTATTGTCTGCTCATCGACTGCCTCATTGTCACCCTTCACCATCCATTAGCCCGAATAGGTCATCCGCCTGCCCCAATCGGCAGCGTGCCCGAAATTTGGCGGTGTCTTACAATCACGTCCACGCGTTTTCGTCGCGCAGCAATTTTTGGGTTTTAGGTCCTTTTGCGCCCTTCGCCAATTTTAGTGCCGGCCCGATACACACCAAAGGCACGGCCTGAGTTTTATATATTCACGCCTCACCGCCCCGAGAAATTCGTCGTCTGTCTCCCCATGTCTTCTCCCAGAAGAGTTCTTTCGCCTAGCAAGAATCACAACAAGGCCACCCCCTCCAAACAACGGAGTGTGGGGTCCCCCTTCTTGACTCGACTGCTTCCTCGGCTGAACAACAACCAAACGGTGATGACTCCAGTGAACACGACCAAGAAACCCCGGTTGACTTTCACCATCTATGAGGACGCCGTCCCTCACAAGAAGCGTACCCCTTCGCCGGTTCGTTCCAACCGCTTGGACCATAACGACCAGGAGAACATTCTCCAGCCCAAGCCTTTGAACTTGAAGCAATACGGAACGGTGAGAAAGCCCTTGACCAACTTGGACATCAACGAGTACCCGGGGTACATCAACTACGCATTGGGCCCAAGTCTACAACTCAAGGAGGTGTATTACCCCCCCAACTTCCGCAACGACTCCACCAACCTTCACAAGTTCACGCAGTTGCCGAACTTTGTCACTCCTCCCAGACGGAACCTCCAGCATAACGACACTTACTTGGTCAAGTCGGTGGAGGACGAGGAAACCATTCTTCTTTCCAAGCAGCGGGCTCTCTTGCGAAAGAAGCGGTCCATGTCGGTGGGCAGGAACAGCGGGAAGCTTCCATTGATACGGAAGAATCCTTTCCCAATTGTGGAGGCGTGAGCCCTACTCAAGGCATGAGCCTGCCGAATTGCTCGAAATTTTTCAGAAAGAAACTTACACCCCAAAGTCCCTCACTTACGAGGCTATGAAATACCCCGGCCGTCGTCTCGAGCTGCTCTCGCAAGCTCTTGATGTTGGCCCTAGACACTAATGATAATGAGCCGAAAATTTCGCACGTAATTTTTCAACATGTCCAACTCCATCCTCCAGGCGTTCAAGTCCTTGAAGGTGGCCAACGATGGGCTGAGCGATCACCTGACCATTTACGAGGTGTCGTACGAGTACCTCTCGAAAATCAAGGAGTTCAATGATGCCAAGGCCTTCAACAACTGTCTTGTGGCTCTCATCAACTTGGACAATTACGACAAGGCGTTGAACTTGATCAAGGAGGTTCCACAGGAGGTCCACTCGCAGTTCGTGGTGGAAAAGGCATACATCTACTACAAGTTGGGCAAGGATGACGAATTGGCCCTGCTCTACGAGCACCTTGTGGACAACGCCGAAGGTTCAATCGAGGGGGTGCCTGTTCAAGAGATTGAACTTCGTGCCATCAAGCACATTCTTGCCCAACACCTTTATCAAAGAGGCCACGTGGCCAAGGCGTTGGCACTCTACCAAGAGTTGATTGACTCCAACAACAAAATCGACAACGAGGTGGACTTGGCGACCAACGAACGCGCCATTCTCTCCCAGCTTCCTGCCGGCGAGCGGCCCCAGCCCCGGCTTGAGGGTTCGGAGGACTCATACGACTTCACATACAACAACGCATTGATTGAGATCTCCAACAACAACTTGGAAGGGGCGGACAAGCTCCTCGACAAGGCGATTTCCCAGTGTGGATTGGAAATCCAAGACCCCAGCGAGTTGACGGCGGAGATCGCCCCCATGAAGGTGGCGCAGGCGTACGTGAAACTGCTCCAGGGCCATTCTACCGAGGCGTTGGACATCTTGACGTCGGCCGACTTGGCATCAGCTGATGACCCCATGGTGCTGTTGCTCGTCAAGAACAATACATTAGCGTTACAGGGTGATGGCGGGGCCAATCTCAACATTGTCCATGGTGAACTCAACTACCCCGAGACCTTGAATGCATTGAAGCAGAAGCTCACCAGCGCCCAATTTGGGCAGTTGCTCAAGAACCACCTTCTCTTGTCATACCAAACGGGGACGCTTTCTGTGAAATCAAAGTACCTTTCGAAGGCGTACCAAGCCAAGTTGGCCTCCAATGACTTTTCTTTGCAAGCTTACAAGACATTAATCTCCAACAAAATTTCCCAGGATGATCTCGAGGACTCGACCCGATTCAAGGCCGCCGCCGCCGCCCTCAAGGCGCTGTACAACCACAACGCCAACGCCGACGTGCGCACGTCGATTCTCTTGCTTGTTGCATACATTGGGTTCCAGACGGGATTCTACGACCAAGCCCTCTCACTCTTGGAGTCCGAGATCCAAAACCACCCCAATGACATCCGCAGCGCGGTGGTGGGTGCCTACTACCAAATGGCCCAGTCCATTGGCGGAAAGGTGCAAGAAAAGAGTGTGCAAAACCTCGAGAAGTTGGCTAACTCCACCACAAGTGATGCCCTTCGCCAGGAGCTTCAGATATGGAAGTACGCTTATGACGGCACGGAGATCACCTCTAGTGAGGGTCTCGTTCCCATTGGAGAGTTGACTGCGTCGCACAATGTGGAGGAACTTCTCCGCACCAACATCGACGAGCTCTTGTTCCAAAAGCCAGCATATGCCTCGGAGTCCGTCGCCACCACCCAGCCAAAGAAGAGATACGTGTTCTCCAAGAACAAACAGTACACAGACAAGCCACCTTCCGATCTCGACGCTGAGAGATGGCTTCCGAAGAAGTTCAGATCGTACTACAAGCCATCCAAGAAGGAAAAGAGAAAGGGACACCAGGGGGCACTTGAGCTGACGCCAACGCCAGAGCCTTCCAAGGTGAAGAAAAAGCGTGGAAAAAAGTAACCTAATAAAAGTACGAAGCCCCAAGAGGCACAAAGATACGACTTCGTAGTCAGGTGGTACAAAAATGTTGATAAGCGAGCGGGCGGTACAAACATGCCATCGGAGTTACACAGTGGCGGTGTAACAGGCCGTTGTCGGGCAGTGCCAGAACTCCGCTTTGACACTCGGGCCCCGCTTGGAAATGCAGTTCGGACTGCCCGATGACCCGCTAGTGATGGAATGCCGGACGGCCCGATTAGGAAGGTCGTTGCTTTTTTGCGGCATCTGGCGATCGGCGCGCTATCAGTACATAAGGAATCATTCCCCTCGACTGGACCATATCAGTACACCCACCTTCGGACTATTGAGTTATGTTCATTTTGTTGAGCTACCAGTATAAATTTGTCTTGAGCTTCTAAATATGTCTGCCTCACCCACCGCCAATTCCCATTCCTCTGTTGAGGGAGCATCTGGCTCACCAGCAAGTGGCTCTACAGCCCAGCACCTGGAGATCCGGGTGCTAGACTATAGTGACATTCCCAAGGCCACCGCCACGTTGATTGACGCGTTCAAAAACGACTCTTTGGCGATCCTTCTTGCTTCTGACTTGGATGCCCCTCACCAGAGACACAAATTTGAAGAGGCACTTTACGGGGCATATCTCCACCAACACATCTCCGCAGGACTCTGCGTGGGCATCAACGAGCACGAGGACTCGTTCGAGACGGTCGCCATCTGGCTGACCCCGGAGTCAATGGAGAAAGGACTCGAGTCCTTCCCCACATTGATGAGCGCCGGCTACGGCGACCTTTGGAATATGTGCAACGACGCCACTCGCCAGAAGGTGTTTTACGGCATGCTTCCTCTTCTTCACGACAGTTGTGAGCGCATCTTGACGAATGACTCCCGCTTTAAGGGCAAGGGTGTGTACACGCTTGTGTACGTGGGCTCCACCGCCATGGCGAGAGGAAAGGGAAACGCCCGCAAAATGTTTGACTACATGTTCCAGAACCACATTGATGTGCCTGGCAGTAACAACATTGCATATCTTGAGAGCTCTGCTGCCAGCAACATCCCTATTTATGAGCGTTTTGGGTTTCACTTTATTGAGGACATCACCTTGGGCAACAAGACCAATGTCTCGGTGGAGGGTCAGGATTACGCCACAATGAACGTGATGATCAGAGGATCGTTCGGCCACGACTGGACCCAGGACGAAAATGTCCTCTCGTCGAAACTTTAGTCGATTTTATATACATAAGTAAAGATTGAGGCTATCCAGATCGGAAGATCTAACGACTCAATGAGTGTGGGAATCAACTTTCTTTTTGAAGTAGATTCTTGCTTATTCATCGAGGGAAAGAACACTTCTCTGGGAGGGAAGGGTCTTGTCCTCGAAGTCACGCTTGGCGAGCTCTCTGAGCTTTTGCTCCTGCGCCTTGGTGAGGGGCTTCACCACTTCATCAGGTGGCACGAACGTGAACTTGCCGAATCCGAATTCCCGGTCGCTCATCTTGTTCAACACATAGAGGTTGGACCGCACGTACCCCACCACGGCCTCGAGGTGTCTCATATCGACATTTGGGTCTCCGTTGAACACATTACGCCAGATGGCGGCGGCCAATGTGATATCGTCGGTCATGAGACCCTCGTCGTACGACAACACCGACCCCAACATCTGGGTGTGAAATTCCTTGAGGTACTTCTCGATGATTCGGTTGGACGAGATACCCAACTCTTCGGCCATCCGCAACTCCATATCCCTGAATATACGGTCAACAAGCTTCTGCTGGTAGTTGCGCCCGTACTTGAAAGGCAATGCTCTCATTCTCACGGAAAGAATCCAGTAGTGCAACGTGGAGATCTGGAACTGCTGCGCAAACGATTGCGGCAACTGAAGCGTCTCGTAGTAGAACCTAGCAGTATCACTGAGGGGCTCATTTGGGTAGTATAAGGCCTGGCGCTTACATTCACCAAAGTAATGAGAACCAGCAACCGGTCCCGCTCTCGAGCGGTCCATGTCGATATTGAATGTCTTGATGATCCACTGGCCGATGCCCTGTTGCCACAGGGCCATCTTGTAGGTGGGGTCATTTTCGATCTTGTGGTCCGACAAGAAGGGACTCTTCTTCTTTGCTTGACGGGGTGTTTTGGTGAGGAGGTTTTGGGGTATCTTGGGCATGGTGGAGTCCTTGGCGAGCTTGGTGGGTGCTGTGATGTCCTCTTGGAACTGCCACACACGGCGGGTGGTGTGGAGACCACGGGCCAAACGTAATCTGAACATGATGAGATGAAAATTACAAGAGGCGCGGCCGTTCCCAATGGACTGCGCTTGGGCCCAGGGGAGCCGCCCTCAGACAAAGCTGGCGCGAACATTGACCAAAATCAGTGCGACATCGACCGAGCGTGGACCGAATCGACTTGCAGGGATGAAGTGCACAAGTATACATGGATTAGCTACATGCCGGAGATCGGTTTATGTATTCTACCTTGCTCATCTGATTTCTCAGAGTCTGACTCTTTTATTGTCTAGTTGGCACTTGCGGCAATGGTGGGCACCTTTTTGTCCTCCACCTCCTTGTCAAACACCCTCTCTTCACCAGACACACCCCAGGTGTTGTAGCCCAAATTGGTGCTCGTGTAAAAAGTGGCTCTGTCGTATGGCGTCAACGCCTTTCCCTCACGGAGTCTGTCGACAAGATCCGGATTCGACGTGAAGAACCGACTGAACGCAATGATGGTGCGGTCATCATCCACATCGTTGATGAGCTGCTTCAACTCCGGCACACCGTAGGTATAGTTACCCGCTCTGATGACCGTTCCCTTCCAAATGTTCAACAAGAAGGAGTTGTCACCAATCACGTCGTCGGGGTGCAACGACGAGGCACCACTCACCCGGGGCTCAAGGAGCGACAAGTACGCCAAGCGGTGGCCCTTTCTCGCCCGCTTCTCCAACTCCCACACAAGGTACGAGTACTGCGTGATGGCATGTGTCTCTCCCTCGGGATTCATGTTCTGGTACGTGGCCCAGGGGGAAAGTCGAAGGCCCAAGCGGTCGGCCCCGAGCACCTCAATGAGGTGGTCCACCAACTCGAGCACAAAGCGGGCTCTGTTTTCGATAGAACCACCGTACTTGTCGGTTCTTTGGTTGGAGCCAGGCTGCACAAACTGGTCGAGAAGATACCCGTTGGCAACGTGGATCTCAAAGAAGTCAAAGCCTGCAGCAAGCACATTCTTGGCGGCGCGAGTGTAGTCCTCATAGATGTGGTGCTGAATCTCCTCCTCGGTGATTTCCCGAAGTGGGTTCTCGGCAGCAATGGCGGCAGCCTCGGACTCCTTGCTAATGTAGATTGCCGAAGGAGCGACGTTCTTGCCTTTGGGAACGACACTAGGAATACCCGTGCGGCCAGGCGAGAATGCCTGGATCGAAATTAACGACCCATTGGCGTGCACCTTATCCACGATGGTCTTCCACGCTTGCACTTGTTCCTCTGAGAAAATGCCTGGTCCTCCAGGAAAACTACCTCCTTCGATAACAGTCGTTCCCTCAGTCACAATGAGGGTACCTGGGGCACGGGACCGCTCATCGTAGTACTGAAGCATGAGGTCGCTGGGCACGCCGTTCTTCAAGGCCCTGATTCTGGTGGTGGGGGCATTCGCTACCCGGTGGGCAAGCTCGTGTTTACCAAGCTTGATTTTCTGGAAAAGTTTGGTGTCTTTGAGTGGGTTGATGGAGATGCTCATTGCTGGTGACCTCTGGCAATAGCCGGCCTTTTATGTTGCAGCCATAGTTATGGATGTGGCCCAATGCGTCCTGCATATCGACATTTTGTCAGCACCTCGGTGATGAAGACATATGTCCGAGCGACTGCGTAAGACTTTTGGGAGCGATTTACGCCGGATATTCCCAATGGGGTTGGAGGTGCTGGTCCAGCGCTGCACGTGCCGCCGGTGAAGTTGCAAATCAAACCGTCTATCCTATACTCCTCTATATCCTCAATCTCTAACCTTTCTAGTTGCCGAATGCCTTGTCGTACTCGGTAAACACAAATCTGTATCTCACGTCACCCTCGTTACATCTGGTCAAGGCCACCTCGACGTTCTTCTCCGAAATGGGGATCTCCTCCACCCACGCCTTGACACCCTTGTCCGCGGCCAACTGCAACATTTCAAGGGCCTCGGTTCTGGAACCCAAAAGCGACGAACCGAACGAGCCTCCGTTGTTGAGGAAAGTGAAGGGAGACATCTCAAAGGTGTCCTTCACTGGAGGCAAGCCGACCGACACGAACTGCGAGTTGACAGTCAAGGTGCTCATGTAAGCGTCAACGTCCAAGCCGTCGACACCGGAAGCACAGTTGAGGAGGAAATCAATCGAGTCGTGGTACTTGGTAAACCACTCCTTGTCCTCACCAGTAGCGACAAACTCATCGGCACCGAGCTTGAAGGCCTCGTCCTTCTTGGAGGAGCTTCTGGAGAAGGCAATCACCTTGGCGCCGAGGGCCTTGGCGAATTGAAGCGCAAGGTGGCCAAGACCACCGATTCCAATGATACCAACAGTGGGGTTCTTGAGCCCACGGATGTTTCTCACAAGAGGAGAGTACACCGTCAAGCCAGCGCACATCAAGGGCGCAGCGGTGACCGAGTCCAAAGCATCGGGGATGGGGAAACAGTATTGCTCGTGGGCAATGGAGTGAGAGGCGTACCCACCTTGGGTGACGTAGTCATCGGAAAAGTGGTCAACACTGTTGTAAGTGGCCACCTTCTTGTGACAGTACTGCTCGTTGTCGTGGGTACATCTGGAGCAGTCCATACACGAGCTGGAGGCAGCACCAATGCCCACTCTGTCGCCAACCTTCACCAAGGACACCTCATCGCCGACCGCGATGACCTCACCGATGATCTCGTGGCCAACAACAAGATCCTCTCTCTTGAGAGGGGCCCAGTTGGCTTGAAGGGTGTGAATGTCGGTTCCACACAAGCCGTTACAGATGTTCTTGAGCACAACATCGTGGGCATTGACCTTCTTGGGGGTGTACGACACCAACTTGGGCTTGTTCCAGTTCTTGGCGTCGGAAACGCCAAAGCCTTGGAACTTTTCAGGAATAGCAGTAGTCATGGTGAATGAAAAAGTTGGATGAGAATTGACAGAGTGAAAATTCTGGGCTATTTGTACGTTGCTATCGGTGTCATTACGTCTGCTACGGAGATTCGTTTTCTAACGCCCAATTGGGTATTTTTTACCGCAGCTTCTCTGTGACAGCCGACACCCGAGGACACAAAAAGGTGTGGCGTGCTCCGAACCAAGTGTAGCACGTGCGAGCACCCTCCACTGTCTACAGTCCCATACTGTAGCATGGCCCAAAGCACGTGAACATCCTCAGCACAAAACGTTTTGTGACCAAATTTCGTTTTGTGCGCTTCGGTGCAGCTGCGATTGGTAAGCACGGACGTTTTGCGACTTGACCAAAATATATACCCGCAAATTTGGTGCAGGTGATCCAAAACATTTTATCCAGAAAGACCCGCACACCTGCGGTGCACGGATCTTTTGTCCACGTGAGCGCGTCCAGCTGCAAGCCATACGCTGCGATCTGGTGCCCAGGCATCACAACAAAACCCTCAAATTCGAGACATTTAGTACCTCCACTTTCATCAGCAACTGCCCATTCACACACACCATAAATCCAGTGACACATCGTACAAGCATCATCTTCCTCCTTCATGGTTCTCTACAAACGAAAGCCCGTCACGTTCGCAAAACCCCCGCCCATTCCTGAGGACCCTAACACCGAGGTGTTCTACATCAAAGAAACCAAGGAGTGGTTTCTCACCTACGAGGAGTATCTTGTGCGAAGAGACTACTACAGTCGGCGCAAGTTTGTGTGTGAAATCACCGGCAATTCATGTCTTACCTTTCTCGAAGCGTTGGAGAGTGAGGCCCGTGAAATAAAGGGCGTGGAGAAGAACTTCCCCGAGGCGCTCCGAGAGCACATTCTCCGATTCCTTCAGTTCAACCGAATCACTCGTCTAGATCAGTTGGTGGACAAGGTGTATGCGGTATTCAAGAACGACTACTTTCCGGGAGAAACCATCTACATAAAGGGCCAAGTGATTCCCGGAGCCGTCACCACGGACGACCCGCTGCTCATGCACACACGTCTGGTTGGCGTAATACGAGAAAAGGTGCAGTATTCCAACCCCCTGGACGGCACAACCACAAAGTACCTTGTGTCGAAAGTGGACAACGGCCAGCAGGCTATTGTCACCAACGACAACATCTCGCGTGACCGCAATCACTTCACCAAGTGGCTCATCAAGACGTTCATCAAGCTTACGATGACTCGGTCCCACAAGGTGGGCGCCCCTTGGGTGGTGAAGGACAAGTATGCGAAGCGGTACCGCATATCACAAGAGTATCCTGAAGATCTTCGGCACTTTGCCGACAAAATCGACAAAAAGAAGGACCAGAAGGTTTCGCTCAAGAAGAAAGCGGTGCTCAACTCGGCGGAGGAAGCCCGCTTCAAGCCCATTGCGCCCAACGGCATTCTACTGCCGGCGTCGCTCCTCGCCCCCTCGCCCGCACCCGCCAACAAAGACCCTCGCAAGCGGTTCCCGATCCATCATCTTCCAATTGCAGTGCAGCAGGAGATGCAGAATGTAGAAAATGGCCAAGCGCCTCCAGCGGTGTCCTTCCAGCCGACGAGGAAGAACATCGTGGACGACTTGCATTTGCGATTTGACTTGCAGAACGTGAGGCCTAGTCATCAAGTTCTTCGGCATCCAGATAACTCGAAAGCGTGGAACCAAAAGTTGCTCAAGGAAGCCCAAAAAGTGGCAGACGATGAGATGGAGGCGGAGGACCAAAACGAAAATGAGCCCCTCGACGATCCCTTCAAGGGGGACCGCCTTGCCCGGTTGGCGAGCCCCGTTCTTTTATCAGTTCAGGAGTCGTTGGAGCTGTGGGTGTTTCTCAACATGTACCACAGCGTGCTCAAGCTCGACACGTTCACGTACGACGACTTTCTCTACGCCATGGGGTGGACTCACGACCAGTACACCGAGCTTGGCCGGTGTGACTTGTTGGACGAGGTGTGGTGTGCCCTTCTTGGGGCAATTGTGTCGAACAAGATTCCCACCAACAAGGACAGAATACGCGAGGACGAGGTCTTCGGACTATTGGTGAAGTTGCCTCCCAAAAAGCTGCTCATCAAGGCAGTGGAGGTTGACGATGATGAAGACAGGGGATCTGACTCTGAGCACGAGGACAAGACGCTCAAGAGTGACGTGGAGGAATCCGACAACGAGCTGCCTGAAGCCAAGGAAGAATCGCAGATGCCAGAAGATGAAGACAATGAGGAGGACGGCTCAGACAGCGATTCCGAATCGGTCGACGACGACACCCCCCACAACGCATACACCGTGATGAACTACCGTGGCACCGCGTGGCACGAGCGCCTCCGCCGTCGCAACTTCAAGGACGGCAACTGGCAGTGCATTCTCCTCGGGGTGCTTCTGCTTGTGGAGTATGTGCCAAATTATCAGGCCACCATCGAGGAGGTGTACCGGGTTCTCGCGCCAAAGAGCGAGACGCTGACGCCGCAAACGGTGCTCAAGAACTTTTACTACGCCATGGACATTGACCTCAAGCTTCGGGCGTTGAACATTCTCACGAGTCTTTTGGTGAATGGCACATTGGTGAGAAGTTACATTGACGAACTGTTGGACCTTGGGTCGAACTTGCGGAGAAACCGTCTCGACAATATCCGTGACTACAAGCTTGCGGTGGAGAAGGTGCAAAAGGTGCACAACGAGATTGTCGACAGAATCCAGGCGGAAACGCCAGATGCCCAGGCGCGGCGCCCCCGTCTCGACTTCCATCGCTACGAGGCATCCCCAGAGGAAGCTGCTCTTGCCGAAAGAAGTGAAGAATTCAAGGTGTTACTTGAAGCTCGAACGGAGGCGTTACGTCAGATCAAGGAGCTCAAAAAGAGCAAGCGTGAGATCGAGCAGAAGCTCACGGAGATTGACTGTCAGCGGGTGAAGCTCCTCGGAAAGGACCGGTTGTACAATAGGTACTGGTGGTTTGAGAACAACGGAATGCCTTCTCTTCACGCAAGCCTGGGCGACAACGACGACGACGATGACGACGATGATGTTGACGACGACGACGACGAGGTGTTGGGCGAGACGTATCTCATGGGCCGGCTCTGGGTACAGGGGCCCACCAACGAGGATCTTCGGGTCAATTTGCGGCTGACACACGAAGAGGCCGACACCTATCGTGAGGAGTTGGCGAAGGCGCAGAGGGAAGTGAATCTTCTCAACGGAAACAGCGTCGCCGATGACATTGAAGACGTTTATGTGGACCTTGGCGATGGAAAGCCGCCGTTGCGCCAAATGAATTTTTTGGGTGTGCCCGAGGCATACAAGCGCACCGTGGCCAAGCTCTACGGTCTCAGTTTCAAAGAAGACACCATCGAACGGCTGGCCGATATCGACGACCACAAGCTCAAGGTGGAGGAGATGCTCAACGGCGACACCGAGCCGGAGGTCCACCGTCCGAATACGGTGATTGGGCTGCTTGGTTCCCTCAACGACAACCTTCGGCCGACGGATCTTTCCCCAATTGAGCGCAAGGTGATTGAGGAGCACCCGGACCCGCTCTTCAACGGCACTTTCTGGCGGTACTTTGACCAGCCGCATGAGATCAGTCAGCTCCTCCAGTGGCTCAGTCCATGGGGCAAGCGAGAGTCGGTTCTTCGCAAGGAACTCTCGCTTGTGAGAGATGCTCTTGAGGCGAACATCGAGGCCCGGCGGAATGCCCTTTCGCTCGATGGAACCCCCGAGGACGAACGCAAGCTCGAGGAGCAAATCGAGGTTGTTGTTCAGCGCATCCACCAGCTCGAGAGCGACGGCGTGAAGGAGGAGGAGGACGACGACGACGTGGTGAGCCGCAAGCGGCCCCTGCGCCAGAGCACGGCGCCCCGCAAGCGCACGAAGCCCCGGACCCCCGACGAGACCATCGAGAATGGCACCATCGAGGAGTTGGAGGAGCTCAAGGAGAAGCTCAAGGTTGAGTTGAAGGAAAAACACGATGAGCGGGATCTCACAAGGGTGCTCGAGTGGGTGAACTCGTATGCCTTGGATAATCTCGACAAGCTGCTCTACGAGGGGGGCGACAAGGTGGCCAAGGGGAAGCCGAAGAAGACAAAGAAGTAGGGTCACAATAAATGTACATTAAAAAGGGCCCATGACAAGTCGGAATTGTACATGAAGTAAATGGCAGTGGCAAAGTCTACACACCTTTTAGGCAGTACGGATCAATGTATATTTGTCGTAAGTCATGAGTACCAATTAGGGTCCTAATTGTGGCGCCGACGCTTCGAGTTCGAGTCGAACGAAGCGCCCAATCGCTTCTTCTCCGCCAACAGCTTGAGGCGGGCCTCCTTCTCCTGCTGCTCGCGAAGAGCCCGCTCACGGAGAATCTCGTTGCGAACCCGAATCTCTTCCCGAGCCTCCACGTCCGCTGACTCCAAAGCCTGGGCCAAATCAAGACGCTTCTCGATATTGATTTCGTTGGACACTTGCGACCCGCCGTTGGCGGCCAACATCCGCTTTTCCAAGGAAAGCGTGAACCCCTGGTTGTTCTTCCAGTTGGAGATGGCCGCCGGAATGTGCCATTTGGCGCGGTCCTCCTCGCTGAGCTTGGTCTCGTCGCTCTTCTTGAGTATGGGGGGAGGCGGTGATGGCTCCTTGTGTCGATTCTTGCGAAGCTTGAATTTGGGCGGAAGCATGGGGTCTTCCTGGTAGTTGCGGATCTCGAGGGTCCGCCCGCGATCAGTTTCGTCGGTGACGTACTCCACCACGGTAGTTTCGGTCTTTTTCCTGTCGGCATCGGGGTCCACGCCATTCTTTTTGTCAATGAGCTGGCTTACTATGGCCGCCGTTTCTTTCACGGTCTCCTTCAACGAGTCATCGGGACACGTCTCGAGCGTATACCTCGGAAAGTGATGCTTGAGGTTGGGGTACCGCTGCTTGAGGGGCACTGTGTCTTGATAGGAGGCCTGGACCTTGCGACCGGAGATTTGGGTAGCCACTTTTTGTATGGCCAACTCATGAGGCGACGCCGTTTTTGCTTGCTCCAACGCATACACTCCCTGGAGGGTGAGCGCCACCAGCCGCTCGTTCGACGGTAACACCACCCTGGGGGCGGCGGCACTATTCTTGGGCTTCGGTAGAAGAGAACTAAACATACTGGCGCGCTGTATCACGTGATCTAAAAGATGCCCCAGTGTTGCAAGAGGGCAAACACCCGGAGCAACACCCGCTTGAGCTTCACCACCTGGATGCGGTTTTCGTTCACCGTAGCAGAAAAATCGAGTTCCTCGTCGGTGACCCGTTTGGCAGCAAAGCTGGTGAAGATGCGGAACATCCCATGCGCAACGCGCTGGGACAAGGTGATGGGGATGTAACCCAAGAGAGGGACATTTTCGTCGGGGTCCTTCAAGTCCATCATCAAATCCGGATGGTCCAGGATGACTCCGTACTCGCGGAGATGCGCCGCCGCCGCCACCAGCACAAAGTACTTGTACTGAAGTTTGTTGTTGATGGTCCAGGTCCATAGTATGAGATCCTGCGCTTTGAGCAACGGCACGAACGTGGTGAGAAACTCCTTCAGCCACGTGGCAATGTAGATGATCGACACCCCGGTGACGTAGAACTTGAGTCGGTTTTCTGGTTGCTGGTCAAGGTATGTGTTGTAAGCGAGGTAGTGGAGGGAGTCCTTCCAGTCGAGCGAAATGTGGAGTAGATCGAATCGAGTCGTTCCCTCCGCCTTCAAACCCCCGAAGGCCTCCTGAAAGAAGGGATGCTGGTTTAAGTACTTGCAGTAGTTGAGGTCCCACACCCCCCACTGGACGCGAGGGAGCCACCACCCAAGGTCGTTCTTTACCTCGAGCATATCGGTGACAAGGTACCGAAGAAGCTTCGGCGGGTTGAGGCGCTTGATGTCGAGCATGATCCGGTGGCGGGAGTCCTTCCCATCCACATATGCCACGAACCAGCGGAGCACGTCCTGGAACCGGAGCAATGGCTCTCCGCTCTTGATGGTCCGGAGGTTGCGGAGTGTGTCGTAGTAGTCTGTCTCGAGGATGTTGTAGTCGGCCGGGTCGCCATTTGCTTCACAGAAGATGCGTTTGGTGTTGACGTCGTGGGAAATCACAACCACCTCATCTCGGGTGAGCCACACGTCGGTTTCAAACTCGGTGGCGCCGGTGGCAAAGCACTGGCCAAACCCAAAGAGCGTGTTTTCAACGTACTTGGCCTTGAACCCGCGGTGGCCGGCCACTATCGGGAGCTCGTGGTATTTGTCTGACATGGTGATAGCCCACGTGAGTGCGAATGTGGGGACCTGTCAAAAAGTTGAGGACAATGTCAAGAATGAATGAGGATAATGTCAAAGACAAGTCTTTGTGATCAAACTTGTTTGTGATGTGTCGTTGGAGATATGTCAGATGTCACTGGTTGTACCAACTCAAGATTCTGTGGCACAAAATGTCGGCAAATCACACTTGTATGGACCACTGTACGTGTAGTCTCAACCAAGACTCGCTTGTACGATGAATCTGGCAGCACATTTTTCAATACTTGAATTTTGGCATTATGTAGAAAGGAGAGAGTTGTTGCAAAATCAATGTACTGAGAATTGGCACCCACCAACGCATGGAACCAATGCGATCTATCACGGTAAACAATGTAGACTACTCGGAAGTCACATAGGTCTTTGAAGTTGTTATGATTTGCCCGTAAGGCTCTCGGCCGGCGTTTAAGTGACATCAGAGGCCGCTAATCAAAAATTCAACGACCTCGACTATATGGCTGCGAAAGTCTTCCTTGGTATTGCTGTGTATTTGTGTACCCCTACAACTTCGTCTTGGAGTTATCCACCACCATTCTGATCAAAGAGAAGGAAATGCTCTCTGGTCCCGGAAGTAGAATCCCACTGGGGTTGCTCTCCTCCGCCTCGGGCTCATAAATAATTTTGCGAACCTCCTCGATGTCGAACCACCTGGCGTCGGCCAACTCGCGATCGTGCCCCAAGTGTATCACCTCGTTCGTTCCATTGAAATCAACCGTTCCAATGCACCCAATCATCAAGTTGGCAGGGAACGGCCACGGCTGGGTCATGATGATGTCGATCTTGGAGCACGTGACGCCGGTCTCCTCCCAGATCTCGCGCTTGGTGGCCACCTCCACGGTCTCGCTGGGCTCCATGAACCCGGCGGTGCACGAGTACATGTTGGTGAAGGCATGGCGCTTTCCGAGAGAGAGAAGGATTTTTGTGTGCTCACGATTGGTGATGGCGGTGATGATCACGGCATCGGTCCGGGGGAACGACACGTTCAGCACCTTTTTGTTCTTGACGGGACACCGGAAGTAGTCCATTTCTTTCTCGTGGGTGCGCGAGTAGCGTTTGTACTGTTCGTCGTTGATGCACTTCAACTTGCCGCCGGCGTGGATCGGTATCACCTTCAGCCCGCACCCGGGGCAGAAGCGGTTGCGGGAGAGCCAGTCGAGAAACATTTTGGCGTGGGAATAGAGCGACGCCTCGGTCTCGTTGAACCCAAAGTAGTGTTTGAAGGAACGCGAGTAAAAGAGCGTCTCGGCGTCAATTGACGAGTTGGCGAGAATGTGCTTGGTGACGAGCTCGGAAACTTTGGGCAGACCGGTCACATCAACGGCAAAGTAGGGGATCCCCTGGTACCGGCCCTGGTGATCCAAGTAGCACTCATCGGTTGTCTCTCTGGTAGCCTTGAGCTTTGTGAGATCAAGACCAACCGACTTGTCATAAAGTCCGAGGAACAACAATGTGGGCTTGCCCTCGTCACGGAGACCCTGGTCCTGGTCCTTGTTGTCGGAGGCCCAGGCATCTAATATGGCCGCCCATTCGCCTCCTTCCTCATATAGTCCCTTCTTGACATCACCCTCGTCGTCAGCAAGCTGGTTATCCCCATTAGTAAGGCGAATGAGTCGGTTTTCGCTCGCCTTGTTCACCAATGGGTTGGTCTCATCGAGAAACACAAACCGGGTCGATTTGTGGAGAACAGCATTCGTGATAAACTCGTTGTCTTCACGAAGGAACGACACCCGGTTCACGGCCTCGGTGCCGAAGTACATGTTGTCCTTCTGCTTGCTTAAGTCGCTGAATTTGTTCCGGGACATGCTGACAGTTGCGAATTACGTGAGCGCGGTGGGTGTTACGTAATATCGATGCTATCGTGGATTATGTAATGATTATCGTGGGGTACGTAATACTATCGTGGATACGTAGTTGATGCTAATGTGTGCTATCGTAAGTCTGTTGTTAGTAAGTGAATCAGATTGATTATGAGACGTTTTCCTCAAAGATATTCGGAAGTCAAGCGTTCTTATCCAGTTTGTTCATCAGGTCACATACCATAAATTGTTTCTCTTCCTGTTCTGTGTTTCTTGTCTGTGTGTTAGTAGGCCTCAGAAATGATATTCCTCAGTGGTAATCGGAAGTCTAACGTCAAAAATCTTGTCGTTCATCGCAGGCACATACCAGTTGATCAGCCCAATGCAAGTCCTTTTTTGACAATCGTGGGCAACCCTTTGGCCCACGATGATTTGTGCTTGGAATCGATAATCACAAACACCCGCCCGGACCGGTTCATGCGGCCGGTACGGCCCACCCGGTGCACGAGGTCCACCGAGTTGCGGGGAAGATCCACCAAGATGATGTTTTTGATGCCCTCGAAGTTGAGGCCCCGAGCAAGAAGATCCGTGGTGACAAGCACCTTGATCTTTGACTCGCCGGCCTCGAGTGGCTGCGCCCGGAGGAACGGCGCCACCTTGTTGGTGCGCTCCTGAGCAGTGTCCTTGCCAGAAATGCCAATGATATCCTCGGGCTTGTGGTGGTATTTTGTCACGAGGAGCTCCGTCAACGACTCCACCGTGTTCTTCTCGTTCACAAACACAATCACCCGCTTCACGTACCCTGGCTCCGTGTTGTCGTTGTGTATGGCATACAATGCCTGGGCAAGGGCCCGCGACTTGGACCCGTGGTACGGCGCCTTGTTGGCGTCAATGACTTTGAACGAGATCTGGCGGGGGATCTTGTGGAGCGACGGCGTCACAATGTTGATCACCGAGTGGTCGTCGGGAAACATCTTGCTCTTGGTGCGGTGAAAGTGCTTGGGAATGGTGGCCAGACAGAACACAAGGTCCTTGGTGCCGTGCATGTTGCGAAGCGCCCCGGTGGTGTACGAGAGCCACGACTCGTCCATCAAGGTGTCGGCCTCGTCAATGACAACGTGGCCAACCCGAGTAAAGTAGCGGTAGGGCCGGTCGTAGTTGCGCAACTGCTTGAGACTTTCAAGCTTGGAGGGCGTGGTGACAAGCACGTCGACACGGCCCCGCTCAACGGGGGCAAACAACGTCGTGTGGGGTTCGCCGGAGCCCCACTTGACCACCCGGAATCCGAGCGACAGCTTGTTGTCGGGGTGCTCTAGGAAGGGAGCGTACTTCTTGTCGTCGTAGAACTTCCGCCCCACATCCTCCTCCGTGTACTTCATGGACGAGGCCCGACTCACCGTCGCGTACACCTGGTCCACGAGCTCGTTGGTGGGAAGGAGAATCACCAGGCGAATGTACGTCGTCACCTTGTCTTTCTCGTAGTCTTTGAAGGACTTGGCAAGTAACTCCATGTCATCCTCCTTCAACTTTGAGAGCAATGGCGCAAGGTACGCCCATGTCTTGCCGGAACCTGTCTCGGCAGCGATGGTGAACACCTTGAGCTTGTTGGCCTCGTTCTCTTTAAGAAGTTCCAGCACCATGGCCTCACCTTCTTTGGCGGAAGGTAGACTGGCCTTGGGCTTGTGGCTGCGCACCTGGTTGATCTTCTTGATGGCGGCGATCTGCACCGGCGAAGGCTTGATCACAAGGGCCAGCTTGTCCTTGATGTAGGTGCTCTTGAGGTTGTAGGCATGCTTGATCTCGTTGATCATGGCGGCCCGCACCGTGGGAAACACCCGCAATTGGTCGAACGACGTGATGTTCTGAAGGAGGCGCTCCGACAGTTCGAAGTGGACCTTCTTGGGTTCCTGGAGTTCAGAAAAGGTGCCGCTCTGAAACACCTGGCGACCAGTCCCCTTACCATTGAAGCGACCGGTCCCCTTAGCATTCCAGCGACCAGGAGACCCCTTAGTCGAGCGAACGCTCGAGCGAGCCCCCGCAATCGACCGAACCGAAAAGTTGCGGAAGAAACATAGTAGTGGCATGAAAAAGTTGGCCGGAGGAATTTTTCACTCATCACCGGTGTCGTGCGCAACACAACTTTTGCTCGCTCAAAAATTTATAGCATGTACAAAAGCGTTGTGTCCAGACCGCTGGTCCGGGCGTTCAGTGTCAGTGCTACGGCGATGGCCAAGCCCAAGCCCGTCAAGGTGAAGCAGAAGGCGCCCACCTTCAAGGCGAAGCCTGCGGCGGAAAAGGTGGCCAAGAAGGGAGGAATGACCCACCTCCGCTTCCGAGACGCTGTGAGGGCCCTTGGCTTCGACAAGCAGGCGAGTGATATCTCACACGTGGACGAGCTATCATTCAGATCCGACGGCGTGGCCCGGTACGCGCCGGCCACGCGGGAAGCTCTCGAGACCTTGGACTCGTTCAAGAAGTTCCAGCACCACGAGACGTTCCGGGAGCCCATCACCTTGGTGAACTCCAACACCACCGAGATCAAGAAGTTCTTGTCAAATTTTGACAAGTCGTCGAAGGAAAACCGCGTTTGCATCACGGGAGAGAAGGGCTCGGGGAAGTCGACGCTCCTCACACAGGCCCAGGCGCTTGCCCTTTCCCAAGGCGACGTTATTGTCATTCACTTGGACCACCCTGAGAAGATCGTCAACGGAACCAGTGACTACGTCTACAACAAAAAGCTCGAGAAGTACCAGCAGCCCATGTTCACAAAGCGTTGGATCCGCAAGATCAGAGATGCAAACAAAGACACCTTGCAGAAGCTCAAGTTGTCGAGAGACATTTCCTTCACCACCAAGAAGAAAGAGTACGACTTGAAGGCCGGCCAGTCCACCGTGTATGAGTTTCTCTTGCACAACCACGACTTTGGCGTGGTTGGCCCCACGGGAGCGTTCCAGTTCTTCATTGAGGAGCTTGTGCACCACTCCGCCCAAGTGCCTGTTCTCGTGACCATCGACAACATCAACGCGTTGACCGGAAACACCCTCACGCGGTACCACCACCCCGACTTTCGGCACATTCACTTCACCGAGCTCGAGGCCGGTGCCCTTATAAGGGACTTGGTGAGTGGAAGTCTCGCGTTCAACAAGGGCGGTGTGCTTCTTGCTGAGAGCAATGACAACCCAGCTAGCAAGACCCTTCCTGTTGGCTTGGGCCTTGAGCCATACAACCCCTACTGGAAGGCCAGCGAATGTGACCGCGAGGTGGCCGAGGCCTTCCTCAGCAACGGCGGAGTCAAGAACTACAGCATCAAGCCGTTCTCCAAGCAGGAAACCGAGTCTTTGTTGGAGTTTTACCGCGAGGCGGGAGCCCTCCAGGTCAGACCATACCCTAGTGCCAACCAGCCCGAAGAGTTTGACGCCGAGCACCAGTTCTCTAACATCGTCAACAACACCTACTTGGTGTCGTCGGGCAATCCCGGCTTCGTGGTGCAGGCGGCCAACATCTCATACTAATGTACATAGCAATTAACAGTCATGCAATTTACGTAAGTGTTTAAAACTACCAACGGGAAGTGTCAACGTGAAGTTTCTCTGATGGTTCTAAGGTCAACGTGGAGGTCCTCTAGTGAAAAGAGATATTCTAAACATTGTCCTCAGAACAAGCCCAGCCCTTTAAATTCCTCAATTATGTAAACAAGGTATCCTCCTCTCTGAGATACTCGCCGATATCGCCCTGTCTGAAGGCCACGATGCCGGTTGGCTGTAAGTTCTTTGCCTCACCCGTCGACTTGGCACTAGCACCGAATCCCAAGGGAACATCGCTCATGGAATACACAATGACCCCGGCATGCTGGGGGATGTCGTCGGACATTCTGCCGACATGGGCTTTGAGCACATGGTTACCGTAGAGGAAGGGCATCTCACCATTGGTTTTGATCCAGATCTTGTATTTGGCGTATTGTGCAAGGTAGGGAAGGGCGGTGATGTGTAATCTGAACTTGCCCGTCTTTGTGAACTTTCCAAAGCAAGTGCCCACGGACATGAGGTTCTGGCGAGCCACCGACGTGGCGTATCGGGCGATTTTCTCACTCACGTAGTACACGCGGTCCTTCTGTAGTCTGAAGACATGGGGGTTCTCCTGGTTGTCGATGAGGAAACTGATGTTTCTTCCGATGTAGCTGGCGAGCTTCTCGAACACCACCTTGGTTTCTTCCTCTGTCAATGGTCTCATGAGATGAGGTGAATTTTTCGCATCGCAAAATGTCCGATGAATCCAAGGACCGTGCTCGTAAGGCTTCGGTCATCAACAACGAGGCCAAGAGAGCTCGCAAGGAGTACACCCCCTCGTACGTATGTCAAAAGAGATGAGAATTTTTCTAACATAGTGAATATGTGCCCAAGTTGGACGAAAATGGCATCCCCATCCCCAAGAGTGAGCGCCGTCCCAAGCGTAAGGTGGCGTGTATGATTGGATACTGTGGAACAGGCTACAACGGAATGCAGATCCAGAACAATCCCGACGTGAAAACAATCGAGGGAGAGATCTTTCAGGCGTTCTTGAAGGCCGGGGCCATCGCGCCGGAAAACGGCGATGACCTCAAGAAGAACGACTTCATGAGGGCGGCACGCACCGACAAGGGTGTGCACGCGGCGGGAAACGTCATCTCGGCCAAGCTCATCATCGAGGACGACGACATTCTTGAAAAGATCAACGCTGCCCTTCCCGAGCAAATTCGCTTCTGGGGCATCGAGCGGGTCAACAAGGCCTTTGACTGTCGTAAGATGTGTTCGTCGAGAGTGTACGAGTACTTGTTGCCTACGTACTCGCTCCTTCCCCCCAAGCCAAATTCGGTGTTGGCAAATCTTCTTGAGAAGAAGAACGAAGAGCACCCAAATATCAAGAGGGAAGACAAGGAAGGCGCCGAGTGGTGGGCGGCAACCATTCAGCAGGTTCTCTCTGAAAGCGGATGGACACCGGAGGAGCTCAAACAGCTCCAGGAACAGGTGAACGACGACCAGGACAACAAGCAGGTGGTGGATGCCGACGGCCAGTTGACCGAGTACGGCAAGAAGGTGAGATTTGTCAAGGATATCGAGAACGGCCGCCGCCGCGGGTACCGCATCTCTGGCGAGCGTCTTGACTTGTTCAGACAGGCCATGAAGCAGTACGAAGGCAGCAACAACTTCCACAACTTCACCCTTGGTAAGCACTTCAACGATGCCTCGGCGTCTCGCTACATCAAGGACACCTCTGTGTCGGAGCCGTTCATCATCGAGGGCACCGAGTGGGTGTCGATCAAGATCCACGGCCAGTCGTTCATGTTGCACCAGATCCGAAAAATGATATCCATGGCCAGTCTTGTTGTACGGACCGGGTGCCCGATCTCCCGTATTCCTGACTGCTTCGGCAAAACCAAGATCAACATCCCCAAGGCGCCGGCGTTGGGGTTGTTGTTGGAGGCGCCGGTGTACGACGGGGTCAACCCCAAGTTGGAGAAGTTTGGCTACAAGCCAATTGAGTTTGGACGGTACAAGGAGGAAATTGATGCGTTCAAGCGGAAGTTCATTTACGACAAGATCTACGGCGAGGAGACGAAGGAGAGTACGTTCCATGGGTTCTTCAACTTTGTGGATACCTTCAAGGGCCACGAGGACAGCGAGGGGGGGAAGCACATTTTTGATTTCCTCGGCGGTGTCTTTGGTGAGAAGGAGGTGAAGGAGGAGTAAACAGAAGTCAGCCTTACAGCAAAAGAATGCACAATACTCAGACCGATCAGAGAAAACCTGAAAAGACAAACTGAACACAGAGAGCTGCTCAAACACAGGAGCCGCCTTTCAGCCTTTCAGCTTTGCGTAAACAGCCTACCCTCATGTAACCTTTCATGCCATTATGCGGTCTTCCGACCACCTCAAAGAGAGCCACTTTAATCGCCTCCCCGTGCTTCAATCACCACCCTCTTATCAAACATGCATTCATCTCGCTCAATACAATACCTACAACCACGCCGGGTTGGCGCCGTCCGCTGGCTTGGCACGGCGAACCTGTTGCTGGGCCACCTGGGGCACCTGCTTCTGCTGCTGGAAGGACGGAGTGAACCGCTGGTACAGAGGATCCTCGAATCTAGGATAGTCCCCCGCGGGCTGCTGGAACAGCAGCTGGCCGGGCTGAGGGGGAGGAGCACCGTAGTACTGTTTCTTCTCGTCATGCTCATGGGGCGCAATCTGTTGCTGGGGCAGCGCCTGGGGAATCTGTTGTGGGGGTGGTTGTTGAATTTGTTGTTGTGGTTGTTGCTGTTGTGGTTGGTCCTCGTCGTCGCCCTCCTTGCTCTGTTCCCGTTGTCTCTCCTGTTGGAACTTGTACAAGGTCCAGTCAAACACGTAATCGTATCGGTACTTTTCCTTTCTGAACAAGTCCCGGAAAATCTTTCTGAGGTACGGGTAATCGGGCTTGTCGTCAAAGCGCAAGTTCTTGATGTAGTTCATGTACGTCAAAAACTCCTTGGGAAGACCCTTGGTCAATGCTTCGTTGGACGTGGTCATCTTCTTCTCCATGATGCGGTCGTACTTTTGTCTCTTGGTGGCGGCCTTCAACCCCTGCCAAGGAAGCGACCCCCGACAAAAGTAGATGAGCACGTAGCCAAGCGACTCCAAGTCGTCTCTTCTGCTCTGCTCAATGCCCAAGTGAGTGTTGATGGAAGCGTATCGAGCGGTACCGGTCAAGTTCTTGTTTTCCCGGTAGGGGATGTGGAGATGGGTTCGGGGGTCTCGATACTTTTTCGCCAACCCGAAATCAATGACATTCACCTGCAGGCCCCTTCTGCCAATGCCCATGAGAAAGTTGTCGGGCTTGATGTCCCGATGGATGAAACACCTGGCGTGGATGTATTCGATTCGACAAATCAACTGGTCGGCAAGCAACAACACCGTTTTGTAGGTGAACTTGCGGTTGCAGTAGTTGAACAAATCCTCCAACGAGGGCCCCAACAAATCAATCACCATGGCGTTGTAGTCACACTCGGTGCCGTACCACCTGACGAAGGGGATGCCCACGCCACCACTGAGCGCCTTGTACACCTTTGCTTCGTACTCCAACTGCGGGTGTTTTGCCTTTGTGTTTTCCAACTTGATGGCGACATCCTCACCACTGATGATGTTGGTGCCCAAGTAGATGTCGCCGAACGAGCCGGAGCCAATCTTACGGCCAATCCGATACTTCTTGCCAACTCTCAAATCCATGGGAGGAGAAGTGGACGATATGCGAAAAAGAAATTTGCGATCCCGTGATAGTAGGTGGAGGACAAGACAAACCAAACAAGGAAACCCACACGGCACCACAGAACGACAGAGTCGAGTGGATGTTGTGGACTCGTCACATTGAGCTACGCGCCAACCTGCTACACAAACGAAACACATTGAACAATCCTAAACAACCCTAAGTACGACCAGCCTGGTTGTTTGGCTGTCGTTTGGCTGTTTAGTTTGTGGTTGTCTTATTGTAGCTACCCCCTCTATTACACATTAATTATTACTCAATTACTTGGAAGCAGTCTTGGACTTGAACTTGTTCAAGAACTTCTTGAAAATGTCATTCTTCTTGGGGGCCTTCTCCACCTTGTCGGCTTGTTCCTTGACAGCAGCCTTGGCATCCTCACCCTTGGCCTCGACAGTCTCTTCGGCCTTGGCAGCCTCCTCCTTAATCTCTTCGGCAGCCTTGGTCACCTCCTCCTTCTTGTCTTCAACCTCCTCAGTAGCAGCAGGGGTCTCGACATCCTTGGAAGTGCCCTCGGCAGCCTCGACAATGTCGTCGGCCTTCTTCTCCACGGCCTCGGAGGTTTCCTCCACCTCCTTCTTGACCTCGTCAACCTTGGCCTCAACCTCCTCCTGCGCCTCAGCCACTTCGGTCTTGGTGTCCTCCTTCTTGGCCTCCACCTCCGTCAAGTTCTCCTTGGAGTCTGACGAAAAAATCTTGGATGTTCTCTTCAATTTGTCCTTGATACCCATAATAAAAAAATGTGCTGACCGGGAGGGGCGGCACACGGGGGCCTTTTATACTCTTTGGAAACAAGACATATTATCGTGAGGCTAACGGTACCATGCAACAAAAATAAACAAACAAAAAAAAAGGGAAAAATTGCAACCCTTGTCCCCCAGCCACGGCAGGTGGCGGGTGAAACACCTAGACTGAGGTTTTATCATACACATCACCTACCCACTACGTGACACCCCCGTTTCTCTCTCCCCTCTACAAACGCCGTCGACACGGTTGCGTGACTCAGGGTCGGTTTGGGAAAAATTGCAGACGGTGGCTGCGGTGCCTTTTGTGTCACGAGCAAGCCGTGTCGTCTATCTGCCACAACACGACGGTCGACCCGCCAACAGTAATTGCACCACCACGTTTAGTTGCGAGTTTGACCGTGTTCCAACTAGGTCATGCTGGCTGTGCTTGCCGGTCATGCCCCCACTCAAAACAAGGGATGTGGCGGCCCAATCGAGACCCGCGACACCGGGCACGGCTGAATATTTTTTGCCGCGTGCATCGGCACGGGTTTTAGCTGAGCCCGAGGCTATACCAGAGGGAACGTCTATATACCTGGAACAACTTTTCTACAGTCAAAATGCCAATAGGGAGGTGGTGTCGTTTCATCCCGACGGTCTCGTTGTGTTTGTGAATACCCGAATTTCCGGGCTTTTGCCGGATATGCGGGTGTACGGGTGTCAAATTTTCATGTCCTTGGTGTTGTCCAACACCCACCTCCCGGCCCAGTACCGGTTGACGGTGGAGATTAACCACGACAAGCCGAACTTCAAAGGCGAGGTGTCGTTTGATCTCACTGGTCCAAACACAGAATCGGGGCCCTTCTCCATTACTCTTCATTCGCACAAGCTCATCATCACCCAGGCCCTCCTCAATGAGAGCGTGCCGTTGAAGGTGGCGTATGACCGGCCCAACCAAACGGTCACTCTCTCGACTGACGAGTCAATTGAGCCCAAGCTGGTTAAGATTCTGTACATGGGGCAGCTCAACACCATCAAGACCTTCCACGACAAAACCTACGGGTTGTTCAAGACCAACTACTCCGACTCGGTGTCGGGCAAATCCAACAACTATGTCATTGCCACGCACACCCAGCCGCACGGAGCCAGGCTCATTTTCCCCTTGGTGGACGAGCTCACCCACAAAGTACCCATTGAGTTGACCGTTATCACCAGCTCTTCGTTCAAGGTGGCGTCGACGGCGCCGTTAAAAAGCGAGGAGGTCATCTCCATGACGCCCAACTCCCGCTTCGAGTTTGAGCCCACGCCGCCCATGGCGTCCTCAGTCTTTGGCTTTGTGCTTGGTGACTTTGACGTGGTTGGCGAAAGCCCCTACCGGGTGCTTGCCACCAAGGGAGACACCGCCCCAGCGCACTACATTGTCGATAAAATCTCCCAGTACGTTGCGGTGTTGGAGAAGCTCCTTGGCATGGACCTCCCCGTGGCCAAGCTCGACTTTGTGGCACTCCCTTTCTTGAGCGACATGGCCATGGAAAACTGGGGCTTGGTCACCATCATGGCGTCCCAGCTCCTCGTGCAGCCGTCCACCCAGCTCCTCCAGTTGGTTGCCCACGAGATTGTCCACCAGTGGATCGGCAACTTGGTCACCTTTGACGACTGGCAGTTGCTCTGGCTCAACGAGTCGTTTGCCACGTGGCTCGGCGACTACGTCATGTATGTTGCGGGTGACTACCCCACGTACGAACTTGCGCAGCTTGACTTTGTGGAGAATTTGTTGAACAATGATTGTTTCGAGGAGAGTTCCATCGACGCCCACATGAAGGCGCTCTCTGTGAACAACGACGCCTCCACCCACTCGCTCTTTGACAAGCACGCGTACGAGAAGGGCATTGTGGTGTTGCGGATGCTTGGGGGTGTGTTCCAGCACGAGCAAGGTGCACCCTCCGAAAAGACCGACTACACTGTCATTTGCAAGCGGCTCGGGGACTTCCTCAAGGCCAACAAGCACGCCGCCATCAAGGCTTTCGATATCTGGAAGTTCTTGAACGACGGCGTGTCCATTGACGTGCCCCTGTTCATGAGACTGTGGATCGCCTTGCCCGGGTACCCCGTTGTTCGGGTGACTGGTGACAGTAAAGTGGAGCTCGAGCAGCACCGATTCATTTACCAGGGCGATGTGGCAGAGCTCCAGCTCGAGGATACCCCCTACCACATTCCGTTGTTGGTCAAGTGTGTTGGCGCCAACGGCACCAAGGTGTTGAACTTGGTGATGAGCGACCGCCGCATGACCCTTGACATTGACCGAGAGGCGCTCTTGGCGGTGAACCACAACAAGTTTGGCTACTACAAAACCATCTACGAGAACCAAAACTTCTCTGTGGATAAACTCACCCAGCAAGAGCTCATTTCCCTTCTTCATGACTTTGGCAAGAACCTTGGCCAGAAGCACACCGCCTCCGCAAAGGACTTGGAGTCGTTCATTTCCATTGTCAACCAGTTTGTTTCGCCCACCTGGCAAATCGACTACAGCGTGCTCCGGGTCGCCCTCACCTACATCGAGACCCTCAACACCATCTTCATGCACTTTTCCCCATACACCAACTTTGAACAGTGGGTGACACTGTTTGTGGACAAGCTCTCGGAACGGATTCCCTTGAAGCTTCCTGAGGGAGGATACTCTCCCGCGCAGTACGAGGTGGTGAACTCGGTGCTCCAGCTTGGGTATAAGAACGATCGCCTCTACAACGTGGCCGCCCTGTGGTACAAGGCGTTCTTGGTGAGTGCCAAAAACACCTTTATCCCCAAGGAAGTCATCCCCTCCATGCTCAACGTGACAATGTCTCGCGCCAACCAAAAGACCTACAAGCAAGTGCTTGCGCTTGTCAAGAACAGCGACGTTTCCAACGTGCGGGTGTCCAACGTGAGTGTGGCCGAGTTGCAGACGTACGCCGTTTCGTCGTTGAGTTTCTGTGACAACCAGGAGCTTCTTCACAAGCTGTTGAACTTTGTCAAGGACAACATTGACTCCAAGCTCATTGAGCTTGGGCTCATGGGTTTCAAGTTCAAGCACGACATCAAGTACAAACACCAGCTCTGGCACTGGTACAAGGTCAACTACGACGCGTTCACGCTCAAGAGCTTGCGGAAGGGGTCTGACTGGGCCAAGCAGATTGGCCACACCATGGAGAACGTGACCAAGTTGGTACTTGGAGAGGTGATGCAATACGATCCGACCGAGGTGAGCAACTTTGTGAAAGACAAGCAATCCCTTCCCGAGCACGGCTTGCAGAAGCTCGTTGACGATCTTTCGGCTGCCAACGAGGAGAACCGCGAGGTGGCCTCATACTACGCCATTTTGTAAGCCCCTGTATATATTTGTCTCATGGCGCAATGCATATCTGCGATGTATTTTTCACATATTTCAGGCTAAGTATTATGAGGACCCGCCTCCGGCGCCTAAATATTCCACTCCACTGCATCCGCCTTGACTTTTGATAGTATGGAGGTGGCAATGCGGTCAACCTCCAACTCCGGTTCGTCTAGAGACACCTCTGCCTCGTGCTTTAGTTCCGGAATGCACTCATGACAGAGACACGGCTCGAGAATCTTGTCTTCGTGTAGAGAAGATTTTGTCGACACCGTGTCAAACACCGTCAGCACCGAGCTCAGCTGGGACGACGCTCGCGAGGCCACGTTGGGGAGCGAGTTGCTTCTGTGTCGTATGGTTTCGAATGTGGAGTGCTGGGCTGGCTGTGGGGACGTTTTTGCCAGTTTCGCCGGACGTAGAAATGGCAACTTGAGTGATAGTCTGCTGCGGCTATTTCTTCTTGAGGGAGTTGGTGAAGGATCACTGGGCGAGAGTAGGTCGTATGGAATCAGTTCACATTCACTCGACTCCCACTCGAAGCGAAAGTCCGCCAATGATCTGGCATCGGGGGATTTGGTAACTCGAGACATCTGTGCCAGGCTGCCTCAGGGGAAGCGGCGCTTATAAGTTCCATACCAAGCACTGAAATGGGTCGGAATTTTTCACCAAGTGTACGTCAGATTGACGCAAGGGTTATCACTAAAGCCGAGGACCCACCAGAAAATTTAAGGCACGACCATTAGGCGGGAGTGAAAAAGACCGAGTGACAAGTCCATGCAAGTCGTGGGATCTACGATGCCCGAAGCATTTGGGTGGAATAGAACGATCCAGAAGTGCACACAATGGACCACATGCCGCAAACGATGGGTGCGGTGCCCAAAACAGAAATTAACAAGAGGGCCCAGGGGGCCAGGGGTCAAAATTGGCAGCACCTCGTGCAGCGGGAACGCCCGGCCCGTGGTATTTTTTCATTGTAGCATTCCATTTTTTACATGGCCTAAGGGCAGACTAGTCTAGGGTAACTATAGCCAGTTAATGTGATGCTAAGCCCAATGGACGTGGCGTGGTGGGCCAGGGTTGGTGCGGTGTGCCCGGCCCGATTGTATTTTTCTTGTGTGATCGCCCATTGTGTGGGTGAGTGGGTTTTCGGCCGGTGGGTCGAGACCGGCCCGCGGCATGTGGCCGGGGCAAATTTTAGGCGGCATAGTCGTGCGGGCGCGGGGTCGTTGCAAACGACAACTTCCTTTGTACCTGGAGTGTTTGATGTTTACGCAGCTGCCATACCATCTAGTTACGCAGCTGCCATACCATCTGGTTACGCGACTGCCAACACTAGTTACGCGTCTGCGTTGGTGCCTGCATGTGCGTGCTAATAGTAGAGGGCCACCTCGCCATCTCGTGGGGGAAGCACTCCTTCTCCAGCCTTGGGTGGGTACTTGGACTCGGTGCCATCTTTGTGGATGCAGATGCACCATTGATCCTTGGAGGCGGCGCTAAGGGCAAAGGGAATATGGAGGCCACATCCGATCCACGTGATGTTGTTGCAGGTGGGGCAACTTATAGGCTTGCACATTTGGATGAGTGAAAAGATTGAAAAATTAAAATTAATGCGACTGTGGTGCAAAATCGTGAAATTGTGTTGCTGCGAATTGCAGCCACCCACTATTTTGGTTTAGCATAGGTTTTCTTCTAGCATAGGTCTATTGGGTTTTGTCTGGCACGGGCTCTGCCTTGAGCTCCTCCTCGATGTCGAGGTTCTCCTGAATATTCCATAATTGCGAGTACAACGAGTCTTGCTGCAACAACTCGTGATGGGTTCCCTCCTCCTGCACCGATCCCTTGTTCAACACAATGATCTTGTCGCTGTCCGCAATTGTTCTCAATCTATGAGCAATGGAAATGTTGGTGTTGGTTTGTTGCTTGAACAACAGCCGGATGGTCCGAAGCAACGACTGCTCGGTGTGGGTGTCGAGGGCAGAGGTGGCCTCGTCAAAGAAGGTGATGGGGGCCTTTTTGAGAAGAAGTCGGGCTATCGCCAAGCGTTGTTTCTCTCCGCCCGAGATCATCATGCCTCGCTCGCCCACAATGGTGTTGATACCATCGGGAAGGTCTTTGATCAACGTGTCAAGTTGCACCTTGTTGATCATGGAGAAGATCTCCTGGTCTGATGCGTCAAGGCGCCCATAACGAATGTTCTCAAGGATGGTTTCATTGAAGAGAGGGGTCTCTTGGGGCACAATGCCAATATTTCTTCTGAGCGACTCGATGGTTACCTTCGACACGTCCTGGCCGTCAATGAGAATGCGCCCGCTGTCAACATCGTAGAAGCGGAACACAAGCCGGAGAATAGTGGACTTGCCGCTTCCACTAGGTCCCACCACAGCAACCTTTTGACCCGCGGGAATGGTGAAGGTGGCATTCTTGAGAATGGGCCGGTCGGGGTGGTACCCGAACGTCACGTTCTCGAAGCGGATTTCACCCGGCTTGGTGCTGTTCAACACAAGGGGCTTTGCTCCGGGGGCATCGGTAATCTTTACATCGTAGTTTTGCAATTGGAAGAGGTTTTCCATGTCCAAGAGAGATTGCTTGAGCTCACGGTACACCGAGCCAAGGAAATTAAGTGGCACCGAGAGCTGGAACACCAACTGGTTGATGAGCACCAAGTCGCCCACACTAAGCGCCCCGCTGGCCACGCCCTGGCACCCCATGTACATCATGGCGGTGAGCGCACTGGTGAAGATGAAGTTCTGCCCCGCGTTGAGGAACGCCAACGACGTGGCCACCTTGATGGAGGCATTCTGGTACTTGGTGAGGGCGTTGTCGTACTTCAGCGCCTGGTACAGCTCGTTGTTGAAGTACTTGACGGACTCGTAGTTGATCAACGAGTCCAACGCCACCGACGCGGCCTGGTTGTCGGCGTTGTTGGCCTGGCGCCGGAACCCGGTTCTCCACGCGGTGGTTTTGATGGTGAACACCAGGTACGCCGCCATGGTGGCCAACGTCACCGCGGCAAACGACATGCCGTAGTTGTATGTGAGTATACCACAAACCACCGAGATTTCAAACGTGATGGGGATGATGTGGAACACCATGGCACTGAGCACGTAACTAATACCCTTTGTACCCCGGTCGATGGCTCGCGTCAACCCACCGGTTTGCCGTGACAAGTGGAATTGCAAGTCCATATTCAACAAGTGAAGAAACGTGTTGTTGGCTACCCGCTTGATGGCAGACTGGGCCACGGACGCAAACACCGCGTTGCGGAGCTCGCCAAAGAGCACGGCTCCAAAGCGGGCCCCACCATAAGCCACAATCAACAGGCCAATAACAGTGGTTATAACCCCAACTTGAGACGACCAGTCAATGTTCATCTCGTCAATGATACTCTTGAAGAAGAAGGGCACTTGCACGTTCAAGAGCTTGGACCCGATCAAGAGGGACAACGCCACAAACACCCGGAACTTGAAGCTGGGCTTGTTTTTCGGCCAGATGGTCGACAACAAGCTGCGGATCATCTTGATTTGGGACGTGGAGATTTGCTTGCCAAACAAGTATGTGGAGGAGTCCTTCTTGGACCGCTGATCATCGAAAATTCTTTTGGAGGTGTGGAACGACCTTTTGGCTGGTGCTGGAGGGGTCAATGGGCGAAAGGTCCGGAGCGGAGCACAACGCCGGGCCGGCGCAAGCAGCGCCGCCCACATCCGGGCGGTTTGGGGTCTCCAGACGCGGTGAAGATGTAGCATGGATTACGCAATCGGAGTGCGAGCCGGATTAAGTGTGGAGCGACACCAGCCCAAGGTACAATAAACACCTTTTGCAAGGGCAACAGATTGTCACTTTCAGTGTTCAGAATGTTAAGCTAGCTGATGTATATCGTTGCTTCCATGCTTCACTGAAAGTGTGGCTACCTCTCCCCGGTGTCCACTCTTGTCACCACAGTTTCTTCATTTTCGTCTGTCTACAATTTCTGCTCTTATATCGTCATTTGTCTATATATCATGGCGTTGGTCTAGTTCTCGGCGTTGGTCTTCTCGGACAATTGGGCCTGCTTGACCAAGTTGATTGGGGCGTCCATCTTTGGCAACATCACCTCGATCAATCTGATCTTGGAGTTGACGTTGAAGGCGTCGTCGTTGAAAAGAGCGTTGATCTCACCGGTGGTGGACACTCTGATGGACTCCTCCTCGCTGGCGTTGAACACCTTCAACAAGCCCAAGTTGTCCCAAGGCTGGATGTCGTTGTAGGTGGCGGTCTCACCGTGGATCAATCTCTCGATGGTGTAACCGTCGTTGTTCAACACGAACAAGTAGGGGGTGGTGTTCCACTTGCACATGGTGGAGATTTCTTGAACGGTCAATTGCAAAGAACCATCACCAATGAAGAGAATGACTCTCTTGTTGGGGTCAACCTCCTGGGCAGCCATGACAGCACCGCAGGTGGCACCAACGGTGAAACCAATGGATCCCCACAACACTTGCGAGATACCAATGGTGTTGTTGGGGAAACGGGATTGAACAATACCAAAGGCCGAGGTACCGGTCTCGGTGATGATGATGTCTCCTTCTCTGAACCAGGAAGAGACTCTGGTCCACAACCATTCTTGCGTGAGAGGAGTCGATGGGTCAGAGGGCGAGTTGATCAACTTGGCTTGAGGAACGGGCACGGGCTGGTAGGCAGAGGCGGCTTGGCCAACGGACTCCAACAACTTTTGGAGCGCCTCCTTCATTTGCACGCCGGGGAAAGTGGCCTGTCTGATCTTGGTATAGTCAGAGTGGAACTCGACAATGTTCTTGGTTTTGTAGGAGTACGAGAAGGATCCGGTGTTGAAGTCAGACAACAACGCACCGACGGAAAGCACCAAGTCGGCGGACTCGACGGACTCCTTCACCTCGGGCTCGGAGAGCGAACCGACGTACACACCTCCGAAACGCTTGTGGGACTCGTTGATACCGGACTTACCCATGGGGGTGGTGAAAACGGGGAATTGGGTGGCATCCACCAACTGTTGCACCTCGGCCTTGCAGTCGTGTCTGGACGCACAGGCATCGACGAGAATGACGGGGTTCTGGGCCTTGGCGATGAGCTCCAACACATTCTCAATGACTTCCTGTTGAGCATCGGGGTCGTTGGGCTTGAGGGAAAGGTCAATTGGCGTATCCAAGAGCGAAGCGGGCACCTTCAAGTCCACCAAGTTGGCAGGAAGACCAACGTACACGGGTCTCTGGTACACGTAGGCCTCTCTGATACATCTGTCAATCTCAGCGGGAGCCGAGTTGATGTCGGAAATGAAGGCGGTGGTTTGCGAGATGTTGTTGGACATTCTGTGAAACACGGTGAAGTCACCGTTACCCAAGGTGTGGTGCAACAACAACTGCTTGGCCTGAGAGGAAATGGATGGAACACCGACAACGTGCAACAATCCAACGTGCTCGGCATAGGATCCGGCAACACCGTTCAAGGCACTCAACTCACCCACACCAAAGGTGGTGACCAAGCATCCGAGGCCCTTGATCCGCGAGTATCCGTCAACGGCGTAGGCAGCATTCAACTCGTTGGCGTTACCGGCCCATCTCATACCCTCGACCTCGTACACCTTGTCCAAGAGGGACAAGTTGAAGTCACCGGGGACTCCAAAGATGGTTTGCACCTTCAATTGATTCAATCTCTCAAAGAGGAATCTTCCCAAAGTAATGTCAGACATGGTAGTTTGTGTTGTGATGATGGCGGACTGCCAACACCAGCTTCTTATATTGCACCCACCGCCGGACCCAATGTTCCGGCATCACAAGGTGAGCGTGCATAAGCGCATAAAATTATCCGATGGGGTGACCTCGCCCCGGGATGAGCCGATTATATGCGCTTACGCGGGGCGATCGGGCGAGCAGCAGCCGCAAAGACCCGTGCACCACCAACCCCTTGCACGCTTGCTCATTCCGGGTGTTGGCCGGGCCACGCGCGTGTAGCACGTGCTGCCTCCATCACGTGGGAAAAGAGACCTGCATACAAACACAGTTACCCGTCTTTTCCCCCGATGCGGCGCAAATAAAAATCACCTGAAATCCTCGTGAGCAAAACCTCGTGACTGACTGTTCCTCTTGTTTACACAATCACGGAACCACTGCTTGCCGGCTGCAAAACAAAAAGTGTGTACACCAAATTGGAGACATTTTCAGGGGACATTTGAGCCATGCCATAGAGACTGTATCTTGCTGTTGTTGTTGATTTTGTCTTCTCCTTGTTGTTGTTGTTGTTGTTACTAACCCAGTGTCTAAAAGAGAACACGAAGGAGACCTTGGAGACGCCAAGAAGCTTCCCAAGAAGAACGAAATTGCCATCGACTCCGAATTGTTGACCCAGCAGGACCTGGACAAGTCCGACTCGGTGAAGCAGGACCCCGAGGCCTCGGAGGCCGAGCAGGCGGCGGCGGCGGCCGCCGCTGCCGTGGCTGCCACTGACTCCGACGCTGCCAACGCCGCCAATGCTGCGTTGAACTCGCAATCGTCGCAGCAGATCCAGCAACAAATTTACCAGAACGCGTTCCGCCAGGAGGGCCAGGACGGTGGCCGGACGCCCGACCGCACGTCACCTTACGCCACCAGCTTGGGCGGATCGTCGAGTAAGTTGGTGCACGGCTCGGACGAGTGGCACAAGCAGAGAAGAGAGAACCACAAGGAGGTGGAGCGCAGAAGAAGAGAGTCCATCAACCACGGCATCAAGGAGTTGGCGGCGCTCATCCCCACGGCCGACACCAACAAGTCGCAGATTCTCCAGCGAGCGGTGGACTTCATCAAGCGCTTGAAGGAGAACGAAACCAACAACATTGAAAAGTGGACCTTGGAGAAGCTCATCACCGAGCAGGCGGTCACCGAGCTCAGTGCGTCCAACGACAAGTTGAAGCAGGAGTTGGAGCGGGCATACCGCGAGATTGAACACTGGAAGAGAATCGCCGAGGAGAAGGAGGAGGCCAAGTGACCCAGTGACTTTTGTATTTTTAGTGTACTTTTAGCAAGAGAGGCGACACGTGTTGCCTAGAAGCCACGTTAAACTGTTGGGAAGGAGTAGGGGCTGCCTTACCCATGAACAAGTAAGTTTTGAGAGTAGTTTAATGTACTTGGCTTTTTTGACTTAGGTGGATTCCACCAAATGGAATGTCGATGCATCCAGTCAGGCTAGTTTCGAGTCAGCAACCAGGTGTTTGTTTCGGGGTCTGTCAAGCAGAATTCCGTGTTTAATCAGCCAACTGTGTTTGATTTGGTGATGTTTGAAATCAAGTAACATACTCAAAATTAGCAATTGTCTCTGCTGTCAGCCCAAACGTTCCTCCGATCTTTGGTCTACTTTCGGCATAGCGTGTGACAGTCCACGGGTCTTTCTTCTTCTTCTTTTGGTCTTCTTCTTCTTTTGGTCTTCTTCTTCTTTTGGTCTTCTTCCTCTTCTTTTGGTCTTCTTCCTCTTCTTTTGGTCTTCTTCCTCTTCGTTTGGTCTTCTTCTTTCAGTTCTTCAGTGGTCATAATACATTAGACACCGGGCCACTTCCTGGTGAACAGCTAATTCAATATGCTATGGGACTGCGTCCCTCCCCTAATCGTAATCCTCCGCTGGGGGCTCCGTTGCCTGGGCCTTCTCCATATCCTTGTAGGTCTCAATCAAATTCTCGAGCTCACTGACCCTCGCCTCGTAGCTCACGTAATTGTTTTTGACGTTGTAGAGGAAGGGGTCGTACATCATGGGGCGGAAGTCGGGCGCCGCATTGACGATTTGCTCGGTGGACTTGCCAAACAACAACCTCATAATTTCCTCCTCGTGCAACGCCGTGAACTCCTTGGTGGCGGTGTAGGTCATGAGCACCTCGTCCTTGGTCAAGAATTCGAGGAGCTGGTCGTAGTCCATGCGGAACACCTTGAGAAGGTCGTCGTCACTGAGCTGGAGTTTCTCCAAGTCCAGCGACGGAAGCTTGGACTTGAGGTCGTACAGCTCCGCCTCGAAGTTGTGGTCGTCGAGCTCGTTGCGCAACGCCGTGAGGTACTCCTCGTTGTAGTTGTGGTACTTCAACCACTTTTCCTTGTCGGTGAGGAAGTAGAACAAGTCCTCTTCACGCACCCAGAGCCGCAATTGCGGCACAAACACGTGGTTGCGGTACTTCTTGCTGAGCATGCCCTTGCTGTACTCAATGGAAAGCGAGTTGGTGAACTTCTTGGGCACGTAACCCATCTCTCCCTCGATATACGTCTTCACGAGCGGCGAGAGCTCGTTCAACCGCGAGTAGTGGTTGTTTCTGCAGTTGTACGCCTGCATCTTGGAGTTTGTCTCGAAGTTGGAGTGCTTGTCCATGTCCCAGCCCTCGGGAAGGTCGCCCCGGTACCGGTGGGGAAGACCACTGCTGGACACCGCCAACCCCGTGATGTCAATGTACAACCCGGTGTCCACGTCGATGAACCGCGCGTCAATGTTGTTGTTGTGGTTGCCGGGCTCTCTGAGGGTGATGAACGTTCCACAGTCAACAAAGTATCTGCCAAACCCATCCTCCACATCCTCCACAATCAAACTCTGGTTAAAGTACATGCTGAGCTTGTGCAAGTCCATCACTGGCATCTGGACATCGACATCGTTGTCCCAGGGGAACGCCACGCCGTTCCAGTACCACGAGAGAAGCGATCCGTGCGCCACCCAGGTGGTGATACCGTTCTTACGACAGAACGAGAGAAACGCTCTCACCAACCGGTGGAGAGTGAGGGTCTGCTCGTAGGTGCCGTACATGATGCCGTTGAAGAACCGCCAGTCGTAGTGGTCGCCGAGCGCCGTGCCCACAAGACGGGCCTCGGAAAAGTACTTGGGTGGGCCGCCGTTGGCCACCGCCCACTCGGAATACTTCAAGCTCTGCAAGTAGCGGAGCTCGCTCTGCGAGAGGTGCTTGCCTGCTCTGATTTGGTTTTCCATCTCGTCGATAATCTCCTTGTGACGCAAGATAAAGTCCGCGGGCTGGAGCTCCACCTCGTAGTCGGAAATCACCTGCTCGCTGTTGGGAGGAAAGCTCTTGCGAAGCCGGCGCAACTCGGTGATGGCGTTGATGCGTGACTCCTTGGTGTCTCTGATGTACTCGTCAACAAGGTAGTTGTCAATCAAGCTGGCCCTCTTTTCGGGGACAATCTTGTACGAGCCCTCCGACGTGAGGAAGATGATGTTGGAGGGCGACGGAGCATACGAGTAGAGGTACGACTTGCCCGTGATGATGGCTTTTTCGGGGATGGTGTGGCCGCCGTGCTGGAACACATTGAAGCCGGGATGTACCTTGTTGCCGTCAACGTGGTCGTGGTCAATGGACTTGTCGTCGAGACAGTACTGGTAGGGGTCAATGGGCCCGCGCTTCTCAAAGTGGTGGAGCCCGTCTCTTTTCTCCTTGTTTTCGGACTGCTTATTCTCCTTAGTTTCCGAATCCTTATTCTCTTGAGACTCTTTATTCTCTTTGTTCTCGGCCTCCTTGCTCTCGGCCTTGGTTTCCTTCTCGGCCTCAAGCTTGGCCTCGGCTTCGGCAAACTCCTCCGCCGACATGCCGGCCTTTTTGGCCGCCTCCTCGCGGTCCTTGCGGTTCTGTTCGTCCAAGTACTTCTGGGCCTTCTCGGCAAGATCCTTGATGTACTGGTCGTGCTCCTGCTTGATCTTCTTGGCGTCCATACGGGCATCCAAGAACGTACAGTTGGGCTTCTGGTCCGTGGGCGCAAGAAGATACTTGTTGAGAACAGACAAGTCGGTCCAGTCGGCCCAGTGGAAGGGCACGCGGATCTCCTTGTCGGGCTGGTTTTGCTTCACGTGGTAAATGTGATGGAGATACACCCCAAGGGTGAAACGAGGATCAAACGGCTGGATGAAGGGCCGGTGCTCCGCCTCGGTGTTGAAGTAGTAGGAGGGAATGGTGAGCTCCACGTCTTGGTCGTGGAGTGTCGTGTCCACGAGCCAAAATTTGTTTTCCACATCGTTGGAGGCTTTGCGGTCGAGAATCTCCTCCACCCGTTGGTTGAAGTCGGACTCCGGGTTGGTGGTGTCCACCGATGTCGAGCCAAACACCGACGAAAGACGCTCGAATTGGTTGGCCACCTTGGTCTTGATCATCAAGCTGGTTTGGTCGGAAAGAATCCATGACGTGTGAAAGAGAGAAAACGTCACGGCCATCAAGATGGTCATCACAACAAGCATCTGGATGTGCTTGCGGCGAATGGAGACAAACATGGCTAAAGGGACATGTAACAGGGAAAACGCCAGTATATACACGGATAAAAAATTTGAGATTGTGCGTTCTGGAGGGACCACTTTAATTCTGTAGCTGGGTACCGAAGCAGGAGTTTCGTTGCGTGCGAATATCTGCAGCCACGGACGGGGCTCGCAACGCGTGCGTCAAGGACAGATGGCCGCTAAGTGCGGCCCTGGCCACGGCCAACCTAAACCAAGTGGAGGGGCACGAGATCTACTGTTGCTGGAAGCAGGCAAATTCATGGCAGGTCTATAGGTGGATGCTGCGTCACTTTTTGGTGCCTGGTGGGCGGCCAACGCCCGCCGCCCAAGCCCCGGGTTTCTTTTTGTTGTCGTGTGCGGTTTTCTCACGTGACGAGAACATCGGGCATGTTTACGCATCGGGGTCTCCACCACGGGTACTAACCAGGGCAACTATGTAACCACCGGGCTATAATTGGCACTGAGGCGGGGTCTTACAACGAGTCCACCAAAAATAGTGTCTCTTGTCACACCAAGAGACTCTTGTTTTTTTGTTGGTTAGGTGAAACGGCCTGAAATGGGATCGGCGTTCCCAATAGGATGGTCAGATGTCAGATCAACCGGAGCGGCTGACCACCCGACACCAGCGTGGACTCCATGCGCATATACGAGGCCGATGCACTAGTGGAGGTGGATGTACTGGATGTACTGGTGGTGGAGGTGATTGTACTGGAGGACGAGGCGGAAGATCCTTTGGTTGTGGTTGTGGCTTGGGTGGGATCCGCCTCGTACAGTCGCGCCTTGAGCGTGGCCGTGGTCAAGTAGGTAATCAGGGTTCCCAGTGGGGCACTTGCAGCCACCTGCGTGTTTGAGAAATAGGGCACCCGTTCCACGTCAAGTCCCTCTGGAGGCACCTCGATTGCCGTATCGAGCATCAGCTGTTGGTCCACGCCAATTCTGGCCGGGGCCACGTTGATGACCTGATTGTCAAGATCCACATATAAGGTTGTTGCTCGGAGAAAGAACTCGCCGAGAATCACGTAGTTTCCCGAAAATGACCCGATGCCAGCATGACAGTGCGTCTCGTTTACCGAGTAGGACATGGTGGACAAGGGAATGGAGATGTCGTACCCAAGGAAGTTGAACACAAACGCAGAGTCCGAGTCCAAATCGTCGCATCGATACACATCGCCATTGACGCTGTCGTTGACAATGCCGAGGAGTTGTGCGGTCTTGGCGTAAATGTCTTTTGGGAGGAGTAGTGCCGAGGTGCCGGTGTCAAAGAGAGCTTTGAGGGGAACCTGCAAAATCCACCCATTGGCTTTGTCACTGTTGTAATCAAAGTAGGCGCTGGTGACGACGCTGGCCACCGAGGTGTCGTCGAGCATGGGCAACTGGACATAGTTCCCCCCAACCCCCGCAATGAAGAACCCACCAAAGACAATGAGCCCCGTCTTGGTGTCGTAGGAGTCGAGGTAGATGCCGTAGCCTCGGTTTGCAATGAGCCCCTGGTTCTTCATTGCCTGGGGCACGTTGGCGTACCCGGCGGGGCGCACCGACGATTTGCGGCCATGGCCAATGCCCATGATGGGCATGGTGCTGGGCCCCTCGTCCATCACGGCAAACGACACGTTGGTCAACTGGGTGTCGCCTATGGTCACCACATCGTGGAAAGCTCCTCCCTCGAACCCGCTGTGGCCCACGTAGTCGATGGAAATCGGATACCCGAAGTCCTCGGAGGTATCGGAGTCCGCTGCAACATAACCGGTGCACTTGTCCTCGCATAGCAATTCCGAGGGGACCCACAAATCATTGGAGCCCGTATCAAGTAAGCATGAAAAGCCTTGGGGCTGAGAGCCCACGTCGATGGAAATCATGAACGCATTGAGTCGGTCTTTAACTTTTGTTCCCACCGCCCGAGCATCCAAATTGGGGGCTTGTTGCAAATGGCCAACCACGATTTTTCGATCGTCCGCAATTGTCAACCCAAGTAACAAAAACCATAGGAGATTCATTGACGACCAGAAAGGTATTCTCCACGTATTTATACGGGCAATATACCCACGAATCCAACGGCGTTACGCAGCCAACGCAGCCAATGGCGCTCGCGGGCGGAGGTTCATGTCATTGTTTAACTCGTACCTCATTATGCAAGGTGTCGACGCCGCTAGGCACCGGTGCAACGGCCAATTGGGGATATGTGGCCTCGGCAGCTAACTCAACGTCCAGGGGCCGGTTCGGGAATGCACTCTTGGCACCGGATTTGGCACAAGTCGAGTGAGCGGAATTTGCCGTCACGTGCAGGCCAGGAGAACGGTATTTGGTGGTCACGTGCGTGTCACGTGATGGCCGTGTTGCACGTGACAGGCTGCACCACCTGTGACGTCCCGGTGCGTACTCCCACCGTATCGAACGCCTTATCTTGTCTGCCTGGCCTTGAATACGACAAAACGGCCCCTCCTTGGCACACAAAACTGCCGCCTTGGCTCAAGATCCTCATCTCATCTGTTTTGTGCCGGCGACTCCCGACGTACCCCAGAGTCGCAATTTAGATAAGATAGTGCGGCCCGACGGCACAATTACGGCACCTTCGATTCCGCGTGGCTGGAGATCTCCGGCCCAATGCATTCGGCAAGTGCCGGTTGCAACACTTTTGGAGGGGTTCGCTCTCACCAACCATGATGATGACTCCATGGTGGTGACTATCATAATGTGCCAGAAGGTGCCAGGTGACACGTTGAACTCGATGCAATAATTGACTCCCCGCTTGGTTATTGGCCAAAAATTATCACTCGCTCGTTATCGATAAGGCGCGCCAATGATAATTTGGTCGCTTCTATCTTTTCTTCTTCGCATCAATTCTGCATCGCCTATAAATCATTGCTCTGGCCCCAGGGTCCTCACATCTGGTCGTCACTATGGAAAAAGCAAAGGCATACACCAAGCGCATCGTCCGCAAGTGGACCACCAAGGATGGGCTCCTAGGTGATTATGACTACAAGTACTTGTTTGTGCCCGAGGTGCCGTTTGTCAAGTCCACCCCCAAGACGCAGCCGTTCTTTGGCTTGAACTCCGATATGCCCATTGTGTTGGGCTTTATTCTTGGGTTCCAGCACGCGTTGGCCATGTTGGCGGGCGTGGTGACTCCTCCCATCATCATTGCTTCCACCGCCAACCTCGACTCCGCACTCCAGGAATACCTTGTGTCGGCGTCGTTGATTGTGTCCGGACTCCTTTCCATCATTCAAATTGCCCGCTTCCGCATCTTCAAGACCCGGTACTACATTGGCACCGGTCTTCTCTCCGTGGTGGGAACGTCTTTCGCAACCATCACCATTGTCACCAAGGCCATCCCCATGATGTACTCCAACGGCATGTGTCCCGTGGTGGACGGCGAACAACAGGCGTGTCCCGACGGCTACGGGTACATTCTCGGCACCTCGACGGTTTGTGCGCTCTTTGAGATGTTGCTCTCGTTCATGCCCGCCAGAATCCTCCAGAAAGTGTTTCCCCCCTTGGTCACGGGCCCCGTCGTCATGCTCATTGGAATCCACCTCGTCGAGTCGGGCTTCCAGAACTGGGTCGGCGGCTCCGGGTGCGTGGGCGAGATTTGTGGCGGCGACGCCCACCCGTTGCAGTGGGGCTCCGCCGAGTTCATCGGGTTGGGGTTCCTTGTGTACGTCACCATCATCATCTCCGAGCGGTTCGGCTCGCCCATCATGAAGTCGTGTGCCGTCATCATCGGGTTGTTGGTGGGGTGCATTGTTGCTGCTGCGTGTGGCTACTTCTCTCACTCCAGCATCGACTCGGCTCCCGCCGTCACCTTCTTGTGGGTGCACACATTCAAGTTGAAGGTGTACGCGCCGGCGGTGCTCCCGTTCCTTGCCGTGTACATTGTGTTGATGATGGAGGCCATTGGCGACATCACCGCCACGTCCGACGTGTCCAGATTAGAGGTGGAGGGTGAACTCTACGACTCGCGTATTCAGGGCGGTGTGCTCGCCGACGGCCTCAACGGCATGTTGGCTGGTCTTTGTACCTTACCCCCCGTGTCGGTGTTTGCGCAAAACAACGGTGTCATCAGCATCACCAAGTGTGCCAACCGCAAGGTGGGATTCTGGTGTGCCTTCTTCTTGGTGGTGATGGGGGTGTTTGCCAAGTTCGCCGCCGCCATCGTCGCCATCCCCAAGGCGGTGCTCGGCGGCATGACCACGTTCCTCTTCTGTTCAGTTGCTGTTTCCGGAATCAAGATCATCTCCACCACCGAGTTCACCAGAAGAGACCGCTTTGTGTTGACGGCGGCGCTCGTGCCGGGGCTCGGTGCCACCTTGGTGCTGGACTGGTTTTCGGGTGTCTTCACCTACTCGGGTAACAACAAGTCGCTCTCGGGGTTCTTTGATGCCATCGTGTTGTTGATGGAGACGGGCTTCGCCATCACCGGGTTCATCGGGGTCATTCTTAATCTTCTTATCCCCCAGGTCCAGGACGAAATCGAGGAAATCAACGAGGTGGTGTTGGAAACGGTGGGCTCCGCTGACCAGCGGGGCATGGACATTTACGCCGCCAAGGAGGAGCTGAAGTTCTCCGAGGCCTCCACCAACGTCCGCGACGCCAACTCGTCCACCTAGGTAATGAATCTATGAGCTATTGTGACATGGTCGCATCATTCGCAACCACCTGCCAAATGGGGTAGCGGGACCCGGTCTAACTTGGTCTCAAGGTAGTCGCTCTCCCAGTTTAGGCACTCTACCCAGCAAAACTGATAGATAGTCTGTTCCGCTTACACCAACCGTACGGCTTACGCCATACGGTTGGTCAAAAACCATATGGTAAAAACTGCGAACCGCGGTTATCTTTTTGTCCATGTCTTCTTCCATGGCCATTGCCCCTCTCCACAACAAACCCCTAGCCAGGGCCGGATTGCTCCAGATCCTTCTCCAGCTCAACAAGACACTCAAAAAATCCATTTTCTCCAGAAAATTCTACCAGGAAATCAATGACAAGGTGTTGGCCAAGTCCTCCACTGTCGATAGCAACTTGTACTTCATCTGCTACTTCACGTTGTTGTTGTCGGCCATTCTCAACAACAAGCCCAAGATCAAGCATTTCCTCGCCACCCAGCGCTACCACTTGTTGGAAGTGGTGAGAAGAGCCTCTAGCCTGGTGCTAGGCGCCGACTTGCGGCTGTCGAGAAACAAGCGGGTGGCGGCCCTCTTCAGCCAGCCCAAGCCCGAGTACCGCGAGCCGCCCAAGGACGTGCCCGTGTCGTCGCTTGCCGTGCACTTGAAGGCGATTCTGTCGTACCTCTCCGACATTCGGATTTTCAACCGGTTGACCGAGGCCATCAAGTACATGCCGTGGATCATCGACGAGTTCCACGCCATGGTGGACCCGACCCACGCGGCGCCGCTCTCCAACCGCGTGGTCAACTTTGCCCAGGCCATCAACTGTTTGATCCTCGAGCTTCTTGAGAATGCCGGATGGTTGACCGACCACAACTGGGTCGGCACCAACGACAACACCTACTGGTGTATTGAGACGTATATTTGGTGCTCGAGGGTGTGGGGAGCGTACCTTGTGATTGAGCTTGTCGAGCTCTTCAGAAGGACTCCCGTGTCCAAGTGGAACAAGGACTGGCGCCTTGCGGTGTTTAAGCAGGCGGTGCAGCTTCCGTTGGTGGTGCACTGGTCGTTGTACGATGGGTGTTTGACGCCGTTCTGGGTGGGGTTGTGTGGAAGCGGAGCGTCGTGGTGGAATTTTAGGGATATGTGGGCGTCCATTGACTTGAGCTAAGCAGCTAAGCGGCAGCGCCAGCTGTCGCTTAGCGAGCTTAGCGAAGTGTACAAACTAGACAATGTATTTATTCTCCCTTCTGTTCACTGCAACCAAGTAAGCTGGACAAACCACCGACGAGTTGCAAGCACGAATGCTCAAGAGTAGTCTCGATAGCCATGTGACACAACATCAATGTAATGCCGTGCCTGAGCTCTATAACGACTCACGCCACGTCTTGTGCTGAGCAGGGTCTGTTCGATTGTGACTCGCTAACTACCGATGCCAACCACACGAAGGACAGACTTCGGTGAAGTTGCAAGACCCTCCCCAAGTGATTGGCTGTAGCGTGATACCGAGAATCGAGAATTGGCTTCCTTGGTATGCAATGCCTTATCTTTCTGTATTGGCTTTCTTATTGCAACACTCATCTCCTTGAGTCTGCCAATACCTCGTTCCTCGGTTTTGGTTCCCTAAGTGGTGGGCTCCCTTGATATTTGCCAATACCTCGTTCCTCGGTCTCGGCTTCCTCATCTTGGTCTGCCAATGCCTCGTTCCTCGGTCTTGGCTTCCTCATCTTGGTCTGCCTATGCCTCGTTCCTCGGCATGCATCAACTTGCACTCACCTTCTTCTCGAGCTGGCGAGACCGGTCAAAGTACAAGTTAGGATGATTGATATGAAGAGACTCGCTCTTCCCCTCCACCTGCTTGTGGGTAAGCTCAAACACCTTGGTGCACGCCACGGTGTAGTCGCTGGCATTCACATTGTCGACGATGCTGGTGATGTCGCGCTGCTCGGTGATGCCCATGTCGTGTAAACTCGACACGAGCGCATCAACAGACAAGTCGCGGTAAGGACACCCGTGGCTCTCGCCCTTGGACGGCTTGGGCTTGGAGAGAATCGTGGCACAGTCCCACGGCTTGTAGTTGGTGTGGGCACCCTCGAGTCCGTAGGTGTGGCGGATATTGTACCTGTACTCCTTGTTGAACTTTTCGAGATTCATCGAGTTCAGTCCCTTGGTAAACTGGAACGACCAAAACTTAAGAGCCTCATCCACATCCAACCCAATGCCCTTGAGAAAAAGCCCGAGTTGCTGACGGCCCGTGTACTTGAGATGCGAATTTGCAACCACGCTCTTTTGGAGGTGGTGCGCACACAAAGGATAGTGCTTGGTCATGGCGGGGGCGAGAATCAGCTGCGCGTTGATATCCAGCACGAGCGAGGGGTCGGCGCCGAAGGCGGCGTCGTACTGAACTGAAGAGAAATTGTGGGAGAGATTGGTCAAGAGGGGGAGAAGCCGGTCGTCCTCCTCGAGCCTGGGGAGCGACTGGAATGTTCGAAGGAGGTTGCGCGACAACAACTCCTGGAACTCCACCGTCAAGAGACTGAGCTGGAGCGTGGAGGGAATGTATGCAAATCCCCCTTTCAAAAACACCAGTCGGGCGCTGAGAAGATGGGGCACTTTTTCAAAGGGAAGCTTGATGAAGCTCTCACGCGTGCGGATGTGGTGCTTGAGGTGCTCGGCATTGAGGGAGAAGGTGGGGTCCTGAGAGTTCTCCATCAAAAGCACCGTGCGGATGGCGGGCGCCGTGGCCGCGTACAACGAGTCAAACAACGCGTTCTTCTCGTCGGAGGTGATGTATTGCCACGGCAACTTGTCCGAGTACGCCGCGACAAACTCGTGCTGCTCCTTGGGCTGAAGGAGGCCGTACCGGATGCGGAAGAGAATCACCTCGTTCTTGATGAACTTGCGGCGGAGCTCCTCGCTGCGGCAAAACACCAACCGGAGGATATAGTGCGAGTAGTGGTCCTTCTGCCGTTCCCGTACACTCGCCTCCTCGTTGCCCGGGCTCAACGGGAGGTATTTGAGCAAAAGAGGTTTCACCACCGCCTCGGTGTCCTTGAAGGACTTGCTTCTCGCCACACAGGACTCGATCTCAATGAGCACCTTGAGTCTGTCGATGGCCCAGGTCTCAAACTCCTCGAGGGTGATTTCGCTGGTGGGGGGAAGATCATAGAACGACAACCGGTGCGAGTAGAGCGACCCGCTCTTCCCCTCGAGCTGGTACACCTTGCCCTCGAAGTTCCTTCTGCCGGCGGTTCTTCTCTTGACTTGACGGAACATGATAATTGCAAGCGCGTCGCGTCGCAAAACCACCCTCGCAAAAAAGTGAGGCGCGCACGCCGAAAATCATCATCATGACCGACGTCAACATCGACCCGGCCACGTTCCACAAGCGGTTGCTGATCATCCAAAAGAACTTGGCCGCCACCCAGGAGTTTGGCGGCTTGCTCTTCTTGGTGGGGGCGCGCAACGACGAGAGCACCTACAAGAAGTCGACGGTGCTCCAGATCTGGTTGCTTGGGTACGAGTTTGCCCACACCAGCATGTTCATCACGGAGAACAACATTGTCATCATTACGTCGGAAGGCAAGGCCAAGTACTTGAAGGGATTGACGCAGAAGCCCACGGTCAATTCTTCGTCGGTGGATATTTGGACCAGAACCAAGGATGCCGACGCCAACAAGCAGCTCTTCCGGGATCTTGTGGCCAAGCTCAAGCAACTCGACAAGCCCATTGGCTCAATCAAGAAAGACGTGTACAAGGGCAAGTTCATTGATGAGTGGAACGAGGTGACCAAGGACGAGGGCCTTGACTTCAGTGAAGCATCGCTTCTCATCTCCAAGTCGCTCGAGCTCAAGGACAGCGACGAGTTTGCCAACACCAAGATTGCCGCCAACTCGTCGGTGGTGATGATGGACACGTTTGCCAACGAGATGATGGTGGTGGTGGACGAGGAGCTCCGCACCAAGAACTCGGATCTTTCCGACAAGATCGAGGCCAAGATCGACACCAACAACAAGTGGTTTACCAAGAATGCCCTTGGAAAAAAGTTACTTCAGGCAGACAAGGACTTCGACCCCGACCTCGTCGACTGGTGTTACTCGCCCATTGTGCAGAGTGGCGGGGACTTTGACCTCAAGCCGTCGGCGCTCTCCACCGAGAAGCAGCTCGTGGGCGACGGCGTCATTGTCGCGTCGTTGGGGTTGCGGTACAAGTTGTACTGCTCCAACATTGGGCGGACGTTTTTGATTGACCCCACGCCGGAAGTCGAGGAAAACTACGACTTCTTGCTCAAGTTGCAAGCGCACATCACCAGCGCTTTGTTGAAAGAGGGCAACAACGCCAACCAGGTGTACAACGGAGCCGTTGAATTCATCAAGAAGGAGCGGCCCGATCTCGTCGACCACTTCACCAAGAACGCCGGGTGGCTTACTGGGATTGAGTTCCGGGACTCCACGTTTGTGTTGAACGGCAAGAACGAGCGCAATCTCTTCAACGGGCAAATCATTTCGTTGACGATCGGGTTCAGCGGGCTTGTGAACGCCAAGGCCAAGGACCCCAAGTTGAAGAACTACGCGTTGCTTTTGACCGACACCTACAAGGTGGCGGACGGGGAGGCGATTCTCTTGACCAACTACCCCAAGAGCCGGTCAGAAATCTCCTTCTTCTTCAAGGACGACAACAAGGAGAAGAAGGTCAAGGTGGAGCGCGACGTCAAGGTGGAGCCGGTGCAGAAGCGCCGGCACGAAATCACCGCCGACGACGACACCAACGCCGAGAAGATCCGCCAGGAGGTGCAGGCCAAGCTCCACGAAAAGCGCCACCAAGAAGGGTTGGCGCGGTTCTCCAAGGCGGACGCCACCGACGGCGACGACTTCAAGCCCGTGTTCAAGAAGTACGAGTCTTACGTGCGGGAGAGCCAGATCCCCGCCAACGTGCGGGACTTGAAGATCCACGTCGACTACAAGAACCAGACCATCATTCTCCCCATTGCCGGCAGACCTGTCCCTTTCCACATCAACTCGTACAAGAGCGGGTCGCAGAACGAGGAGGGCGACTACACGTACCTCCGGTTGAACTTCAACTCGCCGGGCGCGGGCGGCAACACCTCCAAGAGAGCAGAGCTTCCGTACGAGGATAACCCCGAGCACCAGTTTCTCCGGTCCATCACGCTCCGGTCCAAGGACCGCCAGCGCATGATTGACGTGTTCAAGGCAATCCAGGATCTCAAGAAGGACAGTGTGAAGAGAGAAGCGGAAAAGAAGCAGTTGGCCGACGTGGTCACCCAGGCCAGTCTTGTCGAGCACAAGGGTCTGCGGGTCAAGAAACTTGACCAGGTGTTTGTGCGTCCACAGCCTGACACCAAGAAGATGGGCGGGGTGTTGCAAATTCACCAGAATGGGTTGCGGTACCAGTCGCTGTTCCGGGCGGATCAAAAAGTCGACATTGTGTTTTCCAACATCAAGCACCTCTTCTTTCAGCCGTGCAAGGACGAGTTGATTGTGCTCATTCATTGTCACTTGAAGAACCCCATCATGATTGGAAAAAAGAAGACGTTTGACGTGCAATTCTACCGGGAAGCCAGCGACATGGCGTTTGACGAGACCGGCGGCCGCAAGCGCAAGTACCGGTATGGAGACGAGGACGAGTTGCAGCAGGAACAAGAAGAACGTCGGCGCAAGGCGTTGCTCGACAAGGAGTTCAAGCAGTTTGCTGAGGCCATCAGCGACGCGTCCAACGGCGCGGTGGACCTCGACATCCCGTTCCGCGAGCTCGGGTTCCAGGGCGTGCCCTTCCGGTCGGCCGTCTTGTGTATGCCCACGCGGGACTGCTTGATCCAGCTCATCGATCCGCCGTATCTTGTGGTGACACTCGAAGAGATTGAGATTGCCCACTTTGAGCGGGTGCAGTTTGGCCTCAAGAACTTTGACCTTGTGTTTGTGTTCAAAGACTTCAGCAAGCCTGTGGTGCACATCAACACCATCCCCATGCAGTTGCTCGAGGACGTCAAGCAGTGGCTCACCGACGTGGATATTCCCATCAGCGAGGGCCAGATGAACTTGAACTGGGCCACCATCATGAAGACGGTGCAAACGGATCCCTACCAGTTCTTTGCCGATGGCGGATGGAACTTCTTGACGGGAGCCGGGGAGTCTGAAGATGAGGAGGAGGAAGAAGAGGAGTCGGAGTTTGAGGCCAGCGACGAGGACCCCAGTGACGAGGATCCTTCGGAAAGTGATGCGTCAGAGGACGACTACTCATCGGGGGGTTCCGACAGCGAGGGCAGCTTCGAGGAGAGTGAGGGCGAGGACTGGGACGACTTGGAGAGGAAGGCCGCCAAGGAGGATCAGAGAAGGGGGAGGGAGTGACCGCCAGACACAGCTCGTGCCTCGCTGTGTCTGAAAAAGTGATGAGTACAACGTATGTTTGTGAAGAATATAAGAAATCAGAACCGGATGAATTGACCAATTGATGAAATAGTTCTGGCTGTTCGTGTGCCTCCAGTGGGTAGTGGTGACAATTGAAGGTCATAACATGTTTAACGTTACCTTTGATAAGTATTTGTGAAAATGAAATAATACTTTTTGCCGTCATACTGCGATAGAAATCATCGAAAGGCAATCACGGACGTTGAAGTGGTAGGTGATTGATACATCTTTTGCAATTGTTAAAGGAGGTGACTTGTTTGTAGCCTTTGGGAATACGTGATTTCTTGAATATCTTCGAAGGTTCCATACCATCAATTGCACTCGTGTGAGTGATACAACACCACTCTGTTTTCAGCCCACCACATTCCACGGTAAGTCCCCCGTAATCGCTAAAGCCGATCATTCTATAACCAACTCAAGTATTCATGCAGACAATCTTTTGATTCATTCATGTATACCCACGTAGTAGATGCCAAAGTTAACCATTCACCAAGCCTGCAACCCGGGTGTCAAGTGACCCGAGATAGGAACCATATGACGGATCACATCGGGGCTACCCTCGGAAGTGACGTGATTTTGTCGGTGTTCACAGGCTGGTTTGTTGGCTGCCAAATCTCGCTTGTTCATTCTACTTCTCTGTTTGTACGTTCAACCGTTCTCCTAGTTGCTCAGACAGTTGCTCCCTTCATATGTTCCAGGCCGGAAAGTTACGACAATGCCTCGCGTGGAAGGCAGCATGACCCTCGTCTTCTAAGGTATTACAGTGGCTCCACAGGCGTTAACGCCAGCGAGTTCGGCAGCAACTACGCCGTTGACTACGTTGATGGCAACAACTACAACTCCAACTCCGAGGTTTTGCGGGCTTTATGGTAGCGTCATCGGCTTACATATTTTACTTTTTTGCAAAACGTACAAATGTTGCAAAAATCCCATACATAATCGCAAAGCCACAACGGTATGTTGACAACGGCCCCTTGCATCTCCACCCAGGCTTTAAAGCCTGGAACCACGCACGTGACCAATACCACCCGTGTTTGTGGCATCCAACCTTTTCCTCCCCCTTCTTTAGGCCCATACCTGGACCTTGCTGGATGCACCTGGCAAGGCGTGGTCACTCGTATGGATGGGTCCATGGCTCGGCCCACCGTTCGGTCGAAGGTCGCAGCGAAAATTTTGACAGTCGTACCGCTCGGCCCAGTGCTCGTTCCTCGCACTCGGCCACGGCCTCGCCTCGCCTTGCTCTACCTGCACACTAAAAGAACAATTGTCTCTCACCAAAACACCGTTGATTCATAGATTCTCCCCCACCACCAATCGTGAGACACCTCCCCCCATCATGACAGACAACACCGACGACTACTCGTACGACTACGAATATTTATACAAAATCGTGCTCATTGGCGACTCCGGCGTGGGCAAGAGTAACTTGCTTTCTCGATTCACTCGAGACGAATTCAACTTGGAGAGCCGCAGTACCATTGGCGTGGAGTTTGCCACCCGCACGTTGGAAATCGACGGCAAGCGTGTCAAGGCTCAGATTTGGGACACCGCCGGCCAGGAGCGGTACCGGGCCATCACCAGCGCCTACTATCGTGGAGCGGTGGGGGCATTGATTGTGTATGACATTTCCAAGACGGAGCTGTACGAAAGTGTATCAAGATGGCTCAAGGAGCTCAAGGAACATGCGGACGCCAACATTGTCATTGAGTTGGTGGGTAACAAGTCCGACCTCGATCATCTCAGAGCGGTGCCCACCGACGAGGCCAAGAACTTTGCCAACGAGAACTCGCTCTTGTTCACCGAGGCGAGTGCTCTTTCTTCCGACAACGTGGACTTGTCGTTCCATCAGTTATTGAAGAACATCTACGAAATGGTTAGCAAGCATCAGTTGGACACCAACGAGGTCAACACCAGCAAGCCTTCTGGGGGACCCACCATCTCGTTGACGCCTGCGCCCCAGGAGAAGAGGAGCAAGAACAACTCCAACTGTTGTTAATGTACATGTGTATGAACAGAGCGAAAACACCTTCCCGAAGTGAGAATACCTTCACGAAGTGAAGGTGTTCGAGCCATGGGCCAAATCTAAAACATCATGTGGTGTGCAGCTTCCAGTGTACTTGTGTACGAGAGAACACCTTCACTTCGTGAAGGTGTTTGAGCAATAGGCCAGATCTAAACCATCGTGCCGTGTGTAGCTATAGTGTATATGTGTATGAAGGTGTTCGGGTAATAGGTCAGTTCTCTATCATCATGTTGTGCAGCTCCTAGTGTACATTGCGTGAAGGTATGTAGACCCATGATGCTAGGCTCGTAGGTGGTGGTCACGTTGGCATCGCTACTCCCTCTTGAAGCCCCTCGCGGGCCCCTGGAGCTTTGCCCGCTGGCTCACCGGCACCTTGAGCGGCTTCAGTATACCCGAGCCCTTGGTCAAGCCCAAGCGCTTCTTCACGTCGGTGGTGGGCCCGCTCTCGATGCTCAAGTTGACAATCTGGTCTCCTCGGAGAATAATCAACCCCAAGAGCCGCTTGTCCTGCGCCACGTTGACGGTGCTCTTGATGGCGGCGTTCTTGAGCTCATGCAATGACTTGTTGGTGATTCTCAGCTCCTCTGTGTCGCTGAGCACAAGATTCAAGTGCTTGTCGAACGCCAAGAGGCGCCCGACGAATGTGCGGTTGTCGACGGTGTGGATTTTGAGTCGGTAGTTGACAAGGTCCGACATCCTTGTGCGTTTGGATACTGTGACACTCATGGAGATGGTAGACGAGTGCGCGAAAACCATACGCCATGAGTGAAGAAGAAAACAACATTGTCACCGAGGAGAAAAAGGAGGTGGTTGAGGACAGGATCGACGAGAAGGATGTCTCCGACAAGAAGAGAGCTGCCGAGGACGACACCAAGCCCAAGAAGAAGAAGAGCAGAAGAAGAAAGTACGACGACGAGGTGCCCAAGGAAACCAAGTCGGAGGACGAGGACGAGGATGACGACGACGACGAGGCCGACGCCGACAACTTGGGCGAGGACGACGACGACGACGAGTTGTTGGAAATCGATCAGTCCAACATCATCACCACGGGGAGAAGAACCCGGGGCAAGGTGATTGACTTTAAGAAGGCGTCGGAGGAATTGGCCAAGGAGGGCAAGCCCGATGATGATGATGATGAGGAGGAGTTCAAGGAGAACTAACCAAACATCACGAAGGGCAAAGATGAAAGGAGTTTAGCCAATGATATAAAATGAAGACTCAGGCAAATGTGAGTAGAGAAGGAAAGCCGACGATGGAATGCAACACCTAGAAGAAGTGAGAAATTCCGAAGATCAAGTCGACGACACTAGGGCCAAGTGTGGAAGCTTGACACGTTTAACGTGAATGTGTGGATTTTATAAACAGAGTTGCTATTCTTGACCTCATAAGACGGCACCGTATTCATCAGCTTGAGCTCCGGCGCCGGGCTGTGGTGAATACTTTCGATTGAAAAGTTCCTCGGTTCCCGTGAGTACCACAAGGTGCACTTCGTACACCTTGTGGTTCGTCCACCTTGTCTACAATTGTTCTGGTGACATTGTCATATCTATTAGCTCCGATTTTTTTTGTTTTAGCAGGTGGCCGTGTAATAGTAAGGGTTGGAGTAGCCCGTATAATCATTGCAAGTTGGCCGCGAAGGGTAGGGCCCCGAGGTGTAGGACCAAATGTTGGGTTGATATCTGTCGTTCCAAATACTGTCGTACTTGTAAGGAGATGTCTTTTGAGGAGGAGTGTAGATTGGGGAGGATGGAATGGAGGTGTAGTGGGTGGGGGGTTGTTGGTAGTAGTAGTCGTGGGCCATGACTGGCGACGACATGATGGCTGCGGGAGACAGCGAGAAGGTCGACGACACTGGGGACTCGGGCACGACAATTTGCGCAGGGGCATACTTGTCGAGCCAAGCCTTCCAGCACTCCTCGAGGGTTCTGATGTTGGACTTGAACTTCACCACGTTGAGCTGCCACTTGACTTCGGCAAGCCACACGCGCTCCTCGTGGTTGAGCACCTCGATTTTGAGCCCGGTGGCTCCGCACCACGAACGGTTGGTGAAGGTGTTGTCGTCATTGAATTTGTTGGCGAGAATGAGCGCGATGGTGAGGGTGGTGAACACGTCACTTTCCGAGAGGTCCGCGAGCGTCTTGCTTGAGAAGCGCTGGTTCATATACTCCAACGCGATTATTATGGTGGACTTGGGGAGCCGTGTGGCAAACAACACGGACACCATGAGCGACTCGAACTCTTTGGAGGGGTTGCGGTTCTGCTTGAGCATGCCGAACGCGCACCAGCTGAGAAACGTGGCCATGCGGTTGAGGTCATACTCGAGGACAGAGTTGATGCCTCCATTAACCTCTTCCGCAGGCGCAGGTGCGGGAGCAGGTGCGGGCGCGGAGGCAGGCGCCGGGGCGTACTGGTAGTAATGAGGGTGCGGGTGCATCGGGTGCGGGTGCATGGGTTGCAATGGGTGCGCCGTTGCCAGGTACATGGGGTGCAAGGGGGCGGCACACATGGATCGGGAGTGGCCATGACCCATCATGGGGGCCTGATGGTAAACACCGGGATAAGGGTTGGGAAAACTGTAGGAGTTCAGCAGCCGGTGGCCGGAAACGCCGAGGTTTTGGAAACCTTGATACATCACGAAGACTTAGTTAAAAGCTCGATGATGGTGACCATGAGTTCACTGGGAGGGGGGAAGGTGATTCTTCAGAGTCGAAATAACTTAATAGTTCAACACTTCTGTGACCAGAACGAAGAAGACCGATAAATATTCTTAAAATGCCAGACTGATGTGGAGTCTGGGCAAATTAAAAAAAGAGAGAGAAAGAAAGTGGTGATGAAAAGATTTCGGGCGCCGGCTCCATAAACACAGTCCTGGCCATATGCGCGCAATGACGAAGAAAAGGAAGGAGAAAAATTTTCGGGTCTCCTTTTGTGTCGCGGGCGGGCAACAGGCTCACAACCTGCCAGGCACGTGCAGGGCCTGGCCCTTTATACTGGGCAGTGCCAACACCGCCGAAGACGACAAAGGCGGCGAAGGCGTGGTCTGGGTTGCCAAGTTGATGATATATGATGGGACATAACCTATTTGATGATGTATTCGTTATATTCATAGCAACTCTTGCTTAGTGCGACGCCTTCTTGTACTCGTCAGTCATGTTTTTCAACGACGAGAAGGAAAACACCGACCGGATGGGGGGAAGCGTCGTGCCCAGGTAGGCGATGCCCTCGGCGGGCGCGGTGACGATGGAGTTGCCGTCGGCCTCGGGGTTGTGGTTTTGGAGGTTGATCGCGGCCGCATTCAACAAGCTGAGGGAGTTGATTTTGACATCGTCTTTGCCGGGTTGAAGGTGGGGTGACTGGGAAGGAGTCTGGAGAGGAGTTTCGTTGGGCAGAATGATGAAGCCGGGCTTGCGGGTGCCACTGGCGAAAGTGGAGGCGTTTTGCTGGGTGGGGGAGTTGGGTCTGCTCTTTTTGAGTTGCTGCTGCTGGGGAAAGAACTCGAGGTTGAGCGATGTAGACGACTTGGGCTTGGGGATGGAAAAGTACAGGTTGCTGGGAATGGTGCTGGTGCCCGGAGTGTTGGGGTGCAGAGATCTGGGGGGCACCGAGGGCTTGAGGGGAGTGAGCCGGTGGAGCGATGCAAGATTGGTGCCCAGCGAGCTCTTTTGCTTGAGGGACGAAAGCGACAGCAGCGAGGTGTTGGTGCGGTGGTGCTTGAAGTAGTCATGGAGGTTGCTGAAGGATGGAGCCAGGTTTTGGTACGACGACGAGTCGGGCGACGTGCTGAGCAGCGCCGACGCCGAGTTCGACAGCGACGCCGTGGTCATGGTGAACACGGGGCCCAGCTGGATGCTGGCGTTGCTTTCGCTCTTGACGATGTTGGAGGGGGGGCTGTTTGTCAAGGGGGGGAGTGTGCGTGCGGGCTGGGGAAGAGGGTAGTTGGTGGGCGACGAGGGGATGGAAAAGACGGCCGGCGACGAGTTGTTGGGAATCGACGCCCCGGCTGGAGCCGAGGGAATAGCCACCGTTCCCGGAGCAGGGTAGGTGGTGCCATCTCCCTGCTGTATAAGGTAGACCGGGTACGGCAGGTGATAGATGTGGTTGCCGTTTGAGTCGATGGTGACGGGGATGGCGGTTGTCGTGGGGAACCCACCCGCAAAGGGCACTGCCACCGGGGCATTCAGGTCGGCGTACTCGTCGTAGGGCTTGTTTTTGCGCTTTCTCGCCGAGGGGTTATTGTGGATTCGAAGGTGTCTGGTGAGTTCGTCGGACCGGGAAAATCGCTTGGTGCATCCGGGGAACGTACACGGATGGGGTTTCTCTCCCGTGTGGGTACGAATATGGCGGGTCTGGTGCTCGAGCCGGTGGAAGGCCTTGTCGCACATGGTGCACTTGTAGGGCCTCTCCTCCTTTGGCTTCTGTTGTGGGGGCATGTCTAAAGAAATATGGGATAAGGATGTATGTGGATGAGAGCTAGCAAAAAGGTGGAGTTAAGAGAAGGCAATAGTATTTAAATGGCGCTAGGGCATTTCTTTTTCACCGGCCGCGCAGCTTTGTGCCACATCCCCCGTCCAGTATCAGTGGGGATCCTGCACCTGCCTGCAGCATGTGCAGCGTGCATCCAGGTTTTTCCGGGAGGAGGAGGGGAGGGCCCCGACAATCCCACCAGCGCCTCCAGCAAACCGCCCCAGCCTACGTGGATTGCCCGCTACTCGTAGACACCAATAACCTCTACCCCAACACCAAAACTCCCGCTGCCAAATTGTATTGTTGGTGCCCGCGCCGGAAAAACTTTTTTGTGCCAGCCTTGTGTACAGGAGCCGGACCTCGTCGGGCCTCAGCTCTCATGATCGAGCCAGCGTGATGGTCCACTTGTGGAATGCGATCTGGTACGACGTTGCCGGCTGCAGAAACTCGCAACTTATCACCGACCACTTTACAAAAATATCCTTGGGTTCCCCGGACCAGGTGGGGAATACCCGTGGGACGGGTTCCGCATTGGGAAGTGGTTCATCTCATTATGCGAGAATTTCGAGATAGCCCCTCCTTTACCCCCACATACCCCGGATTGTAGCACCAACCCATTGGTGAAGGGCCGTGGTAGCGGATGCTGGTGTCGTTGTTCGCCAGGCCATTTGGTAGGAGAGTCGTCGGACTTGTTCTTCCGCGTCGGGTGATGGTGAATTGTTGGCAGATTTTGTGCGCCGGGAGCCACGGCCCCTATTTCCTGGTGATGGCGAGACTCCACGTTTCGTCGCCCCCACACAGTTGGCCGTTGGTTATTCCGCCCGGCCCGTCAGCCTATTAAATCGGCTACAACGGCTGCGTGATGCAACATCAAAGCACCGCAACGGTGTAGCAGTGGAATTTTCGGCACGGCACTCGTTGCGAATTTCGGTATTGTTTTTATTTTTGCGGAGAATCTTCCCGTAAAGGACCCCGGGCGTGGGGCCAAAGCGGGGCGGCGGTTGGTACCCGCAGTGCACAGGCCGTGCTTGATTCACGGGATTGCAGCTTTAATTTTTCGCAATAATGATAAGACCCCATATTGCGAGATTCATGTGGGGTACAATCCGGTGACCCGGCATGGTTGCGCTACTTGAATTGGCAATGGACAAGAGCCTGGACCACGTCCCCGGGATGTCACCGGGGTTCATGTGAATTGCCCAGCTAATCAATGGGCAGTTCATTGTGGAATTGTATTGATGGGCAGTATTGGCTGTCGATTGTGTCGGTGTATTCTTTGTCGATGGGCTTATTCTGTCAATTATAAATTGTATTCTTTGTCGATGGGATTATTCTGTCAATTATGACTTTGTAATCTTTGTCGATGGGATTATTCTGTCAATTATAAATTGTACTCTTTGTCGATGGGATTATTCTGTCAATTATGACTTTGTAATCTTGTCGATGGGATTATTCTGTCAATTATGACTTTGTAATCTTGTCGATGGGACTATTCTGTCAATTATGTCATTGTATAGCGTTGTATTCGTCGTCATGTTACGTTAAATCATAGGTGAGGTCCAACCACTGGTCAAACCACTGAAGATTCCCCACAAGTTGCTTGACGTTTTCGTCTTCCGTGGGCTGCGACAGCACCCCCAGAAGACTGGCCGACTCCGACCGGTAGTGCTGCGGGTCCATGAGGATGTTGTCCGGCAGCGAGCCAAAGAAGGTGCTTTTGTCCGGGCGCTCCTCCTTCATCAGCTCGCGGTGTCGCTGTTGCTGGAGCATCTGGCTGAAGCGGTCGGTGTCAAACTCGCCCTTGCGGCCAAACTGCTGGAAGTTGACCCGATTGACCTCGGGCGACCCGTGGTCAATGCCGATGCTATCGAGCTCGGCAAATGTCTCGCGGAGCTTGAGCGAAAGGATGTGGTTGGCGGTCTTGAGGGTCCACAAACACTCCTTGGCCATTTTGAAGCGCTCATTCATGATGACGCGTCCCTCCTCGTTGATGATGGGCGACTTGGTCAAGAGCGTGATGATGTTGATGGAGTTGGAAATGAGGTTCTTGGCCTCCAGCAGGTACACCCCACCACTGAGTAGCACCAACGAGAAGATCCCGACGTCAAACGTGAGGAGAAGGTGGAGGTGCCACGGCATGTAGAGAAGACCGGCGTTGTTCATTTTGTTCATCACCTTGATGATGCCCTGGGCGCCCTCAATCACCATTTCGAGCTTGAGGCCGGGGTTGACGATCCGCTGACCAAGAAAATTATACGCCAGTCGTCCGTGGACGCACATGATGAGATCGTAGAACATGAGCTTGACCTCGGCCTTCACCAGCGACGAGATGGGCTCGTTGTCGTGGCCGGGGTTGAACAAGTCTCGGTCGTCGTCAAACCCGTTGCGGTCAAACCACCGGTGTAGTACAAGAAGGTCCTTGTTGACCTGCTGGAACTTGACGAAATCAAGGTTGGTGTTTCTGGCGGAAAGAATGATGTCGGCAACCTTGGCCACGTGGATGAGAACCACCGCTGGTAACGTGATCCAGTCGTCCTTGGCCTCCTTGACAAAATCAAGGGTGGGGATATCGAGGTCGGTATCGGCCACGTGAAGCCCCAACGTCTTTCCCGACAACAAGCCAAACATCTTGTCGAAGGTGAACACACACCAATATACCCGCTTGGCTTTCAACAGTTCGTACGGCGTGGTCAGAAGCTTGTCGTGAGAATGCCTGTAGGCCAACCCCATTCCACGAACCATGGTCACCGCACGCCCAAGAGCATTGAAGGCGGACGTTTGACGATACGTGAGACGGAGAAAGAGCGTGATGAGCACCCACAGCTGGATGAGCTCAAAACTCTCCCACTCAAAACTGAGAATCTGCACCACGCGGTGGGCGTACTTGAAGAGGGTCTCCTCCATGCGAAGGATACTTTTCCTGGGCCCTTCCTTTCGAGAAAACTCTGTAAATCTGATTGAAAGCGCCTTGACAAGACACAACATGGCGGTGAAGAGCTTGGCTTCCGAGTTGCCCTTGTCCGGGTCGAGTCGCTCGTAGGCAGCCACCTGCTCGCGAAACACCCGCTCGTGGAGAATGGCAAAGAGCGGGTTGATTTCCCGGAAAAAGTACAGCACGTAGAACTCCGTCAGCTGGGGAAGTTCAACTTCGGGTAGATCCGGGAGCTTTTCCGACAGAAGGTAGTGCACGCCGCTCATGTTCCAGCCAAAGTACTGGATCCTCGGCACCACCACCTCCTTTTTGGACTTTTCGCTGAGCGACTTGTACAACACCCCACACAAGTCCCCGACAAGAATGTGTTGCATGCGGCGGCAGTAGCGCCACTTGGACGACGCCATGGTGTGCAGCTGGAAGAGCTCCGGGTTCTCGGGCTCGTCGTACTCCACCGGGCGGAACTTTTCCTGGGTGTGGTTGGCGAGAAGCGACTCCAAGTAGTGCACTCTGCTTTCAAGATGCGAGACGTATGACTTTTGCGGCTGTTCCACCACCGGGAGCGACTGGGCAAACGGCTCGAAGCGGTTGGCGGTTTGCACGGGCGCAATGACGTAGTCGCCGGTGGACGGGAGCGAGGGCAGCTCCAAGGGGCGCTTTTGCGGCAAGATGGAGTCTCCGTTGCTTTCCACCCCAGTACCATCACCAACCGGGGGAAGAGGAACCGGGCTGAGGCTGTTGGCGAGTGGCGGACCTTGTTGGGGGGGCTGCAGAAGGGAAGGCCCCCCTATTGGTTTTAACGGCACGGCGGGGTTGGCGCTGGCGTTGTAGTGGCACTCCTTGCGGTGCTTCAAGCACGTGGAGCACGGATAGGTGCCTGAGCACTTGATTTTCTGGGATCGACATCGATCACATGCCTTGCTGACTCTCATTCGTGTTTTGGCGTTGGCATCCTGGAAAACAAGCGACTGCGCCGGCTGATGTGACGGCGGCGGAGGACCTGGCGCGGCGTCGGTGTATGCTGGAGCCATGTGGACGGCGGGACCGCCGGGGATCTGGTGGGCGGGCGAGTAGGGAAAATTGTTCATTGGGGGAAGAATGGTGCCCAGGCGGTCGGGGTAAGCTGCGCGGTAGTAGACCTCGGGCGGAGGACCCGAGGGCTGGGGTGGTTGGCCCGGAGGAGGGCCTCGGGCGGCGTGAGGCGACTCTTCAGGTTTCACCATGGGGACGAGGTGGGAATTTTGGTGATGGGAATTGAGATTAGATCGAGGCGAGGGTCGGGCGTTTCTCCGCGCGCGCCCCATCGGATGAAATTCGTAGGGCTGAACATTGCTGCTACGATGAGTAAGCGACCTTACTAATGATTTGTGAGCCGTGGGAGGGTGGTGTATCTAAAAGTTGCAGCCAAAATGCAACCGCCAAGATGCGGGCAAAGTGTAAATGAGAATGAGTCGGAATGCAGCGTACGGCAAATGTTGCAGATCAGCCGAGCGGTGGTTTTGCAACTTGCACAAAGAGACTTTGGCCGCCGACCTAATTACACCTCTTCATTAATCATTAGTCAATAGATATGTACCCTCATCATGGTCGATTCATTATAAACCATACACCTCACATCTCTTACGATTAGTTGACCACATGGGCGGGTTCCACGGGGGCCGGCGAAGCCGTCCGGCTCAACTTCTCCTGCAAAATGGGGTTCTCCAAGTGGTGGTCGTGGAAGTCATACATCTCCGGGTGGCGTCTCTGGTAGTGCTTGACCGCCGAGGGAATGAGATCAATCAGCCACATGATGAGAAGAAGGCCGTACCAGAAGGAAATGAGCCACTCGAATATCGCCGACAAGCTCACGCGGTCCGTCTTCATGAATGCCCCAAACAAAAACGCAAACGTGGCCGCACACACCAACCACACCGACTTGAGCCAGAACGACACCATGTAGAGATTGGCCCAGCGGTGCTTGCCAAAGATGACACGTTCGTGGTTGGGGTTGAGCTTGGTGGGGTAATTGCCAAACAAGAAGGAGTTGAAAAAGTTGAACAAGCATGCAAAGAAGGAAAAGGCAATGAACACCCCAACCATCGACAAGTGCACGCTGTGGAACGAGTTGGTGTTGAAGATGGCAACAAACAAGATGCCCAATTGGCCAATCACCGCACACACGATGCTGGCGATGGCAAACTTGGGCTGTTTCTTCAGCACGTACGGCTGAAGCTTGCCCTTGGTTCGCAACACGTATTCCATGACAAGCGTTCCCACAAAGAAGATGGCCTGGAATCCGGCACACGAGATGAACAACGGCTGGAGGTTGGTGGCGCCCACGTCACTGATGTACACGGGGTTCTGGTACTCGCCGCCCATCCACGCGTAGATGGGTCTTCCTTGTAAGGACCACGCCGACAAGAGGGCAATGAGCATGCCCCACCACACCACCAACGCCACCAAGGGGATGAGGTAGTAGTGGACCTTCTTGAATCGTAGTAAGCGTGGAGTCATGACAAGAGAATGTAAATTTCACATTGCCGTCAAGCCATCGCGAATGGGGCAGCAACCAAAACATGGGGTCACGGGACCGCGATGAGCCGGGGCATCCGCGGGCTCGGTCCACGGGCCCGCGCGCGGTGCCGGCCGAGCACCCCCCGGTCACGTGACGCGCCTGGCAGCAACCGGTCACGAGGTTAGATGCGCTGGAGCCAGGTGTGCCGCGGTGCGTCCCGGAGTTAACCGTGCCAACGTCGAAGGGGCCAGGCGGGCATTTCACCTGAGAACAATTCATGTGCGTCGGCAAAAGAAATTGCCCGGGCGTGCTCGCACCATGATATTAACGAGTTTTAGATCCGATGGCATAGATGTGGCAAGCATGTTTGAGAAAGCGGTTGCCAACAGACGAGGTGCCTGGCGGCGTTTCTTTTGTTCATTTCTTTTGCATTTCAACAAGCCTTTGGCCTATCAAGTCGGCCACCTTCCTGTGTGCTCATTCTCTGATTATCGCGGTGATCGTACAAGCCATGGCCATGTATTTTTTGTCGGGGCACTAACGTCGCATTATTGGGGTGGGGGCAGTATTATTTGGCCACGCCAAGGGCACGGAACGGAGCCAATCTCCCGGCATGGCCGATGGAACAAAAGTTAGAAAGGCGCTGGAAACGACGTGCGAAGTGTGCTGCCCACCGTGCACAACCACAGATTTACCACCGATCACCACAGACCACAGGATTGCCACCGCCAATCCGCCACTCGTGTTGAACACTACCTTCTATGAACACCTCCCTTGAACCCTCTATTGACACTGGTCCAACAACTCTCATTGGTCATGTTGGGTTCTTGTATTGTAGTTGCTTGTAGTGGTGTCGCCCTGGTGCGCCCATTTAAAATTTCCCCTTGTGCTCATGCCGTCTTTCTTTTGTCTTGCCGTCACCGTGCGCACCATCACTTGCTCTCGCATCGGGTGATTGTCTGCTGTAATTTCTCATTTCTCGTCTAACCAATAACCTGTACCTCATTACGCTGCAATTAACTCCTGTTTGCACCCATGGCTGCCTAACACCAGAGACGTGTCGTGTACATGACTCCATCTACCTATACCCTCCACTTGTACCATTTACTTGTCCCTCTTCTCCGCCACCTCCACTTGTTAAGTCAAGTGCACATGTGAGCTGCCGCCCAGTGCCCCATATACGAGCCCGTCCGGGCCATAGCTGGTCGGTCCAACAATAGCGGCGGCCCTCGCCCTGCGGCCCGCTTCTGAGCCTCGTATTCGAAATCTGTTGTCCCTCCCACCTGTTTCACATCTAAATCTGGCCATCTGTTGTATGGACAATTCATGTGATCTGCCCATTTCAGATGGAAGCTTCGCACGTCCTACTTGACTTGCGACCTGCCGCATGCATGCACCAGTGATCGCCCTTGACTATCCGGCATTGCAAGTCCAGGCCATGGGAATCCTCGGCCTCTTGCGATTGCCTCTGGACAACCGACCCGTGGCTGTTGTCGAGGTAATCATCCAACACTCCGTACTTTATTGGCGCTGCCTCGTGTGAATTTCGCCATTTGGTGCGTATTTTTTCGCGCGGGTGTCTGAATCATGCGCTGGTTATTGGGCCGCTCTGCTGCTGCTGAATTGGTGCGACGCTTTGGACTCTGTGCTTCTTTTGTCTTTCTTCTTTTTGCCACTTTTTTTTTTTTGCCGCTTTTTTTTTCTGCTATATTTTCTGCCTTTTTTTGTCGCCTTTTTTGTCTTTCCTACACCTCTTAAATACTCATGCCATCCCTCCTGTCGTCCAACCATGGGCCTTCATTCAACATACCTCAAGTGTTGTTGGATCCTCCTCCTGGATCTGGACAACGGCTATGATCGCTTCAACAAGCATTATGCCTCCACCTTGTCGCGACTCATTGGTGCCCTCAAGATTAGCCACCCCAACCTCCTCATCAGCTTATACTACCTATGGAAATACTCGATGCATCCCGCCCACTCCATCGCATACGAAGAAGATCCCGCCATCATCAACAACATCATCCTTGCATCCTTGATCCTTTCCAATAAGACCTTCAACGACCAATCCTACACCCTCAAGACCTGGTGTAACGTTTGCAACGACCAACTCGAATACCCCGTGTCCCTCCAGCTCCTCAACCAACTCGAAAGCCACTTTTTGGCGGTGGTGAACTTCAATCTCAACTTCCACAACATCCATGGCGACAATGCATTCTGGCTGCCGCTCATGGCCCGCGGGCCCGCTCTTGGAGTGGCTGCAACTGAAATTGCCAGCTGGCGGGCCCTCATGGCTCCAACCCCTGACCAGTCTGTTTCCGTTGTCTCCACTCCCCTTGGGGTTGTGCCTCCACCCACTCCTCCCGCCAGCATCACAATTCCCAAGAGCATTCCTCTCATGCCTGTGCCCACGCGCGGTGCCCCCATGCCGCAGACCGTGCCACTTTCGTTGGCTCCCGCCATTGGCATGACGGCGTCTCCCGTGGTGCACACGCCTCTCCGCGTGCCCATGCTGAGAGTCAACCCATCGCCACCCATTCTTACCCCCTTTGCATTCACCTACAACCCCCCCATCATGGTGCCCCCACTGCAAACCAGCTCGCCATCATACATGCATTACTCATTCCATGATCCCTACAGCCCGGTGTCGCCCTATTGCAAGCGCCGCCGCTTGGATGCCGTGCCCATGGTCATGACCCGTTATTGATACACCTCATTATTTTAGCATTTTTAGCACGAATTTTATGACCCAGCGATCCCCGACATCTGGAACACTTTTGTGCGCCGCCGCTTTTATGCTTTGCACGTACATTCCCACGCACCTTGTTTCTCTGCATCGAGCGCCTAAGCGCGACATTCTCAGTGTCGCATCCCTTGCTTTCGGTGGGCCATGGGCCACCAGAAAAGCACGCTTACGTAACCCGCCGCCCGCGTGCGTGCGCGCGCCGCCGGCCCAGCCAACTGGCTTTTCCCGACGCGCGTGTCGCTCACAACCGCTGCCCGTGACCGCATGCATCCATTCCTCATCTCATCCCATTTCTCCACACCGTTAGTCTTTTCATCCACCCCTTTCTCTTTTACATGACCTGCGGCATATGTGGTGACCCGTCAAAGTACAAGTGTCCTCAATGTGCATTGCCCTACTGTCTGGTCAAGTGCTTCAAGCACGAAAAGCACGAGCATGTGGCGGAGCCCCCAGCGCCTGCTACAAAAAACTCAATCACACCCGCACACCACCCCATTGAAGCTAGTCAAGCGTATGCTCACTGGTTGCATGACCCTGTTCTAGCACATCTCCTCTCGTACAAATCACTTCACGTACACCTCCTGACCATTGCCAAAATCATCAGCGACCCCTCCGTCACCAACGAGCATAACCTTGCCGACCGCCTAGACCTCGCCAACTCCAAATTGTGTGCCCTTCGCCCCGGAGGCCTCGAACAAAACCTGTTGGTCGAGGAGTTCGTACTGCGCGTGCTCGAATTGTCTGACAATCGCCACGACGAAATAATAGCAAAATAATGTAATCTTACACAACAATGCACCTGCAGTGCGGGCCATAATTGTTTTGTGGGTCACCAGTGCCGAGGCACCGGCCATAGCCAGGGCCATACCACAGATTTTGACCACCGCCAATCCTGTCTATGGGTACGAAAACCAACGGAACACAAATGTCAATGGCACAATGTTATGGGCAGTCCAATATTTCTGTCCCTTCATCTAAAAATATTCTCATATTGTCTAAATCTAATCGGTCACCTGGCCTCCCCACACATTCTTGACTTTTCCCTCGAGCCCCTCCACCTTGATTTGGTAGAGAAAGCCCCCGAGGTCTCCCGATAAGTCGTTCTTGTCAATGGTGGCGGACCAGTCCTCGTGGTGCTCGTGGGCGGTGGTGACGAAAAGACGGCCCTTGCCTATGATCACGCAGGTGGGTCGTTTTGCGGGAATGTCGAATTTCTCAACAATCTGGCCCTTGGAGTCAAAATGCACAACCTGTGACGTGCCAAACACCGCCGAGTAGATGTCGTCGTGCGTGTTGGTGGTGAGGCCGTCCGGCTCGGGACTGTCAAAGTCGGGTAATGCCTTTTTTGTCTCGATGAAGGGGCGGCGGTTGGAAAGCTTGTTGGACACAACGTCGTAGTCAAACTGCCAGATGGTGTGGGTGAGCGAGTCCGTCCACCACAATTGCTTGCCGTCGTCGCTGAACGCCAAGCCGTTGCTAATGAGCACGTCCGTCACCATGGTGGTGACCGACAAATCGTGGCAGTTGACCCGGTACAAGATGCCCTCGGGCTTGACTCCTTCCGCGGCAGTGATGGGGAAGTCGTTCATCACCCCGATCCAGAGGTGGCCCCACGGATCAATGATGCCGTCGTTGCTCCGCAACCGGTGCGCCTGCTCCGGAGTGTGGTTGTACTTGAGAATGTACTCCACCTCCCCGGTGGTGAAGTTTCCCTTGGCCACGCCGTACTTGGCACAAATGATGACAATGTTGTCGTCGGACGTGAGACCAATGGCGCCGACGCTCTCGCCGCTCCCAGGAACCTTGATCACCTCGTGGGTACGTTCGTAGTGGTGTTCGGACTCTTCGCTCAACGACACCCGGTGGACTTCCGCCTGGATGATGTCCACCCACAACAACGTGTCATTGCTGGGGTTGTAGGTGATGCCCTCCGTGAGCCGGCCACGGTAGTTCTTGAAGAAGATGTTGTCCTTGGAAAGTGCCATGGTGGAGAAATGGCGCGCCGCGGGGTTATATGCCAATTGGGAAGTCGTTCCGACCAAAGTCCCGAGTCACGCATGGAGAGAAGCAACGCAAGGCCTGAACTTGGCTGCAAATGGCCCAGGACTGTGCAGTGTTTGAGAGACTGTCGCTCGTTCTCACCAATTTGCTCATGGACTGGACTCGGCCTCTGACTGCAGGTCTGGCCCCTTCTCTGGCTCCGGTTCCTCCGCCGGCCCCACCTTCGCCCACTGCTTGGCAAGCTCCACCATGGCCTCGGTGTTCGCCGCCGCATCCACCACCTCCAACGGCACCTGGTTCTCACTATTCTCCTTCTGCGCAAACCGCCCCACGTTGGTCTCGTCCACCAACCGTAGCTCCGGCTCGTTGGCCATGGCAGTAAACTCTGTGAGCTCGTGCCACGTGAAGAGAAGCGGGTCGCACTTGCGGCTGAATGGGTTCACGTCAATCACCCATACCTTGGTGAAGGGACGCGGCACATACACATCAAGCACGTAGCTCGGGTTGCAAAACACCGTGTTGGAGAGGTTGTAGTGGTGCCAGAACTTGGCGATTGCCCTCTGGATGTCCGGCCTGAGCGCCTCGAGGTAGTTGTAGTGGTTGAGGTCCCGCTGCGAAATGCCAATGATCCGCTTGTTGGACACAAACACCCGGAATTCGAGCGCCGGGTTCATGTCCATCCACTTCTTCACCACGAGCTCGTACTCGAGCCCGGATGTGTCGTGTTTGTGAAGTTCCTCGTGGTTTTCCGCCTCACTCAACGCATAGTCAATGTCATGGGCAATGTGGTCCGACGCATTCAATATAAGGTACACGTCGTTGACACTCCGACACTTCATCTCGTTGTTGATGAGAATCCACCGCGCGTCCTTGGGCGCCAGCCAGTTGAACTTGACCATGACGGCACCAAACTCGGCAACTGCACTGCTGATGCCATCGTGTAGTTCCTGAAATGCCTCGACGGGAGAACATTCTTGACTCTCATCATCTTCCCAGTCGCTATACTCGTTGTCGCTGGTGGCCACCACCTTCTCCTCGTACTGAGCTTTTGGCAACCGGATGGTGTCCAGGCCAAGATAGTCAAGAAAGGCCTGCGGCAATGGCCGAAACACCTTGGCGGGAGGAACACTCCCCTTGAAGAAGTCCGCCCATCGCAGGTAGCTGCAGTTGATAATGTCTTCCCTGGTAATCTTCACCTCTTCAAACACAAACGTCATGTCATCGGGGCCCGTCGCGTGCGGGTCACGTGACCTCCGCGTAAAATTTCGATCCACTACACCATGGCCACTCAAGTCAAGGCGGCGCCTTCCAACGCCACGTTCAAGGACAAAGAAAAGCCCCAGGAGGTGCGCAAGAGCAACATTCTTGCTGCTCGCGCGGTCAGCGATGCCATTCGGACCTCGCTTGGGCCCAAGGGAATGGACAAGATGATCAAGACCAAGAGCGGCGAGATCATCATCTCCAACGACGGCGCCACCATCTTGAAGCACATGGCGGTGTTGCACCCCGCGGCGCGGATGTTGGTGGACGTGTCGGCTGCGCAAGATGTGGAGGCGGGCGACGGAACCACGTCGGTGGCCATTTTGACGGGCTCGTTGTTGGGAGCGGCAGAAAAGCTCTTGAACAAGGGCATCCACCCGACGTTGATTGCCGAGTCCTTCCAGGTGGCGGCGGCCAGAACGTGTGAGATTCTCTTGGACATGTCCCACAAGATTTCGCTCGATGACAGAGAGATTCTCATCAAGGCGGCGCTGACGTCGTTGTCGTCCAAGATTGTGTCGCAACACTCGTCGTTGTTGTCTCCATTGGCGGTTGACTCTGTGTTGAAGGTGATTAACGAATCCAAGAATAACGTTGATCTTAATGACATCAGACTAATCAAAAAGGTTGGCGGCACTATTGATGACACCGAGCTTGTCAATGGTGTTGTGCTCACGCAAAACGTGTTGAAGAGCGCCGGCGGCCCCACTCGGATTGAAAAGGCCAAGATCGGGTTGATTCAGTTCCAGTTATCTCCTCCCAAGCCCGACATGGAAAATAACGTGGTGGTGAATGACTACCGCCAGATGGACAAGATCCTCAAGGAGGAACGTGCATACCTTCTCAACATCTGCAAGAAGATCAAAAAGGCCAAGTGTAACGTGTTGTTGATCCAAAAATCCATTCTCAGAGACGCCGTCAACGACCTTGCATTGCACTTTTTGTCCAAGCTCAACATCTTGGTCATCAAGGACATTGAGCGCGACGAAGTCGACTTCATCTCCAAGGCCACCGGATGCAAGCCCATTGCCGACATCGACTCCTTCACCGAGGACCGCCTTGGCAGCGCCGACCTCATTGAGGAGATCGAGTCGTCGGGCTCCAAGATCGTCAAGATCACCGGCGTCAACTCCAAGAACATCAAGCCCACGGTGTCGGTGGTGGTGCGCGGCGCCAACAACCTTGTGCTTGACGAGGCGGAAAGGTCGCTCCACGACGCGTTGTGTGTGATCAGATGTCTTGTCAAGGAGAAGGCGTTGATTGCCGGAGGAGGCGCTCCCGAGATCGAGGCGCTGAGATTGTTGTTCAAGGAGGCCAACAAGTTGAGCGGAGTCGAGCAGTTTGTGTACCAGGAGTTTGCGCAGGCGTTGGAGGTGATCCCCACCACGTTGGCGGAGAATGCCGGGTTGAACCCGATCAACGTGGTCACCGACCTCAGAAACCGCCACGAGAACGGCGAGCGTGAAGCAGGCATTTCGGTGCGGAGACTGGGGGCTTCCAACACCTTTGCCGAGCACGTGTTGCAGCCGGTGTTGGTGAGCACGAGCGCCATCACGTTGGCGTCGGAGTGTGTCAAGTCGATCTTGCGGATCGACGACATCACTTTTTCGAGATAGTGCTAGATAAGCGACTCAATACCATTCACAATATTCTGTACTAGCCTAAGTCTTGCTCTACTTGTACTGCTTGAGCTTCTTCTTGATGGTCTTGTTCGGGTTCAAGGTGAAGAAGCACTTTTTGTCAATGGCCACACTCTCCTCTCGGGTCGTCTCTGGAACCTGCTTGGCCAACACCGCACACCGCTTGATGGAGCGGATGATGTTGTCGAACATTTCACGGCGCAGCCGCTTTTCGTCGTCGATGCGCTTCTGCTCCTCTTCCTGCTGGAGCTTCCTCTCGCGTTCCTCCTCCTCGAGCTGGGCGGTGGTTTTGCGCTTCTTGTTGGGGTTGTCGTCGTCCCACTCCTCCTCCTCTTCGATGGTGTCGAGGTTTTTCTCCTCCACGGGCTCGTCCACAAACTTGCGTCGGAGGTACCGCTCGGTGTTCTTCTTGTCGAGGTCGTAGAGCGCCGCCAACGCAATCTGGGGCGGCGTGAACAAGAAGGGCACGTCGCTGAGCACAGCATAGTCGATGAGCCACCGCTTCGCTTTATCGTAGAGACTGCCAAGATGGTCGATGTTCACGTCGTACAACACCGGAAGCGTGTGGAGAAGCACGGCCTGCATGTCGAGAAACAACCCGTAGAGCGGGCGGAACGGATGGTGCACAAACAACGTGAACTTCAACAGCTGGAGAATGACAAACTCAAGGTCCAAGATGTCTTTGGGCTCCACTTTGGGAAGGCCCTTGCAAAAGGACTCGATGGAAATGAAGTAGTTCTCCAGTTTGGCGGCAAGAAATAACACCGTGTACAACACGTTCTTGGGGTGGTACTCCATGGCGGAGTTGACGAGGTAGAACTTGCGGAAGAATGAGATGGCACTGGCCTTGACCTGCGTGGGCATGTTGAAGAATTTGCCCGTTTCCAAAATGTTCTTGCAGTAGAAATGTAGGTACTTTGTTTCCTCCTCGAGTGATAGGGTATCTAGCAACTTCTCGGCGGTGAACTCGTGGCCGTGGAGGTCGAAGATCAGCTTGTTTTCACCGGCGATTTTGGCCTTGGCCTCCTCGAATCGTCTCAATGCGTGACTTCGGCCTTGTTCGTTGGCAGCAGCCTTGGCTTCACCTAGCAGCTCCTCGGTGTACGACCATAGTCGGAATTGCGTCAGCCGCCGGTAGAGGTCGTCGATGGTGACTCTAGACATGTTGCGAAGGCCCGTACATGCGATGATGCGCAAGATATAGGCCCAAATGGCAGTGAACAAGCCATTACCCTTGACCAAGGGCCGAACACATCGCTATAGCACATCCGTTCATCCTGCGCTGTACACGATTGGATGATACGACGAATAAAAACATGGTTGGCTAACGACATAGATTGTTGATGCTACGGTAATTGCATGGTTGGTTGTTAATATGGTGGTGTTATTATGTGAATGCATGGTTGGTTTTCATGTTGGTGGTGTTTGATGGGGGCATGGCTGACTGGTGTAGTTGATCACATCCTACGCCAAATGGTCTACACGGGTGCGGGTGCAAATGTGCAACCACGCCCAGGGGACTTTTCGCGGGGGGAGTGCCAGCTAGTCAGTCATTGCCACAACCCTTGCCAGGGTTCAGCTCTTGCCACAGGTGGATGTCGCCTCGGGTAGCCAGAGCGTGGGATTAGCCGATGGGAGTGGCAACCCTTGCCGATGGATCTGCCCAGACCCTCAACGGGTGGGAGCGAAAATGTGTGGCGACATCACTGCTAAGTACACCTTCAATAGTGAAGCAGGAATTGGAGCACGTGACCTGTGATGGCGTCCCGTGCTGACACTGGCTCTGACGTGGAGACGGCCAACTCAAAACTACAAAACTTCACTCAACGATGGCCTACAATTAAATGATCGTCTGGTATTGGCGACTCGACACGATGCAGCCAGACTGCCGGGCTCATTTGTGGGGTCTCGACGCACCACTCTTTGGCTCACGACAAGCCTAAAGTTAACAAAGTCGCCAGAAAAACTTCCCGTCATTCTGCCATGCAGACACATTTGACATTAGACTTTAATTGTGGTGATATTGGTTGCAGCCCAGGGAAATGATCACCGAACGCTGCTCTGCCGTTCATACCACACCAAAGGCTAGAAGGGCAAATCTCTGGGAGGTTGGCGATTATCGTAACTACGATTGATAGAGTTGGTTATCCCCATTGCGATGAGACGTCGACTGCGGGTCCCGTCTTGCGACTTCTGTTCATGGCTAAGTGTAACAGTAACTCTGGTCGGCTGCCTCATTGGAGCATGCTTGATGTCTCGACATTAGTTCGGGCTGAGCAACGTCGATGATGCAAATTCGCAGCTTTGGATTGGCAACTTTTGCCGAGGCAAAGTTACCCACGACGGAGATTACCAAACAAAGCCACTTTTAACGTCATTGGATGATTGTTCAGATACAGACACGAGGGTGTAGTAGTTACTCCTGGCTGTGACTCTGGCCAGTGGGCAACAGCTACCCGAGCCTAACTTAGTCATGGGCAAAGTCTCGACACAAAGACACTTGCCGATGCCAGTAGCCTGACGTCGGTTCAAACGTTCACCGTCCTCATTTGCCAGCCCCACATACTCGGCTGCTTGTTACACCGGCGAACGCCGGTTCTCGTACGAGTGGACGTGCGACATTTCGACGCAAGTCTAAGTTTGACTACTTTTTCCGTCTAAACACATTTTCGCTTATTTTCACCGGGCAAGCGTAAACGCACCTCGCTCGCGGGAAGTCTCACCAAACCTGATGAGGACATCCACAGCACATTGTTTCAACGGTTTCCGAGCATTCACCACAAACTTTGAACAAAAGTCCAAAAATGTAACACGGGTGCCTCTTGAGCACCAACAATAGAGTGAGTTTGCGGCTCGCGGTCGGCTCCCGACAATTGTCGATCTCACAATGGCGGCGTGGGTGTTCTGGATTGTCGGCCCCGGTGGAACAAACGACATTGTTGAGCGTGTCAGAGGTGGTCTATGTTTGTTAATAGGAGGGAGGAATGCTCGCTTGTGATTGACAACGCGAAAGGTAACAATGGCACACCCGTGGAGGGTGTCTCTTTAGCTTGTTCAAGTTGTTGACAAACAAGTATAGGCATACCTTGGGTAACAGAATGTCGGTCGGTTGCAAAAGCATATCACGTGCGCCTCCCGGGACTCTTCTCAGACCTACAGAGCGCAAGGATATCTTCTTGTTGAAGACCAACAAAACCAAGCAGAACTAAAAGAAATGACAAAAGATGGTAACAAGCGGCAGAACCCATCATCCACTCCATCAGCATGCAAGCAATAAAGTAGGATTGCAATGGCTCGGGTGTCTTTCGAAGCTCCTGGGAATCAAGTCCGAATAACACCCAATGTGGCTAAGCAACTGGACATCAACACTTAGTCAGCAAGTCTCCACATATTTTCGAACAATTATCCAACTTCACCCGTGTTAGGGAGATAAGGCACCGATAGTTTCACAGGAGGTACGGGTGTTTTGCTCATGCACTCTTCCAAATCACCACTCCTTGAGGCAAATGGCTGCGAATTGCACGGGTGCACATTTGGGCCAACCATGCTGCAAATCGTGTGTCGAAGCTTGCAACAACTACTGACAGGCAGATCCGGTCCCCGAGGCTCACAGACTATACGAGGTGACTGGGTCGACGGGACTTTGTATTTTCCAGTTAAACAATTTGGCCATGCGAGAAAGCAAACCTACTCGTGAGTATGGCGCTACTGATCCCAACCATTGGAAACATTGGCCCTCTTTTTCAAGTACAAAGTCTAGAACATGCCACAGAGCCATTGGTATGGATGTGAGATGAAAGGCATCTCACATCAACCAATAGTTCGGTAGCGCTGGGTGCTTAGAAAGGATTCTCCTTACCATCGTGAGTGAAGAACTTACCGGCGTCCTCCTTTGTAACTTTCGCAAACAGCTTCACCAACGACTCACCACTGGTCTCCGGGGTGATGATAACCGACTCCAAGTACCCCTTCACCTCTGCAGGAGCGTTCTGCACCCCTCTGTTTCCCATGTCTGTGGACACCAATCCGGGACAAAAGGCAACGGGCACGTAGCCCTCAGGTCCACGCTCTGCCTGCAACAATTTGATGCCAAAGTTGAGGGCGGCTTTTGACTGGCCGTACGTTCCAATGTGTGGTACAATTTGGCCCGTGAGTGATCCCGCCAGCGACGAAATAAAGAGGAGGTGCTTGACCTCACTCTTGTCGGTGAACTTCTTGATTTTGTTGAAAACAAGGAAGGGCGCCACCGAGTTGACCTTGAAATGGTCAAACGCATGCTCGACATTGGACTCGTCGATGGGCCCGTTGGAGTGGGCCACACCGGCGTTGGACACATACACGTCAATGACATCGGTGTACTTGCTCAATTGCTCGGGGAGCTTATCAAAGGAAGAGAAGTCGCCAAGATCAAGAGTCACCAACTTGACGTTCAACTTGCTGACTTCGTCAGCACGAGCAAGGTCTCTCACCGACCCAATGACGGTGTTTTCCGAGTTGGCAGAGAGAATGCGGGCGAGCTGGTAGCCGATTCCACGGTTGACCCCAGTGATGAAGTAGACGGTCATCTTTAGTGGGAAAAGTGAATTCTGGTGTCTATTTATGTTGCTGTGCTTACTAAGCGGGTGCAACAGGTGCAAGAGCCACCTCAGCACTCGGTGCTAAGCCCATGTTCGTCCGTCACCCAGTCCCCTTCTGGGTCGTTTCCCGAGCGACGGGGATAAATCTAATCGCCGTCGCACAAAAGCGGAAAAAGATTGCAATACCGAAGGCAAATCTTCAAAACAGTTTGGTACATACATGCAGATTAGTAAGCCTGGCGGGTTTACCGATTTCTTGCAAATAAAGAGGCGTTTCCAGTACTGTTGCATCAGATGCAAGTTGGGGAATCTGGTATCCAGCCGAACCCGCTGCCACCAATGCCTACAACTTCGGGTCCATGAGCACACAAAACATTCCGCGTCTTGAAAGATACTTGACCATGGCCTACAAGAAGTTGATTCACTGTGGTCTGAGCCCTAATTGCATCTAGGAACACTTGGTTGGTGTCGAATTGAGATTTGACCACCGAAGCGGAGTGGGAACGGACGGCCGCACACACATGACCGTCCTAACGAAATCCAACCCATCACCGTCAAGACCTGAATCTCGCGGCCAAACCCTACTGCCTGCCAGGCATCACCAGTGTTAAGGCGGCCATATTCGTGGCCCAATCTATCGCTCCATGCTGCACCGTGGGGCGCATGTGGTAGCCCCTACCTCCCAACTGTATTTGGAAGTGAATTCGGAATCACAGCAGACAATACAAATGGGCTTGATGGCAGGTAACCATGACGTATTCCCTCGTAAGAAGCTACTCTCTCATGGCTGCGAAAAGCACATCACGTGCGCGTGTTTCACGTTGTGCCTCGACAAAGAGCAGTCTCTGCCCATGCCCTTTGTTCTGAAGCTTGAAAAGTCGAAGAGCTCGGTTAACATGTCTGACCAGAATGAAGTCTCTTGTGGCATGTTTATCTTCACAGAATTTAGGGCCCACCAACGCAGTGAGCGCTCTCTCCTACCTCGACACTACATGCCTCTGCCTTACATCATTGGTTCTGCCTTACAAACAACAAGACACATTGGCCGTGCTAGAAAGGAAGCTCGGCTCCGTCGTACCCGAGAAACTTGCCCGAGTCCTCCTTAGTCACCTTGCCAAACACCTCCACCAACGACTCGCCACTGGTTTCAGGAGTGATGGCAATGGACTTCAAGTACTCCTTCATCTCGTCTGAACCAGTCGCCAACCCCCTCTTCCCCATATCGGTGGTGACCAAACCTGGGTGGAACGCGATGGGCACGTAGCCCTCGGGCCCACGCTCCGCCTCCAACAACTTGACGCCAAAGTTGAGCGCAGCCTTCGACTGGCCGTACGTCCCGATACCGCCAAGAATCTGCCCCGTGACTGAGCCGGCGAGCGACGAAATGAAGAATAGGTACTTCAACTCACTCTTGTCGGTGAACTTTTTGATCTTGTTGAAAACAAGGAAGGGCGCCACCGAGTTGACCCGGAAGTGGTCCAAGGCGTGCTCGGCGTTGGACTCATCGAGAGTTCCCCCGGAGTGGGCCACGGCGGCGTTGGACACGTACACATCAATGACGTCGGTGTACTTGCTCAATTGCTCGGGGAGCTTGTCGAACGACGAATAGTCGCCGAGATCGAGTGTCACCAACTTGACGTTCAACTTGCTGACTTCGTCAGCTCGAGCAAGGTCTCTCACCGATCCAATAACAGTGTGTTCCGAGTTGGCAGAGAGAATGCGGGCGAGCTGGTAACCGATTCCACGATTGACCCCAGTGATGAAGTAGACGGTCATCTTTATTAAAACAAGCACACTCGGGTGCCTATTTATATTGGCATTGGTGGGTGCAAGCTGGCAAGCCACCCCGCTCCTGTACCAGGTATGTTCCATTTGGGGTGATTCCGGGGCGGAGTTAACCGTTATCGCCGTCGCTCATTCTGCCTACTTATGTTGTGGTGGCAAATTCCTGAGTCAAGCCACCTCCGATCATGGTGCTGACCCAGGAATCCTTTGGTATTCCGTGGCGGGGTTAGCTTTATCGCCGTCGCTCATAAGCGGACCCGAAGGCCGGTGTAAGTACGAGCCAGCCGAATACGAGAGGTGTATTGGCCATTGTCATTGCAGACCAGCTGGGTAATACCATTTGTAAGCCATTGAAGCATTCTGCATCGGGTAGTCTCACCACCGGGTGCAGGTAATATCAACTCCACTGGCTGGCCAAGATGTGCTCACCAGGAGTCACGGTGTGGACAAGCCATCCCTTCATTGTCGTAGGCCAAGTGGCCGTGCTTAAGAGATGGCGTTGGCGCTTGACGTTCATTTGGCCAAGGATACCAATCTCAGCGGAGGCACATGGCCCGCCGTCGGTCAAGGCATCTTTCTTCATAGTGACGTATTGACAACAAACTTGGTGGCCTCGTCTCTTTTGCATCTGTAAGATGACGCTAACTCACCTGTGGAGATCTACACTTCATACACTGTGCCATGCATTGTCGTGAATTAATACGGCCAAGTTCCTGTGACTATGAGAGCATACACTGCCATGCCCCGGCAACGGATCACATGAACTTGACAGACCGGGAAAGCCCCTTCTTGATACCCGTCTTCTCTCCCTCGTAAGGCCCCGAGTTGGCCTGGTGCACCTGCCGCACCGACTTGAGTTTCTTCTGGGCCTTCTCGAACTTCTTTCTCTTCTTGACTCTGGCATTGCGGTCGATGTTCTTTCTGTGTTTTGTGAGACCCTTGTTCTTGAGAATCTGGAAGTTGAGCGCCCGCTTGCCATCGTCGCCAAGCTCCTCTTGCGCTGCAGCAAGTTGGCCCTCCTTGGCCGCCTTGACGGCGATCTCGTGCGCCTGCTTGCGGGCGTGCTTCTTGTGTTGCTTTTCCAGTTTCACCTGGTCGTAGTAGTCGTCGTCATCATTGACCTCGTGGGCCACTCGCTCGTCTTCCGATGCCATTTCCTCACCATCGAGATCATCGCCAAGCTTGGGCCCTTGGCCCAATCCACGCTTGCGTGCCTCCTCCACAAGACGTTGTTGTCTCTCAAAAAGTCGCTCCCGGTAGGGCAAGTCGGCGTCTCCGCCGTACTTGTCGGGGTTCTTCTGTGATGCCTGGTCGATCTTGGACGTGTAGAACCGAAGCGTCTTCTTGCGGCGCTGCTTTTCTTCTCTGTCGACGTCGTCAAGGGCGGTTTCGGCAAAGTCGCCGGCTTTTCTGTCCGCCACCTTCTTGATGACTCTCTTCTTGGAGATATCGATGATCTCGTTGTCCGAGTCGAGGTTCTGTGTGGCGTCAACAAAGTCGTCTTCACTTTCAGACTCTGAAGAAACAGAGACCTCGGCCTCTGAGCCAGAAACTTCTCCCTCAGATACAGCCACCTCCTTGATGTCAGCAAGCTGGGACGCCTGGCGCCACACCTCTCGCGAGCTCAAAATCGTCTCCATCACCGGGCTGTCCTTCATGGAGAGAAACGACTCCTCCTGGAGGTTATCTGAAAATAATGCAAAGTAGGACGCAATGGCCCCGAGGTACGTCGACAACGCCACGTGCTTGATGGCCGACACCTGGTCGTTTTTGCGGCCAAGCTCACCAAGCTGCACGCTCAAGCTGGTAAACTCCTTCACCAAGGGAATGAACTCGGGGAACGACGTCGTCAACACCTCAAGCTTGTCGTCCTTTGAGAGGTGCTTGAGCGACTTGGCCAGCTCCACCACGGGCTTGTCGGCCGCGTCGTGGGTCTCCGCCGCCTTCTGCCAATCCTCCATCATGTCTTCGTCCATAAAGTCATCCATGGCGAGCTCCTCCATGTGCTTGCGCTGCTGCTTGGCGGCCTCCTCGGCCATCTGCTTGCTCTGCTCGGTGTCGGAGGCGTCGTCTCCTCCATAGTAGTTGCCCTTGGACCCCCATCCCTCGTCTTCGTCTTCATCTTCGTCTCCATCCTCAAAAGCGTCTTCCCCCTCGCTTTCACTGGGTGCTTCGGGCAACCCCATCACCTCTTCGTCCGACAGATACGCATCGTCTCGTTCCTTGAGGTAGTCTCCGGCCTGCTCTAGCAAGACCTTTTCTCTGTTGGCATCAAACGCATCGACTTCATCCAAATCAGACATGGTGCTCATCGCAAGTTTTTTCGCGCCCATCAACATGTCCAAGCGATTAGATTCGTTAAACACAAAGCCCGCATCCAAGCCGTCGCTCCGATTCAAACCCAAGTCGGTGGCCCGCAAGACCCACGAGGAGCGGGCCAAGGATGCTCCGGTGAAAGAAGAATCAAATCACCCGCTAGCACGCGCCACTCGAGGCAGAGGTGGTGCCAGAGGTCGGGGTCGAGGCAGGGCCGACTACGCGGGCACCCACGTGGTGTCGGCGGGCCCCTTGGCGCTGGGGTCGGTGTCGATGGGCCAATCGTCTGGCTCCAAGACGGGTCTCACCCAGGATAGAGTGTTTGACTCGAAGTCCCCTACACCAGAGTTCATTCAAAAGCTCCAACAGACACGAAAGGAGGCAACGCCAGAAGGCGAGTCCGACGACGACGACCCGACCAAAATCAACATGAGTAGGGGCTACCTGTTCCCCGAGGACGAGACCGTGTTGTTTCCCGTACGGCCGGCCCGAAAGGAGGAGCTGGAGTCGGCCGAGGCCACCCCTGCCCCCGAGAGAAGCTCTAGTCCGGAAGTCATCAGCGCCACTCCCGTGAAGAGCGAGCCCATCGAGGACAAAATCGAGCTGATTAAGGCCCACAAGGCCGAAATTGAAAGTAAAATCGCCGAGCCCGTGGACCAGCTTGGCCAGGAGGAGTACAACAAGGTGATTTCGGACCACCAGCGCATTCTCGACCTCGTCACCGACATGGGCAGCTTGTCGACCCAAGACGACAAGTTTGTGTTGTTCCACCTTCCGAGCCAGCTTCCCCAGTATGACGTCGACCAGAGCATTGCCGAGCGCACAGCGTTTGGCACCCACACCTCCAGCATCACGGGCCAGATTGGTCATCTCAACATCCACAAGCTGGGGAAAATCTCCATCAATCTTGGCAATGACAACAACCTTTCCGTGTCTCAGGGAGCCAACCCTACTTTTCTCCAGGAGCTTGTTGTGTTGGAGATGAAGGACGAGGTGGGTGAGGACGAGCCTTCGGGGAATATCTACAGAATTGGCCAGGTGGATGAGCGAGTCATTGGCACTCCGGCTCTCTAGGCGAGCAGTCAGTTGATACAGATCAGTTGACAATACATAGCATACACGAATGACGAAAGAGGAACCAAAGCCCCACACTTTTCGCTGGGTATCTGTAAAGACATACCGTGGTTAGATTTTGCATTCTTTTTGATTTTGCACCTTCTTCGCAAGTTTCACAAATTGCGAATAAACCTACATTCCCACCACTCATGATGTTTTCACTTAAACAGTGAAATCCGGTCGTGTAACTCTGTATATTTTGGTCTGATCTCTAACCCAACAACCGCTCGGTCAAAGCCTCCAAGTCCTCCAACGTCTCGGGCTCGTCAATCTCCACCACGTCGTCCTTCTTGATGTGCTTGTCGTTCTGGAACCACTTGGGTTTCTTTTCCTGTGGTTCCTCGTCTTCAGAGTGTTCGAGATCCCGCTCAAGATCCACGTCAGAGTCCGAACCCTCCTCGCGCTGGCGCTCGAGCTCCTTTCTGCGTCTCTTCTTCTCCTGTCTCTTCTGCTTGGCCGTGGCCTTATCGTCCTCATCAGCCACCGTCATCGCCTCCTTCTCCTTCTCCACGAACGCCTCCTTCTGGGCCTCGGCATCACCGGCAGCCCGGAAGTCGGCCTCGTCCTCAAGCTCATAGATGGCGTGCGCAACACCCTCGTCGTCAAACTTCAACTTGGTCGGGTTGCCCTTGGACGAGAGGGAAAGCTTCTTGGAAAGCGCCTTCTTGGCCGACCGCTTCGACGCAGGCGCGGTCAAGTCCGGCAACTCGTCCTCCTTGATCTCGTGGTCCTTGCGCTTGACCGTCATGAAGTCGTCGTCACTTTCCGAGTCGTCCTCCTTGGCAATCTCGGTTCCCGTCAACTCGAGATAGTTCTTCGACAACACCGTCTGGTTCTGTCTCTCGAACATGCGGTCGTACTTGGTGCGCACCTTCTTGGAACTCTCCGCCTCAATCTCTCCCTCGTCGTTGGCCTTGGAGAGCTCCTGGAGCTTGTGCGAGGCATTCTTCTTTTCCTTCATGCTGCTACCGCCCTTGATCTTGATCTTGGGGGCTCCGGGAAGCCCGAGCGACCGGGCAAACTTCTCCGCGGGAAGCTCGTCCACCTTGAACACATCCTTATCTTTCTGCACGTACACCGAGCGGTAGTACGAGATGAACGCTCGCTGCCCGAGGTTCTTGAGGGCAGGGTCGTGGAAACACAACGACTGCAACTGCGGGCGAATCGTCTTCTTGTTCTTCAGCTTGATGTTCATGAACTTGGGCTCGATCTGGTGCGTCTTCAACCGCTTCAACATGCCCTCTTCCTCCGACGGAAGAAGCATGAGAAGCGACTTTCCCTGCCGTCCGAAACGAGCAGCACGGCCCACGCGGTGCACATAGGTGGCGGTGTCCTCAGGACAGTCCACTTGCACCACCCAGTCAATGGCTGGGAAGTCCAACCCTCGGGCCACAATGTCCGTGGCAAACAAACACACGTGCTGGGCCTGGGAGAACTTGACGGTAGTTTCCAACCGGGACGTTTGTTTGTGCCGGCCATAGAGCTTCAACAACGAGATACCCGGCTGGAGCTTGCGTAGCGTCTCGTAGGCAAATTGCACCTGGCGAGACGACGTGAAAAAGACAAGAATCTTGCTTTTCAAATGCAGTTTGATGAACGACCAGAGCACGTCCAACTTTTCGTCCAAGGGAACACGCACGTAGTACTGCGCGAGGGTGTCGGGGGTGGCACTAATCTCTTCGTCGGTACTGATACCAATTCTTCTGGGGCTGGTCAACGAGAGACGAGCAAGGTCTTTGACGCTCTCGGAAGACGTGGCGGAGTAGAGCATGGTCTGTCTGGTTGTGGGGAGATGGCCGAGGATGTTGTCGATTTGCTTTTTGAATCCCATGTCAAGACACCGGTCTGCCTCATCGAGAACAAGCATCTGGAGGTTTGAAGTTTCGATGCCCACGGTCTCGTTCAAGTGCTGCGAGACGCGTCCCGGGGTGCCAATGAGAATGTTCATGCGGGAGATGCGCTCCTTCTCGAACTTCACGTCCTTCCCGCCAACCACCAAACCCGCCGAGAAAGTATTGTACTTTCCGATTTTCGTCAACACCTCGAAGGTCTGGATGGCCAACTCACGCGTGGGGGAGATGACAAGCGCCGCCAACCCGTCGAGCTCGGTGATTTGGTTCCGGATAAGCGACTCCACGAGCGGGATCAAAAACGCAAGCGTTTTGCCCGACCCGGTCTTGGCGGTGGCCATGACGTCCTCGCCTTTCAATGCAATGGGGATACTCTTGCGCTGGATGTCGGTCATGGCGACGAAACTGGCGGCCTCGAGTCCTTTGAGCGTGGGCTCGGAAATGGGCAAGTCCTTGAAGTTGGGGAACTTGTCCACGTCCTCCTCCTTGAGCTCGTCGATGCGCTGTTGAAGAGCGGCAAGCTGCTTCTCTTCCTGTTCTCGCTGGGCACGCCGGCCCGCGGCCTTGTGTTTTGGTTTGGCCATGTGCGATGAGGGTGATGAGATGGTGACTTTTCGCGAAAGAAACAATCGTGCACACGCATCGAGACAAACTGACCGGCGAGTCGGGGACTGTTGAACCATTAAATGATGAGTTAAGTGTGTTGTAAGACTTCTCGATCCCAACCCTTTTCAACTCTATCCTCTGTCAACTATCAACTCCATCAACAAAGTCAACTCTGTCAACTATCAACTCTGTCAACTATCAACTCTGTCAACTCTTTCCACAACCTTCTGTCGGCAGTCTAGAAGTTTAGTGTCTCCGCATACTGCAAGGCTAGGGTCCCCCACTTCTCCCCCGAGTCGTCCAACACCTTCGTGCACACACTCCCCTGGGGAATGGCATACTTGCGCATCACCCTCGCCAACACGTCGTCGCCCTCCTCCTCCACATCAAGGTGAATGAGCAACCCGCGGAACTGCCCGTGAAGAAAAACATTGGACGTGTAGATGGTGAGGTTGCCGTTTTCGAGCTCGTAGATCTGGCCCCCGTCGCCCTTGATGGCCTGCCGCTGTGTCCAAAGACTCTGGAGGCGCTGCGCAATCACTGCGTCAAAGGGATCGTTGAGCCCCGACGTGACGCCGTTGTGGAGGTGGTCGCCCGGTATCGAAAACTGCGTCTTGGCCTCCACCTCGTCTTCAATCACCGTCGAAAACACCCCCACCAGCTGCTTGTTGATGAGCGTGATGCACAGCCCCTGGAGGTATGACGTCGTGAGCGTGTACAAGTACTTGGAGTCGGGCGCGGTGTCGTGGGTTTGGGCCAACTCCGGGGGGATCGAGTAGATGTTGTTGCGGAACACCTTAAAGGAAAAGCGCCATTCGCCTTTGAGCGTGGGGAGCTCGTTGCTCAATTGGTCGTGGAGCTCGGTGATGGTGTCGGGCGTGGCCTTGGACACAAGAATGACCCTATGTTAGTACGACTTGGCAGGCTACTCCACATACGCTGAAACCATGAGTTTTTCGCGCATCATGAGTGTCCATCAGCATGCCATCTTCACGGGGGCCAACAAACAGGCCCATGTGGCGGACTACAGTGAAGCGACCAACGTGATTGCATTTGGGGCGGGGAACAACGTGGCGTTGTGGCGGCCGCTCGACCAAAAAGGCGTTTTTGCAACTTTGAAGCGGCACACCAAGGAGGTGACGGGAGTGCGGTTTGTGCCCCACACAGACGTGTTTGTGTCGACGGGCGAGGACGGCTTGCTCAACGTGTGGCGGGACGAGCGGCTCGTGCAATCCATCGACACCAGTTCCGGGTCCATCACGGCGTTGGCGGTGGGGGAAAAGTTGGTGGTGACGGGCTCATCGGCGGGCAATATCTCTATATACCGGGTGGCCGACGCCCTCACGCTTCTCCACACGTTCGAGGTGAGGAGCGGCTACTACCCGTTGTCGCTTGCGCTCCAGAACATCGAGCCGGGGGTGTTTGTGCTTGCGGTTGGCGGCACCTCATCGCATCTTTACATCTACTCGTTTTTGGTGGAGGCCGCCCACATCCTGCACTTCCAGCAGGCCGCCGCCATGACGGGCCACGAGGACTGGATCAAGGCCTTGGCGTTTGTGCAGGAACTGCCCGGCAACTACTTGCTTGCCAGTGGGTGTCAGGACCGGTACATTCGGCTCTGGCGCCTTCGGCTCAATGATCTTATTGACGACTCAGACGAGGACGACCTGAAGCTCGTGCTCCTCAGCAACAAGCAGTACAAGTTCGAGTATGGAAGGGGGAGGGCGGCGTTCAACTTTGAGGCCCTCATCATGGGCCACGACGACTGGGTCACGGACCTCCGCTGGCATCCCGCCCACAAGCGCCAGCTCTTGTCGTCGTCGGCAGACACCGCGTTGATGGTGTGGGAGATGGATGAGGACAGTGGCATCTGGTGCTGCGTCAACCGTCTAGGGGAGCTTTCCATCAAGGGAGCGTCGACTGCCACCGGGGCGTCGGGCGGCTTCTGGCTGTGTCTTTGGTTTGTTGACGGCGACACCCAGTACATCGTGGCCAACGGCAAGACCGGCTCCTTCAGGGTGTACCGCAGCATCGACAAGCAGTTTGAGCCCGTGCGAGGCCCCACCGGCCCCAACCGCGAGGCCACCGACGTGGTGTGGGCCCGCAACGGGCAGTACTTCCAGGCCACGTCGCTCGACCAGACGACGCGGCTCTTTGCCCCGTTCCAGGGCACCTGGCACGAGTTTGCCCGGCCGCAAATCCACGGCTACGACATGGTGTGTCTCGACAATTTGTCCGACACCAAGTTTGTGTCTGGGGGAGACGAAAAGATCTTGCGGGTGTTTGAGATGACCAACTCCACCAGTAAGTTGTTGAAGGACGTGTGTCGCATTAGTGTTGATGGTGGGGCACTTCCTGACACCGCGTCTCTCCCCGTGCTTGGGCTTTCCAACAAGGCAGGCAACGACGACGCCGCCCGAGAGGCCGAGGAGGAGGTGTCTGAGAATGATGTCATTGCGGCGCTCGACTCTCCTCCCCTCGAGGACCATCTTCAGCGGTACACACTTTTCCCCGAGGTCGAGAAGCTCTACGGCCACGGATACGAGATCACGTGTGTGGCCACGCTGCCGTCCGGACTCATAGCGTCGGCGTGTCGCTCCAACTCCGCCAAGCACGCGGTGATTCGGGTGTTCAACTCAAATGAATATCAGCAGGAACACGTGCTAGAAGGGCACCTGCTCACCATCACCAGTTTAGAGTTTTCTCCCGATGGAAGGTATCTTCTAGCTGTTTCTCGAGACCGGGCTCTCTCAGTTTGGGACGTTGATGGGTTCCAGCTCGTGGAGCTCAAGCAGAAGGCCCACACCAGAATCATCTGGGACTGTTCGTGGGCCAGTAACAACACGTTTGTCACCGGGTCCCGCGACAAAAACATCAAGTTGTGGCGGGTGGATGGCACCGTGGAGCTTGTGGCGTCGATCAAGTTGGCGGACGCCGTGACGTCGGTAGCCACCTACCGTGATTTGGTTGCAACCGGCTTCGAAAGCGGGGCCATTGAGATTTACAGAATCGCCGAGAAGTTTGAGTTGGCGGTCAAGTTCGACGACCGGATCACGCCCTCCGGCAAAATCACCAAGTTGGCCTTCAGCAGCGTGGCGCCTCTTTTGGCAGTCGCCAGCGCCGACACCTCGGTGCGCATGTACCAGATAGAATAGTTGCACCCATGTCGCATGTCGCGTGTCGCACGCACTTAACACGAAACAACAACCCATTCATCATGACCGACAAATTCCCTGAGTTGGACGCCGACATCGAAGTGCCCGAGGGAGGCGACTTTCTCTCGAGAGAGAAGGAATTGTTGGGCGACGAGTTCCAAACAGAGCAAGATCACGACATCTTGGCCAGCGACGAGGAAATCAGCGAGTTTAAGAAGGAGTTCCCCGAAGTGGAGGAGGCGGAGCCCATCCCCGAGCCAGAACCATCCGAAGAAGAGTACGAAGCGCCCGCTTCCAACACTCTCACACAAGGGGAATCACAGCCGTTGAAGGAGTGGAAGCAGCGCCGGGACCTCGAGATCCAGGAGCGCGAGAACGCCAACGCCAAGAAGAAGGACGACATTGTCCAAAAGGCCCAGCAGACCATCGACGACTTCTACGACAACTACAACAACAAGCGCGAGCAGCACTCCAAGGACGTGTTGAAGGAACAAGAGCAATTCTTGGAAAAGAGAGACAACTTCTTGAAGCGGGGCACGTTGTGGGACCGCGTCAACGAGCTCGTGGCCGAGGTGGGCGAGGTGTCGGAGGAAAAGGACAAGACGAGATTCAAGTCGTTGTTGGGGAAGTTGAAGGGGAAGGAAAACGTGCCCGGAGCAGGTGGTTACCAGTAGATCAATAAATAAAGAAAGACAGGAGTACCCAACAACAAGCACACTTGTTGTTTGGATGTTCCTTATATTAGTAGGCACTTGTTGGTGATGACCGTTGGGTTAGCACAAGCCGTTTAGTTGTTGGTGACTTTCCCAACTAGCTTTACCAAGGACTCACCCCTGAGCCTCTCTGAGTCCGGATGGTTGGGATTCCTCTCCACAAAGTCGTTGAGGTTCATCACCTTCCACACGCCGTAGCACATGACCGCGGACTCGAGGCGGTTCCACGTTTGCAACCGAAGCTTCTTGAATACAGGGTGGTTTTCCTTGGTGATTCTCCACTTCAGAAGAAGAATGAGCCGAAAGAGGTAGAGGTCAAGCGCATCCATAAACAGTTTGGAGAGCTGGCGGATGTTGGTGGGTTCCTCTGCCTCTCTGTGATACCCGTAGTCCGGCACGTAGTTCATGGAGTTGATGTAGAGCGTGACGAAGCCCGCCACCACGCCCACCACCTTGGTGTATGACTTGAAGAACAACTTCACGTGGTCAAGGTACACCGAGCGGAACCTCCTTGATCGGTTGAGCTGCGCGAGCGCCGGCGCCGTGAGCAGAATCAACACCATGGCAATGAGATTGGGAAGATACGTGAAGTTCACCAACGAGTTGGCCTTGTGCAACACAAACAACGCAAAGTTCCTGAGCACCTGGGGCAACGGCTCGTCGTGCGAGCTGTACTTGAGCTCGTAGAACTTGTCGACGAACCGTGTCTTGAAGTTAGTGAGGCCAATGAACCCAATGAGATACCCGTTGTGCACGAGGTAACTCTTGAGGAGGCCCAACCAATTCACACTCTGCAGCTTGACACCAAGCGAGTAGTTGATCCAGATGGGGTTGAGCACCCACGACTTGATCAGGCTCGAGAGGTACTTCTGGTTGAGCTTGTACTTTGTGGGGGTGAGATAGTTGCTCAAGATCTGGGCGTAGATGAGGGGGAAGATGACAAACTCCTTCTGGTGGTAGAGCTTGTGTATCCATTTGTTCTTGTAGTTGTTGACCTTCAAGTACCGGGAAGTTGGGGAAACAAGGACGCTCAGCGTCGGGGGGTTGAGTTCCCCGTAGTAGTTGATCCAGATATAAATCAGCACGTAGTCCTTGGGGATCTTGACGTTATCGGCGCTGGCCCACAACAACATCAGCGCCAGCACCCCGTTGGCCAACTTGGCAAGCCGCCGCTCCCTCTCCGAACCCTTGTTTGAAATGTTGGTGTAAAGCACCCGCCGGATTGCCCCGTTGAGCAGCAAGAAACTGGCCCACGCCACCGGCTGCGGCACCCGGCCGGCAAGCAACACCACCACCCACAGCGCCCACCGCACGAGCGAGGGATCAACCATATTAACTTTGGCACTGATAAACAGACGCGAATTTCCTGTGATAAGTGCTCCATGGCGCTGCCCCCACACAACAAAGAGGTGCTGACGCCGTCGCCCGCCAAAACAGGCCAGTTCCACACGCCCAGCCACTCGCGCAACGCCAGCCACTCGCGCAACGCCAGCTTGACGCCCAACTTGCGCAAGTCGGTGTCGCGATCAGGCCTGCTCCGCACCAGGGGGATCAACTTGAACTTGGCGGTGCTGCCGGTGAGTCAGGCCAGTCCGGTGTTGCCGCAGGTGGCGGAGAAGGAGGCGTTCCCCAAAGTGAATGACGAACTAAAGTACGATGTTCCGCTCCCGCCCATGGACCACCTCCAAACGCTCGACATTGATGAGCAATTGCGGCTTCTTGCGTTGAAGGAGATGAGTGTGGTGGAGATCAAGGACTCCATCAGCTTGTTGCAGTCGAAACTAAGGCAGAGTGAACGGGATTTGCACAGCCTACGGGAAGTCATCCAAAAGAGCTTGTACAAGGAGCTCAGCAACAAGCCACGCCAGCGACAGAACAGTAATCCAAGAGACGAGGCCGTGGCCAGTACACGCGTGGGGAACCGCCGGCGGACCCTTCTGTCGTCGGAAGACAAGGGGTCGGTGTGGCTGAACTTGTCCAAGCCGTTGACAATCATTCAGCAGTTTGACAGTATGTTGCAGGCGGAGTTTGAGAAGTCCTTGGTGCCGGAGGTCCCAGCGCAAAACTCCCATGCACATCAACAAACCCAACATCAAGATCACAATCATGCAAACCAACACCCCCAACAAAGTCATTATTTACATCACGGCCACCCCCGCAACAGGGACAGTCTGGGCTCGATGTCCACCGCGCTGCTGGCACTGCCCCTCAAGGCCAAGGGCAGTAAGGAGGCGGATCTTCTCTTTGACGTTCGCTCCCACGAGGACATGCTCCAGACCGTCAGTCTGCTGATCTGGCTGTTTGTCAACGACGTCAAGACCAACGTGCTCCTGTCACTTGGCGAGGACGAGTCGATATATAACCTCGACAACGGGTCCACCATCAGCTTGGAGGGCGACGAGACCATAGGCGGGGATGACAAGATCGACTTGAGTATGTACCTGCGGCTACGGCAGACGGAGAGGGAGCTGACAGCCAAGCCCGCTAGCAACGACTAATGATGACGGCATTATTGTATGGTGGTACGGATGACATAGAAGAAGTTGCTCCTTTCGACTCAGCGGGCCTATGAAGGTAACATTGCCATGCATTAAATCAACATGATGTGGTGGTGGTGACCTTAGCTATGGGCTTTGGCTGGGTTAAGATGGAACACATGGTGCGTAGCCTAGCTTCGTGGGTAGATGGATTTCACCGTGGCGTGGGTTGTAAGTGTGGGGTTGGACTTAGTGCTCGCCTCGTGAATGTACAACTTCGTTGCGTTACCTTGGTCGTTGCCTCCTACAACGACCTCAATCCCTCGATGAGCTCGGTCTGCTTCAGTCTCTCCTCATTCTGCGACCCCAAGTCCCCGAGACTCCGCAAATCCTTCAACATCACCACCTTCAACTTGTCGAAATACACCTCCTGAAGCAAATTCCGCACATTGCTCTCCTGGTTCTCGATGATGGTGCCAATGTTGATGAGGTGCGCCGTCTCCAAATTCACGCCCCCCTCCAACGCCAACACCTGAGTCGATTCCGTCTGTCTGGTCAAGGCTCCTGCCAATGAGAGCGACAGCGCCGACTTCAAGTCGAGAATCACCGACGTGGTCAATTTATACGTGGCCGAGGTGGCTCCTCCCGGAATCACCTCAAACACATGGATCGAGTCCCAGCTGCCTCTCTTATCCTCTGTTTCCTTCTTGAAGAGCACCACACCAGCAAACCCCTCGTCCAACGTATCGTCTCCGTCGGTATCCCAGAGATACACCGACAGCGTGCCGGCACCGTCGTAGTAAAGATCGCGATAAATGTCAAACGAGTCGTTGGCCTTGATCTCCAATTGGCGGATGGTATCGCTGGGATATGGCGGAGGCTCGTCGCCGTCCACGGCGGGCGAGTACTTGTTCAGCCAGGGCGACCGGTACGAGTCGCCGTCACGGTTATAATCACACAAAAGGTACTCCTTTCCCGACTGAGCACACCGGGCCGTTTGCAACGGCGTGTCCACCGACGAAAGGAGATCCTGGGTCAATTCCTCGTCGTTGACGAGCGTGCAGATGTTGGTGAGGTGTGACGACACCTGCTTGGGGTCGAGGCGCCGGAGGAGGTCGAGCGACGCATCAAAGGACATGGTGGAGGTGCGATTGTTGATGTCGCGAGTGCGACATCCACCCACTACTGAGTTAGGATGTAATGCACGTCTATGAATATGTCGCTATCGAGCTGGCTATGGCGCTTTGTCGCTGTCGAGCTGGCTATGGCGTTGTTGCTGTCGCTATTCATCGACTTGGGTCACTTTGCACCCTTGAGAAAGTCGATTTGCTCGTAAACCTCCTGGCATATCTTCACCCTGTTCTCGGACGTGGACTCCGGCACCCCCTTCAAGTTCACATTGAAGAGATCGCAGAAACACCACTTGACGTTCTCCATCACCTGGAGCTCAAAGTCGTACCCCGCGAGCTCCACAATCATGTCTCGATTGTAGAGTCGTCTGCGCTGGTCGCCGTCCTTGGGGCCCCGCCCAAACGAGTTGTGGAGAAACAACTCCTCCACAAGGTACTTGGGCCAGTTGGCGTGGAGGAAAAAGAGCGACGACGCCTTGAACATGTGGTAGTGGTAGTTGTTGTGCTTGTTGTCGGTGTCGGAGAAGCCGTAGGTGGGCTTTTCCTCGGTGACGTACTTGCGAGCCTCGCCCGGCTGGGTGCCTTTCTCCTGCGATTGGATGTAGTCGATGATGGGGTCGTACTGGCCCATGCCAAAGAGCTCGTGCTTGTTGGTGTTTTGGTTGATGGGCCCAAACTCCCGGTTGAACTCTTGCACTTGGTAATAGGGAAGCTCGAGCTTGTGGGCGGCGGCAATGAACGTCTCCTTGTCTCCCTCTCCCGCTGCTCCCTGCGAAAGCAACGGGTAGTAGTAAGAGGGACCATAGTAGTTGTAGTACATCAGCAACACAAGCGTGGCAAAGTGGATGCGCTTGTTGATGAGAAGCTGGCCTGTTTCGCTCGATGCCTCGGGAATCAGACCCATGCAGTCGTGCATGGAGTAGTCCTCGGGCTTGCTGACGGAACCACGGGGGTCGCCAAGGAAATACGAGTTTCTCACCCGGTGGTTGACATTGACATTGATGTCGGCAATCTCGTAGAAATGCGGGCTGGTGGACCGGCGCCAGAGATCGGGCCAGATGACGAGGTGGTGGTTGGTGAAGGGCTCGTTGGTGAGAAGCATGTCGGGGTTCTTGATGGGAAGATTGTCCGCATCAAGATACAACACCCGCTCGAACGACGAGATCATGAGTGCGATGGTCTTGAGCTGGTACCCGTTGATGTTGCGCATGAGCACGTCGGGGAGAAAGTCCTCCATCACCTTGCACTTGGCGTTGAGCTTGGGGAGGAGCTTGTTGCAGAGATCAAGATCGTAGTCGTCTCTCTTGGGCATAATCACCTCCACGGGGAGCTTCGACCCGTTGGACCGGAGCGTCTTGATCGATAGAAGCACGAGCTGGTTGTATCTGTCTCCCCCAAGGTACACAATACCATCACCCTTCATGAAGTGGGAGTACTGACCAAACGACACGAGCTTCTCGGGGATGTTCCTCGGCATGTACTTGAGAAAGTGGGCGTGGCTCTTGGAAAGCGCCTCCACCTCTTTGGTCGAGAGCCGGAGGTAGTTGCCCAACATCTCCTTTGTCCTGATGGGCTCGTTCTTGTACTGCTCACGAAGATGGCCGCCGTAGATCATCACCCGCCCGTTGTTGTTGGGAAACTTGTTGGTCTTCTTGGCCTCGGCATAGTGCTCATCGTTTTGAAGGCTGTCGGTTTTCGGTTCACTCTTTTCAATCAACTCAAACAACTCGACAAAGAACTCCGTGAACCCGTTCATGAAACTGATCTCGTGCTCGGTGAGCTCCACGAGCGACGCGTTGAGCCCGCTGGGCACAGCATCAATGCGAACCGCCTCTTCGGTGTAGTTGTACCCATTAATGTAGTGGATATCCATGTCCTTATCCCTCACCGGGTCATAGTCGAAGTTCCAGAACTGCTTTTCTTCACTTAGGTACCTCGGATCCTGTTGTTGTATCACCATCAACCCATGCTTGCGGTCGTGATGGTATCCCACGGGGACAAAACGTACCCCCTTGGAAAACATCCGCAGACCCGTCAACGCGTGGATGTCCACGGGGTGGTTGTGTGTCACGGTGTACACGATGTTGAGCATCGTGATGGCCACACACACCACCGCCAACTTCTTGATGTGCTTGATCATGAGGAGTAGTGGGCTGCGCTGTTGACACGGGCTGCGCACCGCTTATGTCAGCACAACCTTAATCTCGATCGCCGGCATATGCCGGTGATTGTGAATCCAGAGAAGCGTGAGCTGGTGCCTCAACAGGGCTGGTTGGTATGCTGGGATCCCCCCAGCTGCCTTCTCCACTAGTGGGGAATGGGGCAGTGGAGTGCATCACGTGGATTCGCAGCCACGATGCCCGACTGCACACAGCGATTGACACGTGGGTGCAGCACTCGTGTGACAAGCACAAAACCACACAATGGTAACAATGGACCGACGGAACCATGCAAGCACGACTAAGCAGAATGTTGACAGCGACTACATGTGGAGGATCAATGTTTATGGCAGTCGAGACACTCAAGAAATGTCGGATTTCCGAACATTGTATACTTTTCGCAGCTTGTGTCATCTACTTCACGTTTTCATTATGTCATTAGTCGTCAGTTAGCTGTTGTTGATGTCAAAAATGCACACCTGCTTGAGGCCGTTGTCGGAGATGTAGTTCCACCAGCGCACGTCCGCCACCGGGTCGATGGTGAAGGTCTCCAGGCACTCGTTGTGGGTGGTGTTGATGGTCTTGTCGAGAGTGGTGTCCACCATACTGTGTAAGCGGGTATACTGGTGGGCGGTGAAGCGCGGCTGCTTGAGGGACTGGGCCTTGGTGACGTGCCAGTTGGCGGTGTAAAAGTCGTCTTGTTGCACCGTGTCAAGCACAGACTTGTGGGCGTGGTACAACTTCCACGCGTAGAAGTAGCGGGTGCCAAGGATGGCAAACGCATTGAGGAAGATCTTGCTCATCTTGATGAGCGACCGCTCAAAGTTCTCCAAGATGTTCATGTACTTGTAGTGGCTGAGCAACTGGAGCTTGTCCGTTGAAGGCTCACTTGCTTTAAAGGAGCGGCGGATGAAGTTGGTTTTGATGATGACTGAAAGCACCACCTGCATCGACTTGTGGATGGTACCGGCGATGGTGGGGTTGATGAGGAACTCGGTGGACGAGCCGGTGCCTCGGATGAGGCGACAGTAGTGAGGCACAATCTCCAAAATGTACGTGAAGGCCTTCTGGAGGTAGAAGAACAGGAGGTTGCGGTTGCAGTTGCAGTAGTGGATGTAGAGGTGGAAGTAAATCAGCACGAGGAACGACGAGAACGAAAGGTAGATCTTGATGCGGTGGGCGGTCTCGCCGTCAAGCACGGGGTTGGGCGGCTCGTCCTTGGTTTTGTACTCCTCGTCGAGCTTAAGGCAGAGCTCAAACGACTCCTTGCAGCTGAAGAAGCCCACCTCGAAGTCGTTGATGGCCTCGGCAAGCTCGCACACCTTGGGCTTGCCCTCGACGTTGAGCACGAGCTGGAGAATGCGCTTGAGCTCGTCAAAACAGGTGAAATTCAGCGGGTAGAGCTCGGTGATGAGCGCGTCCAACGTCTTGTCGCGGATGTTGTTGTTGCCCTCCTCCACAAACGGCACCTTGGTGTCGTAGAACTGGTTGAGCACCGCCAGCGGGTGGCCAAACGTGATGGAGTGGTAAATATCGGCAAACAAACAAAAGTGCCAGAGCTTGCGGCGAAGATTACTGATGGCGGGCTCCATGTCAAAGAACGACGGGTCTCGGTGAAGTCCGAACGAAAAGCACATCTGGATGAGCACGGCATTGCCCACCAGCGCGTCCTCGCCGTCCAGCCCTTCGCCGTCCTCTGGCGCAAACCGGTGGTACAACCGAATATGGAACGCGAGGAGGAACGTGGTGAAGGTGATGTTTTTGCTGGTAGGCAACACCGAAAGACACTGCTGCGCCAACTGGATGTGCTTGAGGGTGATGGGCAGGTCGCCGAGGTGGCCGAGAAGCGAAGTTGGTGGTGCCTCCTCGAAATTGCGCTTGTTGTCTTCGTCACTGTTGAGCAACAAACTGAGGTACGACATGCGGGCCACCACAAGAAACAAGCCCGCGGTGGCATAGTCGTCCTGCGTCGAGAGCGTGACTTTGGCCGAGGTGCCCCGGAGTCCAATTATCCGCAGGAGCTGGCGCTCAAACAGGTTCTGGTCGAGAAAGGGCAACAACGGGTACAAACACTCGAAGTAGCGGTCCACCAACGCCCACGAGATGTTGGCGGGAGGGAACGCCTCCACCACCTCGCTGGTTAGCTGGGGCAAGTTCTTGAACTCGGCAGCGTGCGTGAGCCACTTGTTGATCATCAAGTCATACTTGCAGAGCACCTTGTCGGTGTGGGTCGGGGGCTTGCACGGGCTCTTGTCGTAGAGCTTGTGCTTCCAAAGGAGATCGAGGCCGTTGTCCCGGCGCATGAGATTCATCCACGAAAGCGGCCCGTAGTTGAGGCGCTTGGTCTCGTCGGTGGAGCGGATGAACGAGTCGTAGTCATGAAAGTCGATGGTCTCGGTGGAGTTGGCCGTCGGGTTCACTCCCACAAAGCAGTTGGGCGAGTAGATGGTGGTTCGAGTAATGTCCAACGGCGGGAGCGTCTGGTGGTGGAGTTCCCGCTTGGCCTTTTCGTTCGACGCAAACTGCTCGAGAATCCGGATCTTGTCCTTGAGGTACCGAATCTCGCTGCGGGCATCCTCGTCGAGATCCTCGCTCTTGGGGCGCTCCATCGGTCGTTCATACTCACAGTTGGAAAGATGGCTCTTGACACACAGCGTGCACGGAAGGCCCTTGTCACAGCGAATCTTGCGCCGCTTGCAGTTGACACACACGAGCGTGAGGCGGTGGCGTTTCTTGATCTTGTCTTCCAGGTCCATAAGATGAGTGGTGGTTGTGATGCTAGATCTCCGCAATATGTTGTTCCGGTGCGATTAGTAACGGCACTCGGCCCCAATCGTTAAGTCCGCGCCGGCGGCCGTTTTCCACGTTTGGTATCTCCGAGGGCCGGCTGAGCAGGCCCGTGACCTAGCAAGGCAAGCCGTCTCTGGCGAGCCATCACGCTTGCCTGTGGGTTTGGCCCGTACCCCATCTTGGCCATATTCGGTGGTGTACGGGTTTTCTCGCACAGCAACATGGGGGACATATTCGAGGACATTGAACAAGACAACAATCCCCTGTTCTACGGCAACTCCTTCGCGTCCCACCGCACCAGCGACGAGTTCGACAAGTCCACCGTGTACGACCCCAACACCACGGACCTCGTCAAGAGCACCCTCGGGGTGCTGAACCACATCAGTCTGGTGATTAACGAGCCTAAACTAGCGGTGGACATCATCGGCACCGAGCGCCTCATGAACCTGCTGGTGATTGTGTACACGATCGAGCTTGTGGCGGGCAACCTGCCGCCGGTGGTGGTGAAGCGGCGGTACTCCGAGTTCAAGCTGTTACGCGACCACCTTCTCCAGTTGTTTCCCACGGTGATTATACCGCCCATTCCAGAGAAGCATACCCTTCTCAATTACTTGATTAACTCCATCAACAACAGCAAGGAGGCCGGCATCATTGAGGTGCGCAAGCGCAACTTCAAGCAGTTTCTCGTGGACCTCTTGTTCTTCTCCGACCCCGCGTTGCGCCAGTGTGTGCTTCTCCACAAGTTCTTCGACCCCAACTACGAGTTGTGCTGGAACAACGCCATCAATGAGCCCCCCGCCAGTCTTCTTCCCAACAATTTGTTGCTTGCCAACCCCATCGACCCCACCGACCAGAACGGGCTCTACCTGCTCTTGCCCGTGGTGAATGGCTTTGAGTTCACGTCACTGGTTGACAACTTGAACAGTCTTCGCAAGATTAACGACGATTTGCACAAGCTCACCGAGCAAATCCGGTTGTTCCACCTCAAAGAGGAAAAGGCCGAATTGAGGGAGTCCCCGAAAAAGGGCCAAAAAGGTTTTTCGGATATCCCCAGGCTGTTGATAAATTACGAGGCGGGGTTCCACCACAACATCAAGGTGCTCGGCGACGTGCACCGCCTCAACCACCGGTGCATCAAGAACTTCAAGGGCATGGTGCTGATTCTCATTGACCTCGGCGGCAATCTCAACAACTTCTCGCTCCAGATCCACGAACTCACCCACGACGACAACAACCAGCTTTCCCAATACATGGAGAAGTTCGGGTCCACCATCGACCTCGACTTCCTCAACTTCGAGCTGTTTGTCAACACGCACTTCATCCCCAACTGGCAGGAGCCCATCCACCAGTTGATCCAGTACTACGTCACCGCCCTCCAGATCATCAAGTTCTACAAGTACAAGCTCATCCAGTACAAGCTCCTCCACAAGCTCAAGTTCAACAAGTTCCAGGAACTCATGTCTTTTAGCACCTCGTACCACGACCACCTCAAGCTCAACGACCTCAAGAAGCTCAACATCGACAGCCCCAGCATCAACGACGCCATCCGCCGTATCGAGTCCAAGCAGAAGCGCTTGGCGTCGTCGGGCAAGCCCCTCAACTCCAAGAAGAGCTGGTACGGCTTGTTTGGCGGGAACAAGCTGTTTGTGCTTCCCGACGACCAGGCGCTCCCGCCCCGGCCCCAGGTCCAGCGCCTCCACCTGGGCAACATCTCGGTGCCACAACTGCCGCAGAAGGTACCACAACTGCCCCAGTCGACACAGCCTCCCGCCTTTGACGAACCCTCCTATACCCCAACGTCTCCAACAAGACAACCGTACACCTCCCCCACCTCATCCCCCCAGAAGGTCACCGACATTAACGCCCACTACTCGCACAAGATTGCCCACATCGAGAAGGAGCTCACCAAGCTCGACCAGCTCATTGCGGTGGTGAACACCGACATGACGCAGCTCACCAGCCATCTTGAGATTAATTTCCGCCACTTTCTCGACAACATCGAGAAGAAGTGGCTCACCATCATGCTCGAGTTTATCCGGCTGGGCAAGCAGCTCTTTACGGAGAATCTCTCCAACTGGACCGACTTTAAGGCTTACATTGAGGCAAACTAGTCGCAATTGGCGACAGCCAGTTGCGACGTCACGCCCTAAGCAAGTTACAAGCCAGAAGCCAATTGGCTTACGTCAATACATGCATTTTCATACCCTTAGGTTCCTGTCGCGTTTTGTCACGTGCACTTCGCGATCTTCTCCAGTGGCAACATGACCCAACCCGACGTCTATGCGCTCTTTCTCGAGATCGACTCCATCCAGGAGCTGGAGAGCCTCATGCAGCTCGCGCACGTGCTCGACGACCACTACAGCCGCTCCTTGTGGCACCAATTGACGTTGACCCTCGAGCAGTTGTACTCGCACCCCGACGCCGTGCCCGTGCTCAAGGAACGGGTGTACACCCAGTTCGTGGGCCAGTTGCAGCGCCACCTCAACCCGGTGAAGGTGGTGGACTTCCTCTTGGCCAGTTTCGGTGATAGCAAGGTGACGCTCAACGAGTTGATTGAGTTGCGGGCGCAGCTAGTCAAGCGATTGACGCCCGCGTTGAAAAAGAACGTCGCCAGTGACGACGAGCTCGCCGAGTTGATCAATGCCGAGGAGAGCATTGTGTACGTTGATCTTCAGATCGCCCGCTACCACCTCTTGCTGGGGGACAAAAAACAGTCTGAGGATCTTCTCGACACGTTGAACGACAAGTTTGCTGACACCGCGTCCCGGCAGTACCCCGCCAAGATCAACGCCGCATACTACTTGACCAAGAGCCAGCTCCACAAGATCGACGAGAACTACAACCAGTTCTACACCAACGGCCTCCTCTACCTCTCGTCGGTGGAAACCGACTTGTCTGCCGACGAAAAGGTGGCGCTCTGCTACGACCTCTGTATTGCCGCGCTCTTGGGCGACAAAATCTATAACTTTGGCGAGTTGATCTTGCACGAGATCTTGTCTGTCATCAGCACGGAGCAGTCGCCGTACCACTGGCTCCACAACTTGATCCAGGCGCTCAACTCCGGCGATCTCCAGGCTTTCAACGCCCATCTTCAAACGGGGTTGGTCAAGTCGCCGTTCCTTGCCAAGTTCCACACCTTCCTCCAGCAAAAGATCATCATCACGTCATTCCTCGAGTTGATTTCGCGCAAGTCCACCACCGACAAGCGCCTCACGTTCCAGGAGATTAACGAGTTCACGGGCACCCCTGTCAATGACGTGGAGCACTTGATCATCAAGTGCTTTTCGCTCAACCTCATCAAGGGCTACATCAACCAAATCGACGAGGTGGTGGTGGTGACGTGGTTGCAGCCCCGCATCTTGAGCTTGGCCCAGGTCAAGACGTTGTACGACCACTTGGTTGACTGGGACACCAAGGTGGAGAAGTTGGGGCACAAGGTCCATGCGGCAGGAGGTTCCGTCTGGGCGGGGGTGTAACAGAAGAATTACAACTAAATACACACAGAGACTTCTATTGCAACGTTCTCTCTTCTCTGGCTTGTCGTCGTGGTTGTTTCTGTACATGACTAATCGTCCTTCTTCTCGGGGATGTCCGACTTCTTGTCTGGCTCCAGTTTCTTCAATCTATCATCCACATCCTCGTCCTCGCCAAGCTCAAACAACGTGTTGCTGGCGGTTCCCTCGGGGTGAGGCACCTCAAGCGGAGGCTCGGCCTTGGGAGCCGGGGACGCCTGGAGCTCGAAACTGTCGCGTCTCTCCTCGTCAGAATGGCTCATGAGCGACAAGTCATCGAGCTCGAACTCGTGGCCCTGGTGGTAGCCCGCGGGCCCGTCGCCCTCGGTTTCCTCGGTGGACAATTGCTGCGACACCGCCAACATGTAGCTGGTTTCCGTGGGCCGCCAGAGCCACGCCACGCCCATGAACACCACGTAGAACACCACGCTGGGCCAGAAGTCAAAGATAAAGTACGCGCCCTTCCAGTGGTTTTCAATCATTTCCGTGGTGGACATGCTGAGGTAGATGAAGGACGAGAAGATGAGCCCGCCGAACGTCAAGATCACCGAGAGGAAGATGATGCGGAAGAGGTATTCGTAGAGCTGGAGCTTGATCACCTGGCGCTGCTGGTGGAGGTTTGCCGTGGTTTTCTTGATTGACACCAAGATGGCAAGGTAGTACAACGTCAAGGTGATGGACACGGGGATGAGGGGGATGAGCCCGAGCAACAGGCCCGCGTCGGCGTCGGTCATGTCGTCGGACGACATGGACACGGCCGAGTCGTTGGAGCCGTAGGTGGCAATGAGGTAGAACAACGTGGCGGCAAAGTGGGCGCCGGCAAGCAACTTGCACCGGAACATGACCTTCTTTTCGAGCTTCAACACCACCACACCGTACCCAAGAGCAATGAGAAGCAAGAGGAAGAACGAGAACGTCACCTTGCACGCGTTGAGGATCGAGAGGAAGAACATGTAGAACTTGACGAAGCCCAGGGTGGGGTTCTTGGTGCGGTTGACGAGGTCGTAGTACGACCACACCACGAGCGTGTCGAAGGTCAAGAAGCCGAGCATGGCGAGAAGGTAGCGCTGCAACGGCAAGATCTGGTTCTCGTTGCGTTTCTTGAAGAACTGGAACGCGTACAACGCCAACGCAATGGCGTAGCAGAGCGTGAGAATGCCGTACGCCGGGAGCTTGGGGATCTCGCTGGCACTCAACTGGCCGAACGCGTTCTGGAAGTTCACCACGCCCTTGTAGTTGATGGTTTCCAGCGAGTAGGTGGAGATACAGTAGTAGCCTGTCTTGTTGACGAGGTAGTTGATGTCGGCCGCGCCGAGCTTGGTGAGGTGCGACGTCATGATGGTGGAGTTGGTCACGTCCAGGTTGATGATGAAGTTGCCCTTGTGTTTCTTGTCACACACCTTGAGGTCGTTGATGGCGGCGTCATCACAAATGTACTTTTTCTGCCCGTCACCAAGATCCACGCCCAAACTGTCAATGTCCTTGTATTCAAAGATGACGTAGCTGACGAGAATGTCCTCGGAGGTTTTCTTGTTTTTGACGGTGTCTTTGCCAAATTCATTGAGACGGAGCCCAATGTGCGGTTTGATGGATCCGCCCCAATCGTGTTTGGAGTACATGCCCGAGCACACTTGCGAGTCCCACCCGTCGTTGAAGACCTCCTTGTTGGCCCATACTGAAGGGAGGATGAGGAGGGAGGAGAGTAGGGGAAGAAGATGCATTACGTGGAGCGCGATATCGACAGCACTACTGAGCCACTTGGCGAGCCTGCGAGCCAAGTGGTGAGCGGGGGGAGGCGCGGGCCGGCCCAGCCACCTGGCGAGCGCGGGCCGGAGCCACTGCCACTTGGCGAGCCTGCGAGCCGAGTGGAAAAAGCGCACCGGCCAAAAGGCGAGCGCAGGCCGGTAAGCTCCCAGACGGTGAGTAAAAGTATGAGCGCACCGGCCCACTTGGTGAGGGAAAGCGCCCCGGCTGAGTCGATCGACCCAGGCGAGGATCAAGGGTACACACCCACCAGCTCACAAAAACTTCGGTTCTGGTGCAATATTCGGTTGATCGATGGTGCTGGCCCGCGCGCCAGTCGCCAGACCGCTGTGGCGGCGTGGGTCCAAAGCTCCTGTAGGTGCTAGCTCACAGACATGAGCTTCGGTTCTGGTGCAATATTCGGATGATCGATGGTGCTGGCCCGCGCGCCAGTCGCCAGACCGCTGTGGCGGCGTGGGTCCAAAGCTCCTGTAGGTGCTAGCTCACAGACATGAGCTTCGGTTCTGGTGCAATGTTCGGTTGATCATCTGGTGCTGGCCCGCGCGCCAGTCGCCAGCTGCGCTGGCTTTGTGGCGGCGGCCTATAGTTCTTGTAGCCTTTTCGCCAACCTCGCCTCCACGTCCAGCCAATTCTCCATCAACCCCCGATAAAACAAAATCTCCTGGTCGCACAACCCCACCATGGCGTGCTTCAACTCCCTCTTATTGAACTTGTCCCAGTTGGGGTACTCCACATTGATAATGTGCGCCGTCATGTCATTCACCACCTTAGTCTGCTCGGTGATTTCATGCTCCAACTGCTTGACCTTGGCCTCGAGCCGCGCCTTCTTGTTGTCGGTGTGGGCCAGGCCAATGTTGGGCGTGGCCGACGTCAGAAGGGTGTCCTTGATGAGCTGGGTGGTTTTGTCCACCACCCCGTTGCCCTGAGCCGGCTGCGGTCCCCGCCCTAGCCCCGCAAGCTCGTTCTGTGTCTTGACAAGGTAATCCTGGAGCACCTGGAGATCAATCTTCTTGTTGTGCTGCAACTCAATGAGATGGGTGAGACTCACAATGTACTTGGAACAGTCCCGCAACGCCACGAGAAAGGACTCGTCAATGTACTTGTGGAGGTCCCCCCAATTCGTCGAGAAGAAGGAGAGCAGCTCGGAAAACACCTTGAAGTTGGCGGCAAACTGGTCGTCGAGGGTGTCCTGCACCACCAGAAGCTTGGTGACCTGCGCCGCAAACTGGTCGTAGTCCTGGCTCAAGTCGTGGTTCTTCTTGCTCAACTTGGCAAAGATCTTGTCGAGCTTGAGGAGATTTTCGTAGAGTTTCTTGAGCTTTTCACTAATCTCGAGTATCTCCTTGTTGGTCTCGCGCTTGTGCTTGGACGGCGTGAGGTAGTTCATGACGGTCTCGGTGAGGTGGTCCTCATTCACCACCTTGTTGACATACAGATCGTCGTCGCCCCCTTTGATTTTGAGGTTCTTGGTGAAGGTCAGCCACTCGGCCGAGTCGCTCACAAACAAGTGGAAGATGGCCAGCTGCGAGAGTTGCTGGTGCTGCACGATGTACTTGACAAAGCGGTCCAACGAGTTGAGTCGTTTGTGTACAAAGGGACTACTAAAAGTGTCGCCCGTGAGGTACTTGAAGTTCAGTTTCGAGGGGAGGGGGGGGACAAGCAAGTGCGGGTAGTCGTTGGTCAAGCACTCGTGGAGAAAGCGGAAGTCGCCGTACCGCCGCCGCACCTTGATGGTGGTGGCGTCGCCCTCGGGGGGCTGGGTGGACGCAAGCTTGATGATGGCGGGGTGGTTGGTGTGCGTGGTGACCTCGTACGAGATGTACGGTTTGGACGCGGCGTCGAGGTCCCGCATGGGCAGGCTAACCGAGCTGTCAATAACAAACTCAGCTGCCGGAGCCCCCGGCTCAGGCAAAGTGGGGGAGGTACTGGGGAGTTCTGGCTCCACCTCGGGGGCACCTTCTGGAACCTCGCCCTCGGCCTCGCCCTCGGCCTCCTCCTCAATGGAAGAAATGTTCGGTTGGACGGCTTCACTGTTGATGTGTTCTTCGGCTGGCTCCTCGCCACGGTCCCATTGCACGGAGGTGAAGGGGTCTTCTGCCATGTTGCTGTGCGCGAATGCGTAACGAGACAAGCGAGAAGGTGCCAAAATACGATTGCATTGATGACTCATTGTGGTGTTGTGTCTGGGCTACGCCGTTCGGAGAACATATCGATAACTAGGTGTTGGTCTTGGTGGTGTAGGTGGTGTGGGTGTGGTGTTGGTGTTGGTGTTTGGCATTGTGGTTGTGTTTGGATTGTGGTTGTGTTTGGATTGTGTTTGTGTCTGGCAATGGTGTTTGGTCGGTTGTCAAGATGTCGTCAAAGTGTTGTTAAAGTGTTGTCTCTTACTTGCAACTTTCTTCGCTTCGCTCGAAAGTTGCTGCTTGAGAGTTGCTGCTCGAAAGTTGATCAGAGCACCAACCACACTCCCGTGCCCACGATGGCCGAGCCCAACACCGCGGTAATCACTCCCGCCCCCGCCTTATCTCCCCCATTGAGGTTCAACGGCTTGGCGTTCTGCAACTCGGTGCCGTATCCTCCCGCAGGATTGGCAATCGACAGACCGCCCGTGCTCGCCGTCAAGGGCCCGGGAAGATCAATGGCGTGCACGTTCTGAATCACCTCGAGCGCCGTCATCTGCTCGCCCAACCCGTAGTAGCCGTCCCAGCCACCGTTGGTCCACGCCAACCCACACGTGTGGCCGTCGCTGCCTCCATTACACGAGCCAGCGGCCCAGTTGGCCGAGTCCACAAGCCACTTCTTGATCACGTCCTTGGTCTGGGGCACCAACACCGCAGTAAGACCCAAGAACCTCGAGAAGTACGCCTTGAACGACCGCTGGTCCTGGTTGCAGTTGTTCGCGCCCTGGCACGCCGCCTCGTACATCACGTCGCTGCCGTTCTTGTCCTGGAAGAACACCTGGGCCGAGTTCAAGAGATTCAACGTGCGGTTGAGCCACTTGGTCTCCTCGGTGTAGTTCCAGAGGTACGCACACCCCGCCAACATGAGGCCCTGGTTATACGTCCACTGCAACTTGGTGATGTTCAGACAGTTGTTGTCGATCTTGACCCCGTCGTACACAAACCACCAGTCGCCCTCAGTGAGGAGATCCACCCCGTACATCCAGTCCCACACCCGCTCGGCCCACTCGACGTACGAGTCGTTGCTGGTGTATCGGGCGAGCCGGGCGGCAATCTGGAACAAGCACCCGTTGGACACGGAGTTCTTGTAGTCGTAGCCCGAGTTCCACTGGAAAATCTGCCACCGCAACCCGCCGTTGCACTCGCCCGTGTCCCACCGAGCAGTCATGGTGTTGAACACGGCCTGCGCCAACGAAAGCCACGCCTTCTTCTCGTCGGTGGGATTGCTGAAGTTCTTTTCGGCGGCCGCCATCACGGCTATGCCCCAGAACCCCTGGTCATCGTTACCCTCGGTGGTACTCTGATTCAAGGGTATGTAGTTGTAGTCGTCGCCCACCTGGTATTCGAGCGCCTCCTTGATGGTGGGCACAAACTCGTCGTCGCCCATGTAGTGGGTATAGTCAATAAGCGACCCCCACGCTCCGCCGGCTTCCCACCAGTAGTAGGGCCACGTGAACATGCCAATGGTGCCGCCATACCGATCTCCGTCGTAGTAGTCAAGCAACCCCTCGGCAATGGTGCGCGTTGTTTCCTTGATGTTGGTGAGGTTGTTTGTGTCGAGGAAAATGGCCTGGCAAGACGCCACTAGCGCCCCAACAACGAGGAGTGTCTTCATGATGGAGCAGATGAGAAAACGGGCCGACCAAAAACGCGCCCCGACAAAAGGCGACCCGACAGAAAACGCGCCCCGACCGATCGGCCGACCAATCCGCCCGACCGTCGGCCAAGTCGGCCAGCCATCGACCAAATCACAAAGGGGCGAAGCGCGTCGCGCTTGGCACCAGCAACCCCAAGCTTACGGCAAAGCTTATGCCAAGGTCCTAAGTTGAGCAAGAGTCATCCTGGGTAATGCTTATTGACGTGACTTGTCTTCACGGGGTTCATGACAAATTTCTCTCAGCCCTGACTACTCTCTCTTCAGCACCATTGACTGTATTACATACTGGGTCAACCTGACGAATTCTTCTTTCTTCAATTTCATCAAAACATCGTACACACCTGACAAATTCTCTCTCCAATTAGTTGACCTATTTTGCACACACCAACTTCTCATTCATTGATTCTGTACACACCAACCTCTTCACTGATACTTTCTGTATCCACTTCTTTTCCAATCATTGATTTATTCTGTACATACACCCGACTTCTCCACCATACTGGACTCATATCACACTAGGCCTCTTTCTGTTCTTCATTGGCTGCTGCCTCATGGCGCAAACACAGGGTCCACTTGCTCCTCCACCGCGGCCTTCTCTGCCGCGTCGTCGGCGTCGGCGCCGTCGGCGTCTTCGTCGGCGTCCGCCTCCTCTTCCGCCTCCTCGTCCTCCACCTCCTCGTCCTCGTGCTCGGTGTCCTCGCTCTCCTCCTCATCGTCGAGCTGGGTTCCCTTGGGCTCGAACGACCCAAACTCCCGCACAAACTGGTCCTTGCTCACCCCACTGACATACCCCTTGATCTCGGGGTCCGCCGACTGCAAGTGCTCATACACCTTGGCGGCGGTGTCGTCGTCGTAGTTGTTGTCGTACTTCTCGCCCACAAGCTCCACCACGTACTTGACAAGCTCCTCGGCATAGTTGCTCTTGTTGTCGAGCTTGTAATTCACCTTGATGATGAGCAAGTTGTTGGACAAGTTGTACGACAAGAAAATGTTGGCCTCGTACGCCGCGTCCGAGTTGGCGTCCTTCTCGAACCGGTGGAAAATCTTGATGGGCGACGTCTCCTTGTACTGTTCTCTGCCAAGATACCGGTTGGCCAACGCGGGGTTCAACTCGTTGGCGTTGTTGGACACCTGGTTCAACTTGACCCCGGTGCTGGCAATCAACGTGTCCAAGTAAATGTTCTTCAACGACTCCAACACAAATTGCCGGAACTGCAACTCGTTGTTGATGGGCTTGGTCAGCTCAAGATTGTCAATGAACAGCGACTCCATCTCGGTGATGAAAATGAGGTTGTTGAGGTCCTGCTTGCCGGCATTCTTGGCAATGTACTCAAGGTAGTCACTAAACAGCGCAAACACATTGTCCCCACTGAAGGGGTCCTCGTAGCACAGCCGGCACAACCGGTAGTTGGCGTTGATCGGGTCGTTGGTCTCGAGCTTGTTGGTGCACAAGTCGCAGTTGAACGGCGTGAGCTTGGTGCGGTTGTACGGGTCCGCCTGCTGCTGGTTGTGAAGAAGCTGCTGCTGTTGTTGTTGTTGTTGCTGCTGTTGTTGTTGATACAGCTGCAGCGACTTCTGCCCCGGCCGGCGCTGCTGGTACCCAGCACCGTACGGGTTGTAAGGGTCCCCCCCACCGTTGGCTGCTGCTGCCGCCGCGGCTGTTGCCGCTGCCGCCGTGGCCACCGCGGTCTGGTCGTTGATGGCGCTGGTGGCGGCGCCCTGGTACATCGAAAACCGGTTCTGTGACGCTGGCTTGTCAGGCAACGAGGGCATGGCCATGCCACTGCCGGCGCCGTGGGTCTTCTCAAACGCCTCCAACTCCTTGCGGAGCTGTTCGCTGTAGAAGATCTCCTCGTGGATGAAGTTGGCGTTCTGGTGTTGTTCGTGAAACTGCTTCAACCCATACCGCATGGTCTCTTCCGCCAACGGCTTTCTCAGCTTCTTTTTCGTTCTCTCGATAATCCGACACTTGGCACACGTCTTGTACTGTTGGACTTCCGGAGGCTCGTCGTCAAGTCTCTTTCTCTTACAACGACGACACCGTCTGGCATTGTCGGGACCGTAATCTGAAAACATGGTGTTGTTGTGAGATTTGTTGATAAGTTGGTCCTGCAGATAATCGTGGATTTCCACGACCTCGCCTTCATCCACACCAACTGTTCACCACCGGCCATACATCACCGGCCATACACCGGGTGTCGGTGATGTATAGAGGTGGACAAACTTCCGCCAACTCATCCACCTTGCCAACAGCTGGTGTACCATGGATGGACCCTCACAAAGCAGGCTCCCCACCGTTGGAAGTCACTGTGAAGATTTGCCACCGTTGTTGGTGGCGTGACCGGTGAGATGCCCCTATCCAAAGGCTGTGGCGACGTACGCTGGTCGTTGGTGATGGCAATGTGGTGACGACCGTAACTTGACGGGCACTGCTAGGTCTCACATTTGGCCCGATTGTGTTCTTGTTGGAGCAGTGGGAGGCACCATGTTCCGCCAGACGACACGTCCTGTCGGGTCTGTTTCATTTGATGAGTCAACTGGCCATCATACCCTCAGAACAGCCTGTTATCGGGGATTGTTGGCGCATGGTGATCTTGTGCGAACTAGTGCACTTTTTGCTATCTGCCAAATTCACCTCAGGGCGAAGCTCTGAGGTTCTGGCGGCGGAGCTCAGAGATTCCAAGGGCGAAGTCAGAGGTTGCATTATGACGAAGCATCAAAGATGAAGTGGTGGGCTGTTTGTTCGGAGCTGTGTGGCTAAGCGGCGAGGATGTATGGTCAAAGCTGGAGGTTGTCAGTCTGCAATGCTGCTCATCACTGTATCCGGGGTCTTCCTTGTGCCATGGCCAGGCCACCCTGACTCGTCTCTCACTCGTCTCTCACTCCCAGTGGCTCTTCGGGTGCCCCATTCTCCGACTCTTTGTCTGGTGCACCACTTGAGGAAGCCATTGGCCTTGGCTTGCCTTGCATCTTCACTCTCTTGCTCATGGTCTACGCTGCCTCTCGAACTTTCACCCCACCTCTACCTTCCTCCCCCTCTACCAGGGTGCGGCTGCGAAACACCAATGCGACACCAGCCACACTCCCCTTTCCCGACCTGACGAGTCATCTCTACAACCTGACCTTTCTGTTGTTCTCTTCGTCTTTCTGACAACCCTCGCCCTTGGTCACCAAGTCATACTTGCTCCGCCTCTCATCCTCCCCTGGTGTACGGGCGCGCGCATAGGGGTGAATTTCCACATCTCGATAACACATCATGTCCAAGATTGTTCGGTCTTTGAAAAACGTCGCCAATGGCTACTCCTCGGTGCAGGTGCTTGTTAGAAAGGCCACCAGCAATGATCCGTCGGGGCCCGCCACCTACGATATGGAGGAAATCGCCTCCTACACCTACCAGAGCCAAACGGACTTTCTTGAGATTATGGACATGCTTGACCGCAGGTTGAACGATAAGGGAAGAAACTGGCGCCACGTGGCCAAGTCCTTGACGGTGCTTGACTACTTGGTGAGATACGGGTCGGAAAAGTGTGTGTTGTGGTCCAAGGACAATCTCTACATCATCAAGACGCTTCGAGAGTTCATTCACTTTGATGAGATGAACAACGACCAGGGCGCCATCATCCGAGTCAAGGCCAAGGAGCTCGTGGACCTCTTGAAGAACGACGAGCGCTTGCTGCACGAGCGGGAGTTGGCGGCCCGGCAAAGCGGACACCGGCGCCGGGACACCAGTCCTCGTCGCCGGCAGAGAAACCGGCCGGAGGAAACCGACGACGAGTTGCAGCGGGCCTTGGAGTTGTCGAAACAGACGGCGGAGGAGGAGCGTGCCCGCTTGGCGGCGCTGTCGGACCCGGACCTTCAGGCCGCCCTCAAGTTGTCCTTGGAGGAGGAGGAGATGAGGAAGTTGAAGCAGCAGCAAAACACCGATCTTCTTGATCTCGACGAGGGCCCCTCGTACCAGCAACAACCACAATACGTCCAGCCCCAGTACTACATGGTGACGGGATACCAGCAGCCCGGGGTGCAGTACGACATGTTTGGCAACCCCATTCAAAATGCCGTGGCTACCGGGTACTACCAGCCCCAGCAGCAGTACCCCCAATTCACGGGATTCCAACCTCCTCAACAGCAAGAGTTGACCCCCCTCAAAACCGGCTCCAACAACCCGTTCGCATTGCAGCTGGCGCCGCCGCAACCAGCTCAACAAACCCTCAACGACTTGGCCCAGCAGCCCCAGCAGCAACAACAGCAACAGCCCGCCTTCTTCACGCAACCGGAGGTCAAGCCCCAAGCCACGTCGTCGTCCAAGTTCAACGACTCCACCCACGCCGAGCTCAACAACCTCTTGGCCCAGGGCACCGGCATCGACACCTTCGGCAACACGGGCGCCACCCGGATTCCCCACCAGCACACCCGCACGGAGAACTTTGTCAACTCCAGTGGCACGGGTTACAAGCAGCAGGACTCGAGCGTGCAGGTCAGCTCCAATGCCACGGGCAATCCGTTCTTGAACACGGGAATCGGGTATCAGCAGCAGCAGCAGCAGCAGCAGCAGCCCATCAATCCCGCCTATACTGGGTATGGGTTCGGCAACGCTCCTCAGCAGAGGTCGGGCAACGAGCCCAGCTTGATAGATATCTAATATCTAACAACTATCTCACGTACTTTCATACTATCCAACGTACATTCATACTGTCATCAACGTACATTCATACTATCTAACGTACATTCATACCTTTATAACGTACATTCATAACTATTCAACGTACACTCATAAATACATAACGTACATTCATAGCTATTCGACGTACATTCATAACTGCTTTCCAACGTACATACTATCGATCTTACATACATTCATATCTTCAATGTAGATTCATTATCCTGCCATACAAGAAGGCGGAGCTTGACCGTCAGACACCTAGGGCAATGTTAGAGAGCTGGCCAGTTCATCTTCAGCAACACAATGAGACTGCAAGTTGGTCATTCATGGTGTTGATGTTTCATCTGTCTCTTTGAGCCTCGCCAGCTCGGCTTCTGCTACAACGAAAAGTCCTCGTAGCTCTGAAGGGCCATGGCAAAGATCGACTTCACGCACCAGTCCCACTCCACCACCACGATGCCCGCCTTCTTGAGCGGCGGGATGAGACTTGCATCCTTGGTTTTGTGCACCACGCACACGGTGGTGTCGGTGGAAAGCAACTGCTTGATGGCACTGGCGGACGCCGACTTGAAGGGCTTGCCGTGGTGGAGGCCGTGCGCCTCGAGAATGCTGTGGATGAGGTCGGGCCCGCCGTTGAGCTTCACCAGGAGGTTGAGCTTGATGTTGGAGAAGAGCGTGCCCTTTCGCGGGCTGACAAGGAGCGGCTCGAGTCCGTTGGGGTGTCCGAGGTCAGAGGCTAGCTCCCTGGCGGGCAACACCTTATCTAGGGCGTAGTCATCGATGTTGTACTCTTTCAGGAGGTCCTCCCACGAGGTGGATGGTGCTCTCGGAAGAACCAGCACGATGTAGCTCGGATGCACGATTCTCTTGCACACGGACAAGCTCTTGAGGAACTTCTCGGTGCGGAGAATCCGGGGGGCAATGATGGTGTCGATGTTGTGCCGAGGCAGGTAGTCGCTGACAATCTTGATGCCGGCGTGGGCCAAGTTGACGACGTCCACCCGGCTGAGCCCGACCGTCAGCTCGCACCCGGTCATGATGGCTATGATGTGGGGAGCGGCCGAGGGTTTCTTCTTTTTCGGGGGCTCTTCTTCGAATTGCTCGAGGTACGAGTCTCGCTTTGTTTTGCTTTTGGAGGTGAAGTTGTTGAGGTCCTCCATGTTTTCGTGGAGTTTGGCGGCGGCCTTGGCCTTGGCGGAGCGGCCGCGAGGGGCGGGGGAGGAGCTGACGACAATGGGGGCGGGAGAAAGGCTTGGGGTCTTTGATTTTTGCTCGGGCGGAGCCAGAGCACGGTTCAGAGATGCAGTTTCCGGCTCCACCAGAGTAGCCCCAGTTTCCGGCTCCACCGTCACGGACTTACCCAGATGGGTGGTGTCGTCTGCTTCGTTTGCACCACTTGAAGAATGCTCTTCAAGTGGTGCCCTCTGAATCGTTTCCTCCCCTTGCAATCGCTCAGTCTTTTCTCGCTCCTCCCCTTCAGGCCCCTCGGGCCCGAAGGGCGGCTGCCCGGGTGGCTGGCCCGGGGCGATGCCCCTCGCCAGCTCGTCGTCGCTCATACTATCATCCACGTTCCCGCTCTCCGGCAAAATCGACGCCACCTCGAGCCGGGTGCGCCCCAACATCGACTCCAACCCCTCGGGGTCGATGTACCGATACTTGTCCTCGCGCGGGTCCTTGAAACTCCACGACGCAAAGCACTCCTCGAGCCACAAGTGGTTCACCACATTGACGATGGGCACGCCGTTCTCGAGCCACTTTTGCGTGGCGGTGTCGTACTTTTTGCCCTCGGGCTTGGCGGCGACAAGCACATCATTTTCCTTGGTGAGGGTCTTGGTGAAGGTGGCCCCTAGTAGCGAGATGAGCTTCAGGAGGTAGAACCGGGCGTCCCCTGAGTAGTTTGTAACCGACACCTTCATTTTTTTAAAGGCCTCGAGCGGGTGCCTTGGTACCGGGTAGTGCAAAAGACTCGAGTTGTGGGGAAGCACCCACTCGTCGGAAATGAGGGTCTGGTAGAACCACGCGAGGTTGCCCACCACCACCTTGTTGTGGCACGCGTGGACGTACGCGTCACCGTCGCGGTACTTGCCGAGGTAGATGTCCACCGAGGAGTCAAAATGGGACGCCACCACCGCCCCATTAAGCTCAATGAGCGAGTGGATGCACCGCCCAAGCCGCTCGCTCACCATGTAGTCCGACGCAAGGTAGATGGTCTTGCCAACAAAGTGGGTGGTGCGGGCCTTGTGCACGTCCCTGGGGAGGTCGTCGCCAAGCACCTTGGGAGAGATCTGGTCGTGGGCCTGCTTTGCGGGCCGGCCCGTGGCTGCCACCTGTGGGTTCGACAAGAGGTACCTCGACTCGTCCACCTTTTTGCCCTGCTTCAAACAGTCGTCCACCCACTGCGGGAGCACGATCTTGATGTCGGTGTCGACGCCCGCCGGCGTCTTGATCACCGCGCTGCTGGCCACGATGCTCTTGATGTTGGTGACGTCCACCGCCACCAAGTGCGTGGTGTAGCGGGTCAAGTCGTCGAGATACTGGCCGCCAAACGCCCGCACGCCGCCGTACATCACCTCTTTGTCCCCCTCGGGGAGGTTATCCGCAATGCAAAGAAACACCTCCTTCATGAAAAACCTCGGGTCGGGATTGAACGCCTTGTAGTTGGCGGCCTTGCCAAGGCGAATCAGCTCGGCGACCCACTCGGGCGTGGTGACCGGGATCATCTGGCGCTTGGCGTCCGCATACTCAACAAAGTCCACCAGCCGTGCGATGACGTGGTGCACTTTGGCAAGCTGGTGGGACGTGTCACTTATGCTCTTGACAATGGCACTGCCGCCGTGGGCCTCGATGAGCGACACTACCGACTCGTCGTGCTGTTGCAGCGTGACGATGAGGAAGACGGTGGAGTGGAACATACGCGTCGCGCACGTGACTGTCGATGCTGTTTATGCTAGCCGGTGGCCGAAGGCCAGCGGATGAAACTAAATGAACGATGCTGGCATGCAATGCCGAAGCTTGAGACGTTGGAGCGGTGTGGACGGATGTCGTGGGTTTGACCCTGAACTCTGACCCTTGATCCGTCTGACTTGATCTCCTTGATGTGTCTGACTTGATCTCCTTGATGTGTCTGACTTGATCTCCTTGATCTGTCTGACTAACACATGCCTTGAACATGGCTGTGAGGGTTGTCGTGGCAAGTGAGTCGGCGACTCCTTCTCCATTACTTCACCTTGTCTGTGATGAACTCCAGATCAAACAAATCCTTCTTTTCCGAAATGAACTTCCTCGCCCACCCGCGACACACGATGCTGGCCTTCATGAACTTCCGCGTGGCGTACTTGCGAAAGAACTCGTCGTGCTCCACGGGACCCACGAGGTACTCCATGATTAGTTGAATGCACTCCTTCATATCGTCCACCTTATAACCCCCCGAGTAGTGGATGAGATTGCCGTTCCACACCGGGTTCTTGCCCAAGATGATCCTGGCAATGTACATGGCCAGCGCCAGACATAGCGACGGGAGCATGCCGATGAACTTGTAGTCCATGATGGTGATTTCTAGAAGGTACTTGCCGAGGGTTCGTGACTGGACGTCGTAGTCGTCGGCCTTGGATATGCGGCGAAGAAAGTTCATCGGGTTGGGGTAGCTCAAGTCGAAGTTGAGGATGGTGAGAATGTAATTTTCCGCCTGGAGGATCTCGTCCTCGGTGTAGGAGCCCTCGGTGAAGTAGGCGTAGTTCTTGACCGACGGCGAAAACACCTCCTCGTACTTGGCGGCAATGAAGAGCGAGCCCGTCGCCAACAACTGAAGCTTGTCAATCTGCACCACCTCGAGCGACATGAACCGGTCCATGATGTTGATGGCAAGATAGAGCGTTTCGGGAAGAAGCCGGAACCGCTGGTGCATTTCCACCAACCAGTCCACGAGAATCAGCCGCATCCTCGGGCGCAATTGCGTCTGCTTGAAGAGGTAATCACTATCGGGGAGGGTTTTGTGCTCCAACTCATGAAGATAGGGGAAGATGTCGTTGACGTACTCCAGCACCATGAGCGGGTCGTCCAAATCCTCCTCGTCCAAGTCCTGCCACTCATAGTCAATACGCTTGGACTTTTTGAACTTGGGCGTGGACAAGTTTTCCACGAGATTGGTGCTGCTTTCGGTGGCCAGTCGCTTCTGCGGGAGTCTGGCGGGCACCACGAGGTCGGGGGCCACCACCTCTGTCTTTCGCTGGGCCAAGGGGCCAATGTCTCCTCCAAGGGGTCGTCTCTTTTTGTATTGGTTGGACACGTCTCCAAGGTACAGCCTCAGCTCTACCACCTCCGCCAGCACCTTGGATCGGGTCACGCGGTACTCGTTTTCATTATTTACTGACGACGTGCCGGCCATTCTGTTCGTGGGTGGTGGGTGAGAATTCGCTCGTGCCGTTTTGCGTGGGTGCCTCGCGCGACGGGACGATTTTTTCTTTTTTCGCTGCTTGTTTCTCGTACAATTTGGGCGCGTTGTTTGTTTACATTGCCGTTTTGGCGGAGGGTGTGCAACAATGACCGTGGTTGCTGGAATTCGCTGCACCCTCCGTGGCCTCCGTGCTAAAGGGCTGCCACGGAGATTTGTCCAGACTCCTCCAATGATTATTTAATGTTTCACGTCTACCGTTGGGTGTCACTCTCCAGCGCGTTGCCTACGCGATGGGCAGATACAATCGCAACCTCACACAAGACAGACTATTGTAGTTGCCGAGACCATGAAGTTATGTCCACGGGAATTGGCCCATTAGACTTTGCGTCGATCCCTCCGCCTGTTTGCAGGTGGGGCAGGGGTCTTTGAGGAGGGAACGTTCGAGGAGGTGCACACACCGCTCGAGCCGCTCCAAGTCGACGGCCGGCGCTTGCGCCGGGGCCTGAGCTGGTGCAGCTTGTGGTTGCACCGGCGCTTGCGTCGGGGCCTGAGCTGGTGCAGCTGCCGGTGCAGCTGCCGGTAGTTCCCTCTTTACTCTTTGTTCTTGTGGAGCCTGCGCTTGTTGCGCCGCCAGGGGTACGGGCTGAGCTGGGGGTGCCTGTGCTTGTAGGAGTCCTTGATGTTGGTGTGCTTGTGCTGGCACATGGGGCTGATATGCTTGTTGGTGTGGAAGCACCTGTGGAGGGACCTGTATTGGTGCTTGTTGCTGTGGAGGGACCATTGGTGCTTGTTGCTGTGGAGGGACCATTGGTGCTTGTTGCTGTGGCACCTGCTGGGGCTGCACGTACTGGATAGGTTGTCCCTGGACGAGTGCCGGCCGTTTTTTCAACTCCTCGTTCAACGCAAAGTACTTCCTCAACTTCTCCTGCAACGTCTCCACCCGGGCCCTCGCCTCAATCACGCCGGCCGCGTCCCTCGTCAACTCCTTGTTCTTCAACTGGAGATGTCGCTTGTCCCGCTCGAGCTGCCCCACCCGTTCCTCGAGCTCCGCCACCCGCCGCTGCGCCTGCTGCGTCGCCTGGCGCTGCTTCGCCAACTGCTGTTCCACCCGCTCAATCAGCGAGTGCATCACTTGCACTTCTTTGGGATCATTGGACTTGGGGAGTGTGTCGATGATGTGGTGGGTCTGCCGCCGCGGCCCGTCCTCGTAGACCTCAATGTCCTCGTCGCTGTCAAGACTTGAGATGCCAAACGAGAGCGGCAGCCCGACGGCGCGGCCCACCTCGATCTCGTCGCTGCTGTATGTGGTGAGCTCGTCGTAGTTCATACGCGTCAAGCTGCGAAAAGTGTACATAAAATGCCGAAGGGAAAAAAGTAGGACATGGTCTCGTGACAAATTTGCTTCTTTTCTTATGACTAAATGTTGAGTGATTTCTCATCACCAAACATTCGGTCCTGCTCTGCCTTGAGGTGTATGTACCTTACATGCCTAGTTTTTTATTTTGAATCGGGTCGCTCCACCTGTGCACCACATCTGTGCAAGTTCATCTGGCCATGTCAACACCGACGTCTGTTTTATGAAGTCTGTTGTGCATAGGAACCAAGTAGTTGGAAGGTTCGGCTCCATGAGCTCTTGTCCTTTCTAACTAACCACCCACCTTTCTCTCGTTGCCTGACTACCACCTCCACGGCATCGTGCTAGACGATCTCGCCAAAGAGTGCTCATGTTTCTTTGGTCTTGATCCTTCGCTTTGGCGGCTAATCCCGTTGAACCTCAATGTGCACCAAATAGTCCAACATCCTCCCCACCGCATGGACATGCCACGGCACCAAGTTCACCTCGTCAATGTCGATCCCAAGCACATCGTTCAACGTAATCAACTTCTTGAACTGGTCCAAGAGAATCCGCATAATCAGATCTAGCTTCCAGAAGTTCGAACAGCTCAAGAGCGTGGTTTCGTACACCTGGTACTTATCGAGGCCACACTCCTTCACAAGGTACCCCACCTTCATCCCGAGACGTGCCGGCGACGTGAACGACGGAAGCGGGATCCGCGGGATCACGGCACACACGTCGCGGGCCTGGTCGTGGATAATCACGTCGCCGTCGCCCCCGGTGGTGCCCGTGACCGTGGGACTGGTGTTGGTGCCAGTGGACACCATATCCTGAGGGGAGAGAAAGTTGGTGGGGGCATTCAAGAACTGGTGCGGCAGGTGGAGCATGCCGTGGCTGGGCGACGCCACCATGGCGCCGGTGGTGGTGGGCGACGAGTTGCTCGACGTGGGGAGCGGGAACTTGAAGAAGTCCAGCGGGGTGCCGGGGCCCGGGGGCACCGGCCGGGTGGCTAGCGGCGCCGGGGGCTCGAAGCCCTCGCTGGCAAAGAGACTCCTTGGCTCTCGGCCCACGCTGAGCACAATCAACAGCACCTCCTTGTGCTTGACGCTGAGCCGCTTCCAGTGCACGAGCTCGTCGTCGGGAATGACGCTGTTGACGCGAGTAAGCACGAGAAACGTCTTTCCTCCAAGACCACACGTTCGCTTAATCACTTCTTCATTCAATTTTTTGAAGAGATCGGTGGAAATCTCCCACATCTCGTTGGTCACCTGCGCCATGTCGTGGACGTCGCCCGAGGTGCGGGCCTTGTTGGTCAGACAGTACCACGCCTTGGTGTAGGTGGTGATGCCCAAGGGGTCCAGCCACGCGGCCACAAGCCAGTTGCGGTCGATGGAGCGCTCGTACGCGAGGTGGAGGAAGATGTCGTCGTTCAGCGCAAACAGATTGTCCTTGCCAAGGAACTTGAAGTGAAGCTTGGTGGGGGGGGTCCGCACCAAGTGGGTGTAGAGACTCTTGACCACGCGGTTGTTCTTCTTGACAACAAACGCCGTGGGGCACTTGTTGTAGAGCGTCATGGAAAGCCGCAGAAGCTTCTGGTTCGAGAGGTACCGCACGTGCCGATGGGGCCCGGCCTGCTTGAACACAAACGACGCCGGCACCACGTGTGAAAACACCTCCACAAGGGGAAGCTGGTGGTTGGTGAGGTGGAGCTTGAAGTTGCGGCAAATCTTGGCAATCTGCACCATGGCGTTGACGCTGGGGTCAAAATTGACAAACAAAAGAAGAAGCGGGCGGTCAAACTCGAACCGGTTGGTTTTGTTGATGAGATCGAGCTTGATGAGCTCCACCAACGCAATGAGCTTCTTGTTGATGTCGTGGTACGCCTGGGTCATGTCGTCCGCCGGCTCGAAGAGAAGGAGGCCGTGGTAGTCGCGCTGGTCCTGGAGCAGAAGCCGGTGCATGTCGCCGAGGCGGTTTTCGTTGAAGTTGTAGGTGAGGGCCTCGAGAAAGCTGGTGGTGTGGTGCGGCGCCGTGTTGTCGGAGATGCAGAGCACCTGCACCTTTTTGGGCCCGTTGACGGGGCCGAACTTGAGGTAGTTCCAGAACCGGAGCCCCACGCTGTTGAGGTTGATGATTTCGTTGTGTTTGAGCACCTTGGCCTTGTTGTCGGAGAGCACAAACACGTGGTCGTCGTCGGACCGGCTGGGGAGCAGCTTGATGATCTGGCGGTACCGAGCAAACGGCTCGGGCTTGTCGTCGATGAAGTTCCACGTGAGGGAGTTGAGTTTTTGGAGCTGCGACTTGGGGTTGAGGAGCTCGTCGTTGGCAATCTCATCCAAAAAGCTGAGGTGGTTGACTTCCTCGGAGGAAACTTCCTCGGGACTAAGGTCATCGACAAACTCGTGCAAGTTCACCTTGTAGCAGAGGGGGAACACCTTGGTGAGCTTGGCGTCGAAATCAGCCTCGTCTATGGGGTCGGCACTCACGGGCAACGCAATCTGCGTGTTGTACTTGTTGAGCCCGAGGTCAAACAAGAGGTTTTGCGAGAGCCAGTGGAGAAACTCGTCGAGGTTGGCCACCTTGACCGCGAGCTCGTTGTGGCGGTTGATGTCGAGGTCGTTTTCCTCGTCCACGTCCATGAAGCCCAGGGGGACAGTGGAAATGGACACGGGCCCAACAACGTTATTTAGAAGAAAGACATTGGGGATCAGGTTGACGTTGATGCCTCGGAGAATCAACGGGAGACAGTTGCTGGACTCGGAGACACCGTTCTTGGGGGGCAGAGCTTCCTTCTTCTCCTCGTGAAAGGAGTCAAACTCCAAGGGAAGCAGTGCCTGCTTCTCAAAGAAGCCTGGCGACACCCCCGTGGCCTCGGAGAACCCCGGCGAGTCGAACCTCGCCGCGGGCCCGAGCTTGGTGCTCTGGAGTGCGGTGGCCGGAAGCGGCGACGAGAACATGTGTGGCTGGGTGCTTTTTGCGTCGAACGCCTCGAGCGTGTTGAGCTTGAGGGGCGACGAGAACGACGGCACGTCGTCGGTGTCCTCGTCGCTCTCGGTGTCGTCCAGAATGGATTCGTCGGAGGGAGCCTCCACCACGACTCTTTTCTGCGGGTAGTCGAAGCCGCTGACGCTGGTGGCGCGGATCTTGCGCTTGCGGTCGTCGGCGGGGTCCTTTTCCACGTAGAACTTGCCGCCCTTGCCGTACTTTGTGTCGATGTTGGACTTGATGATGGGGTTGAAGATAATCGGGGAGAAGATACTCTTTTCCTCGTCGGTGAGCGGAGGAGTGGGAGCGGGTAGTGGGGCGCCGGGGTCGTCGTACACTGCCGACTTGAGCATCATTTCCTCGGGGGGGATGTCGATGAAACTTCGGTCGGGGATAACCACCTGCTCCTCGCTGATTTCGGGAGGAAGCATCGGCAGCTGGATTATCTCTTCCTCGTCCTCCGATACATCGCCGAACAAGTCGTCGATATCTTGCGGGCTCTGTTCCTTCTTCGGCTGGTCTGGCGTCAAAAATGTAAGCTGCGACGACGGGAAGAAATCTGGTTCCGGGAATATATCCATCGTCAGGAGCTCCGGATCCTTGGAGTCCACCGCCGGGGTGCCCGTCTGAAGCACCAGCGGCATCAGCGGCGGGAGGGCCGGTTTCTTGGCGAGTTTGTGGGAAATGTTAAAGTCCATGAAGTCGGCAATGAGCGAGAGCGGGTCCGCCGCCGCAACGTGCTGCGGCAGCGGCGCCACCGGCTCCGCGTGGCCAAACTGGAGCAAGCAGAGCGCCCACGGCCACGTGATGTACTTTTTGTTGTCCACGGAGTGGATGAACCTGGCAATGTTGGACGTCTGGTTGTTGAGGTGCTGGAGATTGGGGATGAGCTTGACCCAGAGCTCGTTTTCCTGGGCCGAGAGGTCGACGCCCGTGCTGAGCTTGAGGAGGCGCATGAGCTCGGCACAGTTCTTGGGCGGCGTGTAGGTGAAGCTCAGGGCGGGGTTAGCGGTGTCGAAGAGATGACACCGTATTCCCGACGGCGATAGATAGATGATGAAGGACTGGTCGATCTTGGGGCCCACCGTGAGCACCAGCGAGTCAAAGAGCACCAACTGGGGCGACATCACCATCGAGCTCACGAGGTCGCCGTTGGCTAGTAGCACCGGGTCAACGTGGAGCACGTAGTACGAGGTGCCGGCCGGCACCACGGCGTTGTTTCCAAACAACTTACACACCCCGTGGAGGGAGAGATTGTACAAGAAAAGCTTCTTGACTGCCTTGGAGAAGGCCAAGCTCACATTGGCAGTTTCGTCGTCCTTGCCCGTGGACGCCAACAGTTCCGGTAGAAGCACGTCGGAGGCCTTGGCGCTCAATTGAGGGTACTCGGTGACAAGGTTGAAGTCGCCCAGCTTGAAGGCGAAGTAGTAGAGCTCCTTCTTGTAGTAGGTGACGAGAATATGGGGATGGGCGTGGCGCACGGCCAACTCGAGCTCGAGGAGCGTCTGGTCGGTGGTGGGGGTGCCCGTGGTGTAGATGGTGTAGGAGACGTTGGCCACATGGGCGAGTTTGTAGAAGTGGGTGCTTACTTTGGAAGCATGGAGGGGGTCCATAGTACAGAAGGCCGATCCAAGTCGCGACGTAAGGAGCGACTTGGATCGGGGCGATGGACCGAGCATTCGACTCGCGGACCGCCATTCGCACGACGCCGACCGCGTTCGCACGACACCGCACGGGCCATCGCCCCACGCCGCACCATCGCAATGATCGCACGGATGTCCCCCACAGTCCGACAGCCATTACACAATTGAGTTGTTCGGTGAACATTTGGTTTAATTTGTGAACACTTGAGCTGTGCTGAGCCATTAGTCACTCATATCAACCAGTACATCCCTCCCTCTCTGCAGTTGTTAGCTCAACCCCGCGCTTTCGCGCTCGTCAACAACATGTCTGATACCCGTACGTACCATAGACCACCGGCCGGACCCGGCCACCTTTGTCGCCTCTGCCCCAACTAACCCCAGCCATTCTCAAAGCCTCGGACCTCGCCGAGGAAATCCAGACGCGGGTGCTCGAGCTCGCGCTCGACGCAACCAAAGCATACTCGGTCGAGAAGGACATTGCCACGTTCCTCAAGAAGGAGTTGGACCTGCTCTACGGACCCACCTGGCACGTGATTGTGGGCAAGAGCTTCGGCTCGTACGTGACCCACGAGCAGGGGTACTTTGCCTACTTTTACGTGGGGGAGCTAGCCTTCCTTATATTCAAGAGTGGGTAACCAACACAGACTAGAGGCTATTCAAGAGTGATTCTCAGACAACACGGATCAGTCTCATCGGCACTGAATAGTCTGACGTAATGCATAACCACTTCTGAACTTCTCTATATTCCTGAGTATATTGTATATTGAGTGTATGTTCCATTGGACAGTCTGGGTTCTTATTGCAACTTCTCGGCTTGCCCGCTCAACAAGGTAAAAACAGGCTTGCCCAACTTGTCTCTGCCCTTCAAAAAGTCCAACTCCATCACAAACAAGTACTCCACAATGTCTCCGCCCGATTGAGTCACAAGGTCGCCGGCTGCAAACGCACTGCCGCCGGTGGCCAAGATGTCGTCCACAATAAGCACCTTGGCGCCCTGTGGGATGACCCCCTGTTGGATCTCAAACTTGTCGGTGCCGTACTCCTTCTTGAACTCGGCACTCAACGTGGGGCCGGGCAACTTGCCCGGCTTTCTCACGGGGATGAAGCCGGCGTTCAACGCCAACGCAAGCGTGGGGCCAAAGAGAAAGCCCCGGCTCTCCAACCCAACCACATAGTCAATCTTCTGGTCGCCCACGTGCAACTTGAACGCCTGCACAAGCTTGTTGAAAAGATCGGGCTGGGTGAAAATAGGGAGAAAGTCCTCAAACAAAATCCCCTCCGAGGGGAAGTTGGGGAACTGTCTCAAGGCGCCTCTCAATTCTTTGGCGTAGTCGGCAATGCTCATGTTAATTCGCGATGAGCTTGAAAGGATCCGTGAGCACGTTAGACCCGCACATCAAAACCTGCGGGTCCGTCGCGCACGTGACCACGGGCCGCGCCAGCGCCAGCGCGACCCGCACCGCGGGGAGCCCGGCCCACGCCTGGGGCCGCACCGCCGTCGACCGGAGCCGGCGCTTCTCCACAACTATTTCCCGGTACGAACCGCCGTCGATTTCGGTGAGGAAGGGCTGGAGGAACATCTGGCCTGTCTCGCCGGCGTCAATGGTGCAGGAATAAGCGGCTTCGATGGACAATGCCGTGCCTATGGAAAAGCCGGTGGTGATGCCGCCGCTGCCCACCAGGCCGAGGTCGATGCCGTAGGCCAAGTCGAGCGACGCGGTGCCCCCCACACTCTTGGAAAACAGCCCGCTGAGCAGGCCGCCGTCGCCGTGGGTCATGTCTAAGCACCCGGTGAGGGGGATGCGGGGTCCCATCACCGTGGCCCGGGCGCCGCCGTCAAACTCGTACCACCGAGTCTTTGACTGCTTGGTGTTTTCGGCGGAGCTGAAGAGGGTGCCGCCCACCCGGCTGGCGGTGTCGAGCTTGGACGAGTGCATAATCACCCGATTGCAGTCGTCACAGACAATGATGGAGTTGACGGCGAAGTTGGCGGGGTCGTAGAGGCTGGCTTCGGGGACCCGGACCACGGCCGGCTGGTCGAGGGATTGTTTTGGCTTGACGCTGAGGCGGCTGACTTTGAGAGAGCTGGCTGCAACTACCAGAAGAAAAAAGGGAAGAAGCAACATTAATCAGTAAGACTGGGCGGCAGCCCAGTCTTATAGTGGTGCAGAGCAGAGCCTCTCACAGCATATTTGGTATTTGGAGGCAGGCATGTGTACTTGGCAGAGTACTTGGGGAGCAGAACATCGACTGGGCAACACGGCAGGTGGTGCCGTAGCAGAATACGTCACCATTGTACCAGAAGATACATCAGGTTGCCAGCAAGAACCAGAACGAACTCAGAGTCCAGAATGAACTCAGATTGCGAGTGCTCCGTAGAAGTTTGGGCAGCTTGTCAATACTACTTCCCAGTCATCGTCGCGCGAATTAATAAAAACTTCAACATGGCCGAGCAAGACACCCACGCCATCAAAGAAGAGACCGCGGGGCTTGGCTACGACGTGGATGAACGTGACCTCAACGAGAAGGAGGACGAGGCGCAGGAGGCGAGAGAGGATGAAGAAGAGGAACAAGAGGAGAAGCGGGTGAGGGACGACGACGACGAAGATGAAGATGAGGACGACGACGTCGGCCGCTCGCGCAAGAAGCGGCGGGCCAACCAGTTCCTTGATATCGAGGCCGAGGTCGATGACGAGGAGGAGGACGAGTTGGACGAAGATGATGAGGAGGCCGAGTTGTTGCGGGAGCAGTTCATTGCCGACCGCGCCGACGCCGACGAGGGCGCCGAGGAGACCGACGACCGGTTGCACAGACAGTTTGACCAGCGCCGACAGGAGGCCGAGGACCAGGACGCGGAGAAGTTGGCGGAGACGTTGAAGCAGCGGTACCGCAAGACCCACACGGTGTATAGGGGAGACACCCAGACCAGCGGCACGGTGTCGCAGAAGTTGTTGATGCCGTCCATCAACGACCCCGCCATCTACGCCATCCGGTGTACGCCGGGCCGGGAAAAGGACTTGGTGCGCCGGTTGTTCGAGAAGAAGAGAACGCTTTCCCGCCTGAATAACCCGTTGGACATCCTCACGGTGTTCCAGCGAGACTCGTTCAAGGGTTACATCTACATTGAGGCCAAGCGCCCCGAGGCCATTGACCGCGCGTTGGCCGGCATGGTGAACATCTACGCCAAGCAGCGACTTTTGGTTCCTGTGAGAGAGTACCCCGACTTGCTCAAACAGGTGAAGTCGTCGGACGTGGAGGTGGTGCCGGGCATCTATGTCCGAATCACCCGGGGCAAGTACAAGGGCGACCTTGCCATCGTCGACAACTTGTCGGAGAACGGGTTGGACGTGCGGTGTAAGGTGGTGCCTCGTCTCGACTACGGCAAGAACGACGAGGTGGGCAAAGACGGGCGGCGGATGAAACTGAAAATCAGACCGGTGCCCCGGTTGTTCAGCGAACAGGAGGCCCGCATGTACGATGGCGAGCACATCCAGCCCGGCCGCGGGCCCCGCAGCTACATCTACCGCAACGACGAGTACCACGAGGGGTTCCTCTACAAGGACTTCAAGTTGCAGCATGTGCAGACCAAGGACGTGCACCCGACCCTCGAAGAGTTGGACCGGTTCCAGGCGGGCAACGACCAGGACGGGCTTGATCTCGCCAGCATTGCCGCCACGTTGAAGAACAAGAACACCGAGGGCGGCGCCAGCACGTCGACGTTCCAGCCGGGCGACAAGGTGGAGATCCGGCGCGGTGAGCAGGCCCGCACCATCGGGAAGGTGCTCACGTCGTCGTTGAACGAGGTGGTGATCACCGTGACCGACTCTGGGGACCCGCGCTTTGTCAACCAGCAGCTCACGGTGCCCGCCAACGACTTGCGCAAGTTGTTTGCGCCCGGCGATCACGTCAAGATTGTCGAGGGGAAGCACACCGACGAGACCGGGCTTGTCATCAAGATCGAGAACGACTCGGTGGTGTTGTTGTCCGACCAAACCAACGAGGATGTGCGGGTGTTTGCCAATTATCTCATCAAGGCCACCGATGCTTCGGCTAACATCGACGCCGCCACCAGCAAGTACGACGTCAAGGACCTCGTGCAGCTCAACGCGTCGACGGTGGGGGTCATTGTGCGGGCGGAGCGCGGGCTGTTTGGCATCATCACGTCCGACGGGCGGCTCATCACGGTCAAGCCGTCCGGTATTGCCGCCAAGCTCCAGCTCTCTCGCCGCGAGCAGATTGCCACCGACAAGAACGGCTCCACCATCCAGGTGGGCGACACGGTCAAGGAGGTGCTTGGCGACAAGCAGCGCGAGGGTGCCATTCTTCACATCTACAAGAACTCGCTCTTTGTGTCGTCCCACGACATTGTCGAGAACCTCGGTATCTTTGTCACCAACAGTCTTAATGTGAGCACCATCGCCACCAAGGACCTGATTGTGAGCAAGACCCTCGGGCCCGACCTCACGCGCATGAACCCCAACATCAAGGTGCCCCAAATTGCGGGAGCCGGCCTCAAAACACGGGTCGGTGGCCGCGATAAGCTCATCTACAAGGACGTGTTGGTGAACAGTGGCAACTACAAGGGACTCATGGGCAAAGTGGTGGAGGCGGACGACGTGGACGCGCGCATCGAGCTCCACACCAAGGCCAAGAAGATCAAGGTTAACAAGACCAAGTTGAGTGTGATGGTGCGGGGAGAAAGCATCCCGTACTTGCGGTTCATTGGCGCGTCGGAGGGGCCCGAGTCGGCTCCCTCTTCAAGAGGCCCTCAAAGCGGGGCGCCCGCCTTCTCGTCAGGACGCCTGGCGTGGGGCGGTGCTGGCGGCATCACTCCCGCGGGCAACGCGTCCACCTGGGGTGCCACCGGCGGCGCCTCTCAATGGGGCAACGGCGGTGCATCCTCCTGGGGAGGCGGCAAGACCCCGGCCTACACCAACACCGGCGGCGCGTCGACGTGGGGAGGAAACGGCGGCGCCTCGACATGGGGCGGCAACGGCGGCGCTTCGTCGTGGGGCAATGGCGGAGCTTCGTCGTGGGGTAACCAGAACCAAGGGGGGGCCTCTGCTTGGGGAAACCAGGGCAACCAAGGGGGGGCCTCTGCTTGGGGAAACCAGGGAAACCAAGGGGGGGCCTCTTCTTGGGGAAACCAGGGCGGGGCGTCGGCCTGGGGCAACGGCGGCAACTCGTCGTGGGGCCGTCAAAACGGCAGCAACTCCTCCTGGGGCAATGCCGGCCGCTCGTCTACCTGGGGTAAGGGCGGCAATTCGTCGTGGGGAAATTAATGTATAGTCGTCTACTTGGGCAAAGGCGGCAATTCGTCGTGGGGAAACTAATGTACACGCATTCGTTATTTGTTAAAAGATGGCCAAAATCGTGAAAATCGAATTCGAGGAGTACTACTCCCGTGAAATCAAGAGAGAAATACTTGAGAAGGTGTTGTGGAGCACCTCTGCCGCATACCCTGGTGTTATAACTTTAACCCTCAGGCCGGGAAAGAAGTTCCAGCGGGTGGGCCCCTATATTTTCCCCCCAGTTCGCTGGCTCGACGGTTTCGAGTACAATGCCCAATTCATCATCCATTGTACGTATGAAAATGTTGAGCCGGAGCAAAAGGCTGAGCCGGAGCAAAAGGCCGAGTCCGACAGTCAGCCTGAAGGAAAGGTCGACGAGGCCTAACCAGGTCAACCTTCCAAGAGCATCCACACGTGTCACGATGTTGTCGCCATCCAGGAATCGGTTTCTTTCATCCCCTTTGAGTCATCAATGTGATGAGTTGGTGACTTCGTCCTCCAGTGAGGAAACTTCTTCTTACAATAGGTCTTATTTGTTTCATTCACCATTGTAATGAATATGTTAGGTGTTCATCTGCTTGGGAGTCATGATGGTAGTCTTCAACCTCAAGTTGTAGTTAGACTTACTTCCAAGTCATGGTCATTGATTTCTATTTCACTAATGTATGTGTTCTATTTCACTAATGTATGTGTTCTTAGCTGTCAGTCAGCTCCTACTTACCTACTCTCACATCCAGGACAGTTGTGGAGCACCTCGTGCACAAACACATCGCAGTCGATGCAGAAGTCCTGGGAGCAGTTTTCACACCGGTAGCGGGACGACGAGATGGAGCCGAGCTTCTTTGCTAGTTCGTCCTCCGAGTGCCCCTCGGGGAACTGTAGCAAACACCCGTAGCACGCGTTGCTTTTGTAGGAGGAGGCCACCGGCACCTCCTGGTACTGCGGGAGGGGCACGAGGTGGTGGTACAGTCGTGCCAAGTGGGTCAGGAGAATCAACATGAGCCCGCAGATGGGACAGATGGTGGGGAGGTGGCACACCTTGTTCTTGCACTGCGGGCACTGGTAGCCGACGGTGGTGGCGGACGCCTGGGGGTTGATTTCAATCGCCGCCTTGGACTCGGCGGACCCCTGCGTCGGGTGGCACGCACAGAGGTTGGGGAACTCGACGGTGACGGCAGCGTTGGTGGTGGAGGGGAAGGTGTTCATTTTCGTGGGGAAGCCCATCTTGATGAGGGGCACGCCCCTGGGTTCGGTGGGGGCTTCGTCGGTGATGGTCACCGGCAACGGCACCACGCAGTCCATGAGCAACTCGCGAAAGTGGGCCTCGTTCATGATCACGCCGTAGTACGAGCTTTCTCGCTGGTGGTTGGTTTTGTTGACGATTTCCTGGCAGATGGCCACCTGGGCCGCTAGCCCAATGACCTTCACTCGGATCTGCTCCTTGACAAGGGCGTCGATAGTTTTGTGGATGTCGCCCGGATCACTGGTGAACAACGCCCCGAATATCACGAGAATCTCCTTGGAGTGCTTGTTTTCGCTGACGTTCTGGCCAAAGTCCACCGAGAGAAGCGACCGGGCCATCTCGAGCGAGTTCTGTAGTGAAGGGTCTCCCTTGGGCTCGTACCGGTTGTGCTGTCGGGCCTTGAGCTGTCTGATCTTGTCAATGTGGTACTGCGGCAGTCCGTTCACCTCCGACACGAGGTGGGCCACGCCCTGGCGCATCATCACGATGCCGAGCTGCGAGATGGGGTTCTGGTCAAAGAACTCGACAACAAAGTCTTGTAGGAGCAGAAGTGTCATGGAAAACCGCGTGGGGCGGAGGTCCTTGTCGGCCATGGTCAGACTGCCGTCAATCACCACCACGAGCGACCGGATGATTCCCCGCTGGAAGGGCGTGCTGGGGTTCTTCATGATCTTCTTCTTGCGGTTCTCCACAAGCGTCTGGATCAAGTTCTCGAGACTGGCGCCGGTGTCGTCGTCCTTGACAATGTCCCACGACCGCTGGATGTCGTCTTCCCACGCATACCCACCGGTGGACGTCTTGAGCTGGGACTTCTTCTTGGGCTGCGTGGCCTTCAGCCGCGTGCGCTTGGCCATGCCGTCCCGGCGGCGCACATCGGAGAAGTTCTCGTCGTCGTAGCGCGTGGTGCCGTGCGCTGTGTCCGAGTACTCTTCGTCCGAGTCCATCTAGCACTGAATTCGCAACACTGAATTCGCGATGCGAATGAGGTGTTGGACACCAAAACTCAGATAGAATGATGAACATACGATTCAGACAAGTGTCTGGATGCAGCTACGAAGCAAAACTTGGAAACAAGATTACTTTTTTTGTTTTGGTGAAAAGTTCATTTTCACGGTGTTTTGCTGGTTGTCGCAATCATTTGCAAAATGTCAGAAAGTAGCCAGGGTCCAAAAGGAAGAGTCCAAATCAATTGGTACTGCCATTGTCTGTTCATTGATGCCGATAACTCTATGACTCATTGCTTAAGGCCCCCTTCCATGAAGGTGTGAGCAAAGTCCTTCGTCTCCTCTGGATAGTATTGCCCACTAGCTCCTTCGTCGCGAGTGGGCTAAAGTAATAGCCTCCTTTGAAAGTATCACCCACTAGCTCCTTCGTCGCTAGTGGGCTGGCTAATGCAACCGCCTCCTCTTGAAATCATCCACCTGCAAAATACTCCCCGAAAAATCCACCCTCCCGTTTGCATCCACCCCATAGAACATCTCCACAAATTCCTCAAGATCCTCCCTTAGTAGATCCTCTGTCACCTTTTCCCCATACAATTGCTGGAGTCTCGGTATGCTCTGGACATCTTCCACTGTAATAAGCTCCCTGATATGATATGCTTTTCCCTCCGGAGTCACCTCCTCGTCACTGTCAAACAGCCGCTGCCTCTCCTCCCCATAAAAACCCAAAAACTCCTCCTTGCTCATGTAATGACTGAACGGCGGGTTTGGAGGGTACTCCTTATTCTCGAGCTCCCGGTTCTTCTTCTTCTGGGGCACCGGGGCCAGGTCGTTCTCTTGGATGTAAAAGTTCCGCAAGAGCTGCACCGCCTCGGTCCGCAAAATCCCCCCGTAACTCATATACGTGTTGTCCGGTTCCCGGTCATCCTTGTTGATGGACAACACCGTGCCGTTGCCGCCAAAACGGTCGTTTCCGCAGCCATACACCACCCTCTTGATGCCAAGGTGCTTGAGGGCGGAAGCACACATGACGCACGGCTCGACGGTGACGTAAAGTGTCATGGTGGAGAAGAGCTCCCTCACCCTTTGCTCGTTCCCCCACTGGTCTCTTGGAAGGGCCTCCAACGCCGCATCAATGGCGATGAACTCCGCATGCCGCGTCCCATTGAGGGACCGATTGGTATCGTTGCACCCAAAGCTCACCACTCGCTGGGTTTTTTCACAATAGAGCAAGCACGCCACGGGGGTCTCGTTGAGCCGGAGCGCGCGGTACGCCACGAACATGGCAAGGGCACTGAGGCGGAACTCATGGAGGAGCAGCGGCATGAAAACGCGCGATGTCCGATCTCCACAAGAAGTTCCTCCAGCGGATCAAGAATCACGAGGTGGCCCTCGGGCTTGACATATCGCCTCAACAAGAGGCGCCGACGGCGCCACAAGACACCCACGGAATCGAGGCGGCAGAAAAGGCCGCCCTGGAAACGTTCCCCGTGCAAAACACCTACACCAACGGGGACATATCTCTCAAGAGCTACTACAAACCCGCCAAAAGCACCACTGCCCCCGTGTTCTGTTGCCACCACGGGGCCGGGCTGTCGGGCATGACGTTCTGCCGCTTCGCCCAGGTGCTAGAGACGTGCGATCCCGACGCCGGGGTGTTTGTGATGGACGCCCGGGGCCACGGCCTCAGCACCAACACCACGCCGCCCAACTACGAGCTCGCGGCGTTGGTGGCGGACTTTGCCGCGGTGTTGGACCGGTTTGTCGTCGACGTGCCCAACTCGCTCTACCTCGTGGGCCATTCGCTCGGGGGCTCGGTGCTCACCGCCTACGTCAAGAAGCACCATCAACACAACGTGCGGGGCCTCGTGATGATTGACGCCGTCGAGGAAACCGCCCTCAAGAGCCTCGAGGCCATGCCGGTGTTTATCCGCAACCGCCCGCCCCGCTTCGACTCGGTGCACCGGGCCATTGACTGGCACACCAGCCACATCCATCTTCTCAACAACTTGGACAGCGCTCGCATCAGCATCCCCCATCTTCTACGACAAACGCCCCAGGGGCTAGTTTGGCGCACCGAGCTTGCTGATACCCAGCCGTTCTGGCAGCTGTGGTTCACGGGGTTGTCGGAGGATTTCATTCTGTGCAACCCCAAGGTGGCCAAGCTACTCATACTCTCGGGACACGAGACCCTCGATACGAATCTCATCATCGGGCAGATGCAGGGGAAGTATCAGTTGATTGTGTTTAACAACACGGCCGAGACGGGGCACTTTGTCCAGGAGGATATCCCCAAGCATTTGGCATTGAGTTTGTTGGATTTCGTGAGGAGAAACGACAAGCCGGAGGAGTATATGAAGAGGGAGTTGGGGATTGTGCCGAAGTGGGGGGGACAAGTCAACAAATAGTTGGGAACCTGGGCGTTGGGGAGGAACCTGGGCGGAGCCCAGGTTGCGACAATAAGCATCAGGAGGGTAAAAAGAGAAACCTGGGTCATGCCCACGTTTCGACAATGACCAAGAGTCTAGCAGTCTGAGGAACCTGAGCGTGCCCAGGTTTCGACCAAGTCCAAGACACCAAGGTTCGAGAAAGCTGGCTGAGCCCAGCTTTCGACCGTGACCAAGACACCAGGAGTTGAGAAGCTGCTGGGCGTAGCTTTCGACCGTGACCAAGAGTCCAAGATTCGAGAAAGCTGGCCGGGTCCAGCTTTTGACCAAGCATTCTTTTCTTTCACATCAGATCAGACATTGAACCCTCCTGAGACAGAGCCAGACCCAAAGCTACGAGAGCCATCGCTTCACTTGACTGGCTGATACTCACACAACGATGTAGCACTAACAAGACTACCCCAAAACTGAGTCAAGGTTGGCACAGCCGATGGAATCTCCTTTATAGCAGGCCCAAACAGAGTGGCACTGAATGGATTTCACTTGGAAACCTTTGAGCAATACTCGAGACAGAGTGGTGATTATATTCATAGTTCTATACCAATTATATGGTTCCGCCGGCTCGAAGCATCAGGGTTTTGTTCCATAAATACTTGCTTCTCAGCCTGCGGCTCTCGAAGCCTGGATTTGCGTAAATCTGTGATACTTGCTTCTCAGCCTGCGGCTCTCGAAGTCAGATTCTGCGTAGATTCATGGTACCTGCTTCTCAGCCTGCGTTCTCGAAGCCTGGGTTTGCGTAGTTTCATGGAACTTACTTCTCAGCCATCGAAGCCACATTTCGTCTTGTAGCACTGCTTCTCAGCCTCCGGCTTCGAAGCAGTTAATCCACACTCACATTGCTCTCGGCAATCCTGTTATCCCTCTCCTCAATCTGCTCCACAAGCTCATCGATCTTTCTCGTCGCCCATGGAAATCTCGGGTTGATAAGAAACGGCCGCAAGTCAAACCGATTGTCGTCTGGCGAGTACTGCTCTGCATGATACGCCGGGGTCATGGTGGTCATCTTGTGTCTGTTGATGGCGTAGAAGAACCAGAAGCGCTTCACCTTGTCCGCGATGATCTTTGGCGAGTAGTTGTACGGCGGCTGCGACCACTCGTGGTAGAGCTTGATGAACATGCCCAAGGGCCCACACTTGTCGACCTTGCGCAAGCGGCCAAATCTCGACAACTCGTCGTAGGTCATGCCCATGTCGATCTCGTCGCTCTGGACGTAGTTTTCCGTGATGGGCTCGAGCTCCGCGGTTGGGGTGGCATCAAGGAATTCTTTGAGAATTGGAAGGTCAAAGTTGGTGGTGGCCCACGCAATAAACGATTTGAGGTCCGTCTTGGAGATCCCGCCAATGGGGTTGATGTCGGCGCTCAGACAGTCGTACTTGGTCAAGTACCCCCTCAAGCACTCGTCGACGTTGGCGCTGCCAAGCACCAACAAACCGCCCTGTCTGTTTCTCGTCCAGGGCAAGAGCTGGGCAAAGAGGTACGCCAACACCATGCGCAACCGGGCCTGGATGTTCTGGAGAGCCAAGTTCTCGGTGACGGACCCCCCGTAGATCTTGAAGATGGGCTTTTTGCCGGTGGCCACCTCAAACACCGAGATGACCGCCAGCACGAGCGAGTCCATGTTCATGTCCACGTGGAAGGAGCCAATGACGGCGGCAAGCTCCTTGGCGCGGGTCCGGGTCTCCGTGGACGAGTTGACGGTGCCCATGAACGAGGAGTAGAAGAGCTTTTGGGCGATTTCCTGTGGGGTGTTGGGGACAAAGTCGGGTTCCTTGGTGAGCATCTGGAGGTCGGCGAGAACCTGGGTGTCGCCCGCGTCGATGGCCGCCACCACGAGGCGGCACATGGAGTGGACAATCACCGCCGTGGCGCACGAGTCAATGCCCCCACTGAGCGGGAGGAAGAAGCCCCCGGTGCGGGACCGCCGCAAGTAGTCCCACAACCAGCACGCCGGGCCGAGGGCGATCTCCTCCTCGGGCGCATGGATACGAATGTCGATGGGCTTGGTGGGGCGCACCCGCGGGTCCAACACGCTGTTGTGGGGCGAGAGCTCGATGGACGTGGCCACCGCGTGGTACGGCGTGGTTTCGCCCACCGACTGGAGGGCGGCCGAGCGCTGGTTGCGGTACGACCGCACGTCGTCGAGGTCGATGGTGGCCACCACCACCTCGACGTCGCCGAGTGAGAACTGCGTCCCCTGGGCCACCATCTCTCCATTCACCACAATGCACGCACACCCGTCGTAGTAGAGGCGGTCGCCATCGCACCCCTTCTGGTTGGCGTAGAGGTACACGCCGCCGCACTTCTTGGTGGCCTCGGTGATGAGCTGGAGGCGGGTGTCCAACTTGCGGAGCTCGTGGTGCGACCCCAGCGAGTTGGTGAAGATCTCCACGCCGTCCAACGCCATGGCTATGTGCGGCGACTGCGGCGTGAACAACTCCTCGCACGTCTCGGCGCCGAGCTTGGTGTCGGCGGTATCCACCACACAGTCGCCAATCACCACATGCGTTTGTCCCGTGAGCCTCTGGATGTGTTTGGGCAACTGGTACTGCTCGTGGTACTTGATGCGGCCCCACGGCGTGAAGTACCGCATCTCCCGGTAGTTGCCGTCGTTGGCAAGGTGGAGCTTGGGCCGGATGAGAAGAATCTGCCCGTCATACGAAATCACCCGACAGTTGTACTTGATGCTCTTGTGGATGATGGGCATGCCAATGTCCAAGAGAATGCCATGCGTGCTCTTGTCACTGAGGATTTCCCCGTACACTTCCCACGAGTGGTCGTAGAGATCGTTCTCGGAGAAGTGGTCGAGACACCCATACCCACACACCTCGAGCTCGGGGCCCACGCGGAGCCGGGCGCCCTGGGCCTTGGCCTCGACGATACTCTGGACGATCCGGTCCCGGTTGCCCTCGAAGTCCAACGCCCACTGGTTGAGGTTGCACGTTGCAATTGTCACGTATTGTCCCATGAGTCAGCGCGATAAGAAAATGAGACCAGCCTTTGGACCTAAAGAATTGGCTTTCCTACATGGCTTCTCTTTTGACGACAAGCTTGTCGTCACTTCGTCCTACATTGGTGCTTCTTGTTCATTCATAGTGTTGTCGGATCATTGGAACTGGTTGTTGCATTGCATCACTGCGAGAACTGACGGGGAAAGACATGAAGTTACCATTTTGAGTTGGGATTCTACTTGACGACTAGCAAGCTTGTCGTCAGCTTGTCGTCAGCTTGTCGTCATTTCCTACATTGGTTCTGAGTTTTCATTCATTCATAATGTGGTGGGATCATTGGAACTGGCAATGTTGCACTGGTGCATCAAGCGGCGCTCGTCCTTGCCGTTGTTGACGCCCTTGAACTCGCCCGTGACACTGTGCCACACGCCCCGGTTGTAGAAAATCACAAGGTCGCCCTGGCCCCACGCGTGGGCCAACACTTTCTGCGGACTGATGGCCGGGCGCATCAACTGGTGGGCCCGCTCCCTGGCCTCCCTGAGCTCGAGCGTCACAACCGACCCGTCCGCCTGCTTGGTGTGGAGCCGGTGCAAACAGCACCCGTGGAGCTGCAAGTGGTGCTTCTTGGTCACCGGGTTGGTCCACACCATGGGCAACTTCTTCACCTTGGCGGGTTCCCACTCGGGCAACTCGTCAAAGGGCGTCTCCTTGCCTTCACTGACCATGGTCAAGCCGTCCTTGGTGGCCTTGGCGGGGCCAATGAAGATGTAGGGGTGCGGAGCATACTCCACCGTGGTGTTGAGCGCATACTGCTTGTCTTCGTCCGACAAGTTGGCAAACGCCTGTTCGCCCGAAACGAAGCACGTGGCGCCCTGCGTGAGCTCGAGTTTGTCGCCGGAGCCGTCGTCGTAGTCGATGGTCTGGGTCTGGGTACTTGGGGGAACCTTGATGCCCAAAAGCGTCGTCACCACGGGAGGCGACAAGTCGTACAACGCCAGGTCAATGTGCCAGCGGTAGAAGCGCGTTCTGTGCTCGTGGGTGATTTGCTCCTGGGTCAACGGCGTGTGGTGGAACGTGGTGTGGGAGGGGTGGGTCAACGAGATGGCCTCGCCGTTTTCGTTGCCTTCCTCGTCGGCCCCAAAGGTGCCCTGGCCCAAGATCTGGACCTGGGGCTGGCCTTTCACTGAACACCCGTCTTTTCTCAACACACTCTTGTCGTGTCTAAACTCCTTGCCATGGCCGTAGTTTGCACCCGCCTCGTCCTTGGGCTCGGGGAGCGTGGGGTCAAACCGCTTGGTAAGAAGGTACTGGCTCTTGGGGGGCAAGTGCGTTTGGCCGGGGATCACCACCACCATGTGGGTGTGGACCGCCTCGAACAACTTGGAGAAGTCGTCGTCGTTGAGGTTGGCGGGGTCGTTGTTGGCGTACGAGGGCAACGTCACGGCAGCGCCGAAGGGCTTGTCGGATAAAGGAGAAACAGTGAGCAAGTCGGTTTTGTGAACCATGGTGATGTGGCAAGCTGGAACTCGTGGGGTATAAATGGTGGAGAGATAGCAACATGGCACCCGCGGGGCCCCGCGGGTGCGATCGGACCCTTAGCTAAGCGCGGACTTTCCGTGGGTCGGCACGCCGATCAACACTTCCCAGCGTTATCGCTGGGAAGTGGGCCCACAAGTGCCGGGGTGACGAGGGACAAGCAAGGTCGGTAGCCAGCACCCTTCATCATACAATTCAGTAGGGACACCAAGTTTGTTGGAGTACACTACAATTGGTGGAGACAATACAATTTGGGTGCAGACATTACAACTTGATTCAAGTACTATACTGATGGATCAAAGAACTCTGCAACACGATGTAGCCCTTCCAGTGGATCTTTGCATCTTCTCCTTTGACACCTCAAGTTTGTACTTCAAACTCGCTGGGCCTTGGATAGGCTAGGCCAGATTCCCAAGGTAAAAGTCCCGTTGAAGCACCATCCACGTGAAGCTCACCGTGCTCACAACAAGAGGCCCCGCAAGACCCTTGCCAAATTTAATTGTTCTGTAGTACAACCACTCACTGATGAAGTGACCGCCCGCAACAACAAACGTCCACAACACCAACTCGTACACGGCCCTGTTGTTGTACAAGAAGTAGGCGCCGTAGGCCCTCACGATGGAGGCCACAAGTGTCCACGTTCCAAAGGTCCGTGCACTCAAGTTGGTCACCTGGCCGGGAGCAGCATTGTCGTACACCTTCTTGGTCAACGCCAAGTCCTTGCTCTGGTAGGTTTGGATGGAATTGAAGATGGACACGACGGAAATGAAGAGAAGCCAGTGGGGGAGGTACCCGCCCTGGGCGGTGCCGGGAAGAAACGACCAGGCCATGCGAACGAAATAAACGAGGGCACTTACGAAAAATTGACCTGGGCTACTGGCCTTGTTGTAAACCTCTGTCACTTGCAAGGAGCCGTTAGGTAATTGTGTTAGTGGTTTATTCAAGGACTCATGCTCTGCTTGAAGCTGTTGCTCTGCTTTAAGCTAATGCTCTGCTTTAAGCTGATGCTCTTCAAGCACTGATGCTGCTACTTCAGCACTCAAACACCACTTCGTGCTGTTTTCGTGTTTCTATTAATCATGCATTACCTGACCCATATTTACTCTTCGTCATCCTCCTCCTCGTCGTCAGCGACAGAGTAGAATTGCAATTGGTATTGGTTCTGCTTGACAGACACGAATCTGATCCAGTCTCTGATTTGGTTCTTCTTCAAGTATCTCTTGGTCAAGTACTTAAAGTACTTACCGGAGAACTTGGTGTTGGACACAATGATAACCTTGTTGCCCTCCTCAGAGATGGAGATGTCCTCACCCAAGTTGCCAACAATGTTGTCAACCTTGATGTGCTCCGCCAAGTACTTGACGTAAGCCTCTTGGTCGAAAACTCCGTTCTCAACTGGAGCAGAAGTGTCAACGACAAACTTCTTGGAAGCCTTAGCAGCCTTGGAGGTCTAAATCCCGTTAGCCTACCGCACATTATCACGGCCATACCAGAATCCCGGTATGAAAAGATAAAGACAGCATAGCCCAGGGACGGGTTGAAAATGTTTCTTGTTTGGTTCAAAGAACCGCAAACACACATGGAGTCATCAGGGTGTTCAAATAAACAGTCGGCAGCCAGCTGGCGACAGAGAAAATCATATATCAACCCGTGCAAAGGGATGTCTGTCGATATGGATCAGGTAATACATACAATTGGAGCCATTATAGATGATGTTGTGAGGAAAAAATTTGGTGGATTTTTCAGGTGCGATGTCGAGGGGGGTTCCGCAGGGCGGCGGCCCTAGCTGTCGGCACGTGATGCGCGCCACGTGCGCACGTGCGTGACTCTGAGTCGCGGCGGCAGTTGCACCCAAGACTCGTAGTCATGGGGTGATAAGCAATTCGCATCCACCCATTTGTCAATGAGAGTTTGGCAGAGGGGCTTACGAGTATCGTCAAAGGCTTTGTCAAAAGCCCTCTTTGATGTTGCAGCCGTGGAGGAGAACCTCACCTTTAGTGTCACTACCGGCAGGGCCCCAATTGATGCAAGATCTCCCCTTGAGGTGGCTGCTGGTACCCCGATTCCCTTGAGCACCTGGACCAAAGCACAGATTCGGGAAATCTACTCCACGCCCTTGATGGAGCTTGTGTTCCAGGCGCAGCTCCAGCACCGGCGGTTCCACGACCCCCAGGAGGTGCAATTGTGCACGCTCTTGTCGATCAAGACGGGCGGGTGCACCGAGGACTGTAAGTATTGTGCACAGTCTTCACGGTACGACACCGGGCTCAAGGCGGAGAAGATGATCAAGATCGACGAGGTGATGGCCAAGGCCCGGCAGGCCAAGGCCAACGGGCTGACGCGGTTTTGTATGGGGGCCGCCTGGCGAGACATGACGGGCCGAAAGCTGGGGTTGGAGCGCATCGGCCAGATGGTGAGTCGCATCAACACCGAGCTCGGCATGGAGACGTGCGTGACGTTGGGGATGGTGGACGAGGCCCAGGCGGCGAAACTCGCCAACGCGGGGTTGACGGCATACAACCACAACGTCGACACCTCGAGAGAGCACTATCCCAACGTGATCTCGACCCGGACTTACGACGACCGGTTACAAACGATCAAGAACGTGCAACGGGCCGGCATCAAGGCGTGCACGGGGGGAATCTTGGGGTTGGGCGAGACCGAGGACGACCACGTGAGTTTCTTGTACACGCTTGCTAGTATGGAGAGCCACCCGGAGAGTTTGCCCATCAACCGGTTGGTACCCATCAAGGGCACGCCGATGGAGGCGGAGCTTTCTCGACTTCCCAAGAACTCGGAGCGTCGCCTCAAGTTCGAGCAAGTTCTCAAGACAATTGCCACGGCGAGAATGATCATGCCCAGGTCGATCATCCGGCTTGCGGCAGGGCGCTACACCATGAAGGAGCACGAGCAATTCTTGTGTTTCATGGCGGGGTGCAATGCTATTTTTACGGGGGAAAAGATGTTGACGACCATGTGCAACGGGTGGGAGGAGGACACGGAGATGTTGCGCAAGTGGGGGTTGCGGCCAATGAGGCCGTTCAAAGAGACCACTGACCAACCACAAGCGAAGCGTGTGGTTGGTCATGAAGCTTTAGTGTAACATGCTTAGACATAAAGCTCTGGTATAACATGACTAGACTGACTATATATTGGATATATGAAGTTGCAAAGGTTACAGAAGCACCCACCCTGACAAGGTCGGCTTCGCCTAGCATAAGCTTGTCAATGCTAAACTGCAACAATTTGACTATTCATTGGTGAAGCTGCAAAAAGGTGAAGATGGCCCTCTATGTTTCAGCCTCCTTGCTACATCTAGTTGGTAGGAGACTCACCAGGATGGGTAAGAGGGTACCCCTTTGGCCCTGGCTGCAAAAATGGACGAGTCCGGAGTCGAACCGGAGACCTTTCGCATGCTAAGCGAACGCGCTACCAACTACGCCACACGCCCTGGAGTAAGTGGTCCCTAGCGGGATCGAACCGCTGATCTTGGCGTTATTAGCACCACGCCTTAACCAACTGGGCCAAGGGACCGACTTGTGGGAGATAAGGTGACATGAGAAATGGGTGCAAAACTCTGACATCATGAAACCGTAAGTGGTCGGAACACAACAGTCCAAAGTATTCACGGTAATGAAATACCTCTTGTGTTCAGATATCATGTACATTGAAATAGTTTGTCCATGTCCATATCTTTTGGTTGGTGTCCCTGGTGAAGGAGTTGCCGTTACTTATGCTGAATCCGTGTCACCCTGATAAAGTACTTGTTGATATGCTAAAACTGTGTTGCCTATATTCTACACGCTACTGTTGAGCCGACTATACAAACAGTGCATCGCATCCTTGGTGTCGAGAAATGCCATCGCCGCCTTTGTAGTTGCCCGCTTCTTGCTCTTGTCGTAGCCAATGGCCACCACGAACTCCTTGACCATGAGCTCGGCCTTGTATACCGCATTGTCCTGAAGTGTTGTTGTGTAGGTTGGAGTCACATTGATGTTGTGGCCCAAGAGGGCGTAGAGCTCGTTCTTGGCGTCGGGCTTGACCTCGATGTCGTCGCCGGCGACAAGGGGAAAGTCCACGTGGTCAAAGTGCCCCGTGGTGTTCTCGTCGGTGGGCTGGAGAAACGTCTTCACCACCAGCTGAGCACGGTCGGTGCGGAGCCGGATCTGGATGTACTTCTCCAACATGCTTCGGTTCTTGAGCGCCTGCATGGCGGCCCGGATGCCTGCCTCGCGTAAGCCCGGGGCCACGCCCTGGCCAAGAAGGTCCCCCTCCATCACACAATTGATGGTATACGGCTTGTCGGTGCCGTTGCCCGTTTGCACAATGATGTACTGGGGATGGGACGCGGCGGTGCCAATCATGGAGTAGAGCTCCGCCTTGGCGTCCTTCCTGATTTGCTCGAGCTGGGAAAACTCCCGGTCAAACACCCTGAGCTTGGGCCCCATGAGCTTCTCCAACCACGCCTTGATCTCGGCAAAGTCGAGGTGCCGCTCCATGGCAAGCGCCCCGATGTACGCCTCGAAGACATCGGCAAAGATCTTCTGGCGCCCCTGCCGAAGAAACTGCTCGTCAATGGCACTCTTGAGTTTCTTGTCAAATCCATACAGAATACTGAACTCGGTGAGAGTGGCGTTGTTGATGAGCAGCGAGCGAATCTTGGACATCTCGCCCTCGGTGGCCTCGGGGAATCGCGTGTAGATGATCATGGTGACGATGTTGTTGAGGATGGAGTCGCCGAGAAACTCCAACCGCTCGTTGTGGTAGTTGATCAGCTCGTTCTGCTGTAGGTATGTCTTGTTGTTGATGGTGGACTTGTGCACAAACACCCGTTGGTGGAGGAGGGTGTCTTTGATGATGGGAAGAGCGGGAAGCCCTTTTGGGGTTTCGTCGTCCTGTGGTTGGTGGTGCTCCGGCTGCTTTGGCTCCTTGCTCTTGGTCTCCTTCACAATGGGTAGGTCCTTCACAATGGGCAAGTCCTTCACCTTCACGTCCCCCGTGAGGATCTGGTCGAAGATCTTGAGCTTGCCCTGCTTGTACCTCGTCTTGAGCTTGGCCGCGAGCTGCACCAACGGGTTCTGCTGAATCGACACCTTGGTGGCCTCGTCCATGTACCCGAGCGACACGTCGTTGAGCTGGTGGTAGTCCGGCGACTCGTCGAGAATCACCTTGATTTGCTTCTGGAGCACCCGGGCACTGTACTCGAGTTTCGTCGCCTCCACATACCCAAACGAAGACTTTTGTCTCTTGGCCACCGACACCTCGGGAGTTGGCGCCACGTGCGCGGGCTCCGGCTGCGGGCTGGCCTCCTTGCTGGCCTCTCCCTTGTAGGCAGACAGCTTCAACGCATCGAGGAAATGGGAGAAGTCCTTGTCCATGAAATTTTTTAGTTGCGCAGTGAGGAAGTCTGCACTCCTCACTTTGACTTTGTGATGAAACGGTAGAAAGACTATGCTACGGGATGCCATGGAGGTTATGTCGTGGTTTGGGTAGGAATTCTCTTGGGTGGTGTACTGCTGTGGTGGAAGAGTGCTCGAAAAGTGAAAAACTCTCACCATGCGGATGTTGGCATCGTTGACCAGACTCGTGCTGTTTGCCCCACGGGCGTTGAGAGTGCCTTCTGTGTGGGCCAGTCCCATCAGAACATACGCCGCTCCCGCCTACTTTGCCACCGAGGGCCGCAACACCGCCAAGGACGTTCTTTCCCGAAAGACCTTTCTCGTTGATTACTACAAGTACTTGAACGACAACAACGAGGTGATTTTGTTTGTCCACCACAACAACATCACCAAGAACGACAACGTGAGGCTTCGGTCCGACCTCAAGAAGGCCGGCGCCCAGCTCAACATCATCAGAAAGAACCTCTACAAGGTGTACCTCAGATCCGAGCACGAGGCGGACCCTGCTGACGAGGCCACCTCCAAGAAGAACAAAGACGCCCAGCACCCGCTAATGCCGTTGTTGGTCGGGCCCACCGCCGTCATCAGCGTGCCCAAGAGTGACCCGCTGGTGGTGAAGCTGGTGTTGAAGATTTTGAGGGGAGCGCAGGAAAAGTTGATTCTCATTGGGGCCAGAGTCGAGCGGAGCGTGTACAATGCCGAGGAGGTGGACCAGTTCAAGGACTTGCCCAACAGGGAGGAGTTGCAGGCGCAGTTGGCGGGGTTGTTGAGTGTGTTGGGCGGAGCCGGGTTGGTGAGAACGTTGGAGGCGTCGGCCAATGTGTTGTACTTGACGATGGAGGAGCGGAGAAAGGACCTTGGGGGGGAGACGGGCGCCGAGGCGGACGCCGAGGAGAAGTGACTGTAAATAGAACAACAAGAATAAAGAGAACAAAGACCAAGACGATGTCGTGGGAGAGAAAGAAATACGTCCATGTCCGGAACTGTGTCGGTTGGAGAACAAAGAACTAAATCCACGTCATAATACCTCAGTACCAATCACTTGCTGGAGTGTCGGTCTAATCGAGACATGCTCATCGCGATGAGGGACGAATTGGGGACAAACTCCTGGTGTCGCAGCCGGGCAGTTTGATGTCTGACTCATTACTTGCACTGCTTCGCAGCTGCCTAGATACGTTGGATTGGCTACTTGCAGACTGCTTCGCAGCTGCTAATATCTGTGTAAGCTGCAGCTGCCAGAATCTGTGTAGGTAGTTTTCGCACCTCATCACCATGTCTTCCAAAGAAAAGGAAGCCCGCGACGCCGAGAGCAGGCGCCGGGCGTACCGCGAGGAGAAGGAGTTCACCCGCAAGGCCTTCAAGCACACTCGCTTCGACACCCCGCCGCTGGAAGACGACAAAACCGTCGAGTTGCCTCGCAAGCGGTTCTACCGCCAACGAGCGCACTCCAACCCGTTCTCCGACCACCGGCTCGACTACCCCCAGAGCCCCGACCTCATGGACTGGACGAAAATGTACCCCAAGTATGCCGAGAACGGCACCACCACCAAACGGGTGGAGATTGCCGACATTGGGTGCGGGTACGGCGGCCTTCTCATCAAACTAGCTGCCGAGTTCCCCGAAACCTTGTGTTTGGGCATGGAGATCCGGGTGCAGGTGACCCAGTACGTGGAGGATCGCATCATTGCATTGAGACAACAGCATAAGGACAAGCCCAGCGACTACCAGAACATTTCTGTCATTCGGGGCAATGCGATGAAGTTCATCCCCAACTTCTTCTACAAGGGCCAGCTCTCCAAGATGTTCTTTTGCTTCCCCGATCCCCACTTCAAGCAGAGAAAGCACAAGGCCCGCATCATCACCAACACGTTGTTGTCGGAGTACGCCTATGTGTTGAGAGAGGGGGGAGTGGTGTACACAATCACCGATGTGGAGGACCTTCACAACTGGATGGTGCAGCACCTTGATGAGCACCCTATGTTTAAAAGGTTGAGCAAGGACTGGGAGAAGCAGGACAAGTGTGTGCAGTTGATGTGGAACTCGACGGAGGAGGGACAGAAGGTGACGAGGAACAAGGGGAGCAAGTGGGTGGCTTGTTACGAGAGGCTTCCGACGCCGGGACTTTAGCCTATTCTGAGGCAAGTACTTCGTACTTGCCGACTTATATTTCAGTTTACTATATAGGCAAGTACGAAGTACTTGCAGGTATTCAATCAGCAATACGAAGTACCTTCGGCTACACAACAAGGAGTATTGCCAAGTCAAAGACTTGATCTAACTCAAGTAGATCGAAGCTCCTCCACTCGAAGCTCCACCAAACTAGGTCAAATACCGGTTCATCAAAGAAGGTTACAATGTTGCCTACTGGATGCTGGCATTCTGTGAACCGGCGGCACTTCGTTCAATAAAGTCTGTGTTGACCGATGCTTGAATAGACACATTTATAACAATAAACACTCTGATTACAAAGAGATGTCGGCGGCCTTGGCCTCGGCCTTGGCGTCGGCAACCACCTCCTCGAAGGAAGAGGTGGTGGCTGGCGTGGTGGCAGGCACGTCGGGGAACTTGGAGGCTCCGCTGGTGGTGGCGGAGGCGGGCTCCTCGAAGTGCTTGTCGCCCACGGTGGAACCCGCGGTTCTGGTGGGGATCTTGGACGAGATGAAGTTGCCCACCGGGCCGGTCTTCTTGACCAAGGTGTCGATGTGGGGAGCGGCCTTGGCGTGGGCCAACTTGGCGTACTCACCGGACTTGTCCTTGGCCAACTTGGAGTACTGCGCAACGGCAGCGTCAATCTCCTTCTTGTTCTTGAAGTACACAGCAGGAACAGAGAAGGCAAGCACCACCGACACCACAATCAACGTGTACAACGAGAACCACGACGTCACCTTGTACAAAATGTACGAAAGACCGGCGGCCTTCAACGTGGACTCGATGTCGTGGGCATAGACAATCTTGTTGAATTGCGCCTCCAACTGCTCGGTGAAGTCGGCAACGTGGGGCAACACGTTGGTGTTGAAGCATTGGGCGTACGACTTGGCCGAGCCCTTGTACTTGGTGACGAACCCTTGGCCGGTGACCAATTTGCCGGCGTATTCGGCGGCAGCCGAGACTAAAGTTAGTAAGATCTACTAGATGCTTTGTACATACCCAACAAGCCGATGTAGGCGACATGGAAAAACACATTGAACAAGTTGACCTTCTTGAACACAATCAACGCCACAATGAGGCCGCCGAACACCTTGCCGGTTCTGACGGGGTCTCTCCACGTGAGAAGATCAAAGTGGTTGTGGGACACAACGGGAGTGGTGGGGGCAATGGATTCGGACATCAGGGATAAGTGGAATGGACGATGAAAAAATGATCGCAGGCACACGATAACAACTAATAACTACAAATTTGAGACCGACAACTAAACAAAAACGACACGGCGACACGGCGACACGGCGACATTGCTGCTTGCTTGTTGCTTGATTGTCGCTTGGGCCGACTGTGCCTGGTTTCCTAATGGTTGCTTCTTGTCATGTCTCCTCGGCAATCGGCAAGCAACGCATCCTGAAATTGCTGCAATGCCCGGTTGCCAATGACAAACCGGAGCCAGTGCCGGTGCACCAGCTCCCACCAGAGGGTGGCGGCAAGCCATATCTTTGTTTCGTGGAGGATGGATACAATGTGGGCAATCACCGGCACCACGGCGACGAGTCGCCCCCGCCGCAGGCGGAGGTGGAGCGCCTCCATTGTGGTAACCACCCCGTCTAGCTGGCGCGCCACGGCGGCAATGTGGCCGAGGATGGCTCCCGTCGCACGACTTTTGTGGCGCCAGACCCGCAAAAAAGTGGCGGCCGCACCGGCGGCCAGCGATGGGTCGACGCCAGTCGACGGGTCGCGGGCCCCAGTGTCAAATAGGTCGACTGCCGCGTGGGCTGTCGGCTCGCGCACTCTCGCCCCTGAGGCAAGTGCCCCGGCCCCTAAAAGTAATGCCCCGGTCCCCGGGGCAAGTGATGGGGCCACTGCCCTGCCGGCGGTTGCCCCAGTGGGCTCATCCATCACACAGGCCCAGCGCTCCGCCACCGCCACATGCCGCCGCGTCACCTCCCGTATCGCCCGAACGTACCGCTGGAGCCCGTCGCTCACCCGCTGCCCGTGGCGCATGTGCTTGACGAATAGAACAAGCGTGGTTTCGGGCGACGCCTCGAGCGCGGGCCCGTGCGCGGGGCCGCTCGCACCACCCCGTCCGGTAAGCACGGCATTCACCTGGATCAACGCCCCGACGAGCCCCATGGACTTGTGGGAGTCGAGTGCGTGTTTAATGTGGGTGCAGAGAGATGCGAGGCGGGGCGCAACCGCCATGTCGCTGGTGTACTCTTGGAGCGAGAAGGCCTCGAGAATCTGGCAGAGGCTCTGCTCGTGTTCCACCAACGTGCGGCTGCTGTCTTTGAAGGAGTCGGACGAGACGATGTCGTAGATGTCGTCCCACGACGCAATGTTGGCTAGCCGCTGCCACTGCTGGAGAAGCTGCGAGAAGGCCCTGAGGTACTGGGGGGACTCTTCCTCGGGGAGGTGCTCGAGCAAGTGGCAGGCGGATTGTAGGCCTGCGATGTGGCCGAGTTGAACCAGGCGGAATTCCAAAAGGGGGTCTGCCATGGAGAGGAGGTGAGAGATCAAGGTGAAGATGTCTTTGGCATCTGTTTCACATTTGTCTCATATTTGCAGCCGCTTATGTAAGTGCGCACCAAGTGGGTGACTACTACACCAGGGGTGCAATTGTAATTTGTCTGCTTGACCAGGCACGAAGATGCATTATCTACTTGACCAGGCACGAAGGATGTATTATCATTGGGGTTGCCGGAGTGGGTTGTATGTTGATGTGTGGTGGCTCTCATACTCGGTATCATCTAAAGTCAATTGTCACTCGCTCGCCTCGCTTCGCTCGCCTCGCTCGTGGAGTTACTCTAGCACCACCACCTCATCCTCCATCACCCCCTTGCCCAAGTAGTCAAACACCACCCTGAACCGGTCCTCCGCCTCCCTCAACTGCCCCTCAAACACCGCCTCGTTGTTCTTACTCGCCAATTGGGCCACTCTCACCGCCTCGATCGCATCAAGCTCGCCAATGCACTCGGGACACCGCTTCACCCCGACACTGTTGATGTTGTCGCTCACATAGTTATTTTCATTCAAACACCTCTGGTGGTACAGGTGCTTGCACTTGAAGTGAATCACCGGGTAGTCGAGCCGGAGCTGGCAGTGCAGACACTTGTTGTTCTGCATGATGAAGGGCTTCTTGACGAGCTCGGTGAGCTTGTGGCTGATTTTGGTGGACTCGAGCTCGTACGACTGCACGAGGCGGGTGTTCTTGGTGATTTCCTTGCTTTGAAGGTCAAGGTGCTCAATGAGATAATCTTTGACTGGGCCAATGGTGACAAACGGTTGTTCGCTTAGGGTAACAACAAGCTCCAAGGGCGTCATGAGCCGGAGGTCCTTCAACTTCTGCACGAGCCGCCTGAAGTCGCTCTCCTCCACTTGGTGGTAGATGTGCTCCTCGCTAATGACAAACTTGAGCATGAGCTTCCAGAGGTGGGGCTGGGCGGGGCCGTACTTCTCCACGATGGTCCAGCACTTGGGAATGTCTCGGTCGACGGCGGCACTGCGGAAGAGCGACTCCTCGAAATTTCCTCCCTCTTCAAGGGCAACGAGCTCGCCCGCCTCGAACCCATAGATGTGCAGAATAAGAAGCAAGCTCTGCATGTCGAAAAGCGCCGTGTGTTCCTTGACGAGGGCCTCGGCCTTCTCCCGCCAGTACAGCTCCCCGTCCTGGCCGAGCTGGAGGTACATCTCAAGAAGCGTGACGAGAAGTTCCCTTTTGTCGGCGATGTTTCCCTGGTACTTCTCAAAGGACTCGATGCACGCCTCGAGAAAGATGACAAACTCCTTGGGGCGGTCGGCGAAGCACGGAAACACGAGCTTGGGCTTAGGGGGGAGGTAGGTGGGTTGCGTGGGCTCTTGTTCAGTGTCTTCGGGAGAAATGTAGGAGAGAAACGCCTGGTACGAATTCAACGCCGACGGAGCCGGCTCGGCCGCCGCCTGCGGCGGCTCGATGTCGTCAAACACATGGGGGTCCGGCCGGGGCTGGTACCGCCCAGTAAACACGTCAATGAGAAGCTCGGTGGTGTCGATGGGAAGCACATCGAGGAGGGTCTTTGAGTGATCAATAAGGATCAAAAGCAACTCGTCGATGGCCAACGACCGGATGTACTGGAGCACCTGTCGCGGCTGGTTGAGGTCGCTGAGCTGGATCTCCACAATGTGGTTGGGCTGCTTGAGCTTGAGGAGGAGCCGGATCACCTGCTTGAAGTAGCCGCACTCCTTGAAGAGGTTGATGACGAGCTGGTACGACACGTGGGAGTCGGGGTCGGTGTCGACGTCGAGCTCGTTGATGAAGTCGTCGAGCTCGTCCACCATCTTGAGCTTGCAGTAGCAGCACAACAAGAGCGTGAGGTAGTCGCTCTTGGCGAGCTGCGCCTTGTAGACGTGGTAGAGGAACTTGGTGAGGTTGGCGATGTTGGACACATCCTTGAATTTGGTGATGGTGTCGATGATGAAGTCGTCAATGTCGTCGGGGGAACTCTCCTTCAAGAGGGCCAAGCACCGAACAAAACTATCGATGGACTCGTCGTACGCCTGCTTCGAGTAGTGGTGGTCGCCACGGAGGCGCTCGATCCGAAGAAGCGTCTTGGGGGGAAGCTCCGCCTGCTGGGCAAGCTCGAGGGCCACGGAAAATAGTTCTCGCTGGAGAATGAGCTCGATCTGCGTGTTGATGGGCTTCTCGGTGATGCGGTACAACACGCCGTCCAGGCCCAAGAGGTGGACGTGGTTGTTCCAGCGGAAGTAGTCGACAATCGAGCTGTTGGGGATGGTGAGCGTGAAGGAAATGTGCTTGTTGCGGAGGTCAAGCACCACCACCTTCGTCACGTGCTTCTTGGTGTTGTTGAGCACCTCGTCGAACGACAGCACGACGAGAAGAAAGTGCTCCGACAAGAGGTGGAGCCGCCGCTTGGGGAGCTCAAAGTGGATGGTGTGGCTGCGGCCGACAGCGCTGTAGTAGCGAAAGCTGTCGGGCAAGCCGATGAGGAGCTCGTCGCCCGCGGCAGCAGAGCAGTGGAGGTCGACTCCCGTGCTTTTCGAGAGGATGCGGTGGGGCTTGCCCTGGTTGCGGCCACTGGTAAGTACAGTGAGGATTTTTGAGGTGGTGGTGACAAACAAAAGGTCTTGGTTCTGGTTGAAGTGGAGGCCCGTGATGGGGTCGGTGGACTCGTAGATGATGCGTTGCTTGGAGCCCCGGTCGCCCAAGAGGTCTCCTCTGACAAGCACCACCTTGCCGTTGGTGTAGCCCAAGGCCACGCACGTGAGCAGCGGGTTGAACACCCACGTGCTCACGGGGTACGAGTTGTCGCCGTTGTGCACCAGCAGCTGGGTGTGGAACTTGTGCTGGTAGTCGTCGTCGTCCACTTCGAGTTTGAGGATCTTGGGGATGTCCCACACCTTGAGGATGGCAGGCGAGCCCTGCCGCTCGGCCAACGTGAGGAGGAAGTTCCCCACCGAGGCGGCAAAGTTGATGGAGTAGTCCACATCGTATCCCTGAAACACCTTTAGCAGGTTTAGGTCCGGGGTCATGAGCTTGATGGACGCATGTTTGGTGCACACGACAAAGTAGTCCTTCAACGCACAAAGCGCCAGGAGCGCCGGGTCGGACGTGAGGAGCTCGTGGCCGCCGCTGGCGGGGTCCTTGATGGGCACAAAGTCAAACAATTGGAACTGGCGCCATGACGTGGGGAGAGACATAGTGCGCGGGCACGGGTTTTTCCACCATGAACTACGACCCGATTCACGACACCTACGACAGTCCGAAAAAGCCCTTGTCGATCGATAATCTCGTGGGAGAGCAACCGTCCGGTTTTGCCGACGACGACATTGACGACACCTTCGACGACGACGAGGCCAAGAAGAAGCGCACGCGGCGGGCCGGCGCCCACGCCAACAAGACGCTCCGCCACTTGAAGAAGGCCGACGGCGAGCCCTTCTGGAGAAAGGACATCCAGTACACGTTTCTCCAGGAGTTGTTTGACGATGCGACGGCGTGTTTCACCAACAGCTTCCCCCCGTGTGATGTGCCGGGTGCCAACAACGGGCCCAAGTACACGTTTTCCGAGTTGTACGTCCGCACGCTTGCGGAGTCGTCGAAACTGTCCAAGATCTTGAAGGAGCGACTCCTCAAGGACACCGACATGGGCAAGAGCGTCAGCAAAATCTGTCTTCTTGTCAATGCCGGGCGGATGAACACCACCATCAACTTTGTGCCCGAGATGCGGCTGTCGCTACGCACCTACCACCTGATTCCGTCGCTCCAGGCGGACCCCGTGTACGGCGGGTCCAAGCCCCTTCAGGACACGCCGCGGCTCAAGTCCATCCTCAAGGCGGTGTGCGAGGGCCAGGAGCACCTCAAGACGGTGGGGGACATTGTCAGCAACCCCAGCGACGCCAAGCCCAACACCAACGTGATCCACTTGATCTTTTTGCTTTCGAACCACTACCACAACATTCCTTTCCACTATGAGGAGGACCCCAGTGACGCCAAGTCCAACACCAACAAGTTCATGGAGTTTTTCCTCAATGCCAAGATCCACCCCAAGAACCGGGCCAAGCGGTTTCTCTGGTTGATGTACACGTACCTCGAGACGCTGTTCAAGCCGGAGGAGCTTGGGGCCAACCCGTTTGGCGGCGCCAAGATCCCCGACTTGGAGTTGATCCCGGACAGCGAGGTGGAATCGTACGATGTCGACACCGAGTACGAGGTGGAGTACTCCACCAAGATGTACAACACGCGGTTGAAGTACCTTGCCGACGAGGAGCACAACAACAACCCGAAGCGGGGCAACAAGCTGAAGAAGGACCGCGAGATCGTCCACCAGCACATCGCCAAGGTGTACGGCGCCCTGGAGGACGATCCCGACACCTCCATCGACCAGGAGGAGGACTCGCCGGATAAACGCAAGCGCAAGGCCAAGCGGCCACTCACAAAGGGGCTGACGGCGCCCAAGAGCTTCATTTCGTTTGCGGTGGACAAGCGGCGCAAGTTGCAGGGCGACGACTCGAAAGAACTGCCGTTCATCGAGCCCCCCATTGAGGATCTCGACAAGATCTTTGACAAGTACGTGTCGCTCGTGCCCGTGGTGATGCTCACGGAGGACAACCCCGACTCCGTGGCCAACCGCATCAACATTGTGTACAAGTCCAAGACGTTCATTCGACAGGTGAAGTTTTTCAACAAAGACACTCTCGAGGAGTTTGAGGCGACGCACGAGCTCCTTGAAGACTGGTTGTTCCGGTACTTCCAGTATAAAAAGCACACCAGCAACGGATTGCTTGCCATGGAGTGGGAGGACATTCGGCACGACCTTGCCCTGGGGGTGGAAACGTACATTTACCAGCAATTCGGCAAGACGTTTTCCGCCGACCGGCTCCGGCATCTTGATGAAGTGGATGACAACGACGGGGACCATCGAGACGACACGCTGGCCAATGTCATTGGCGAGATCCACGCCAGTGTGGGCAGTGTGGACTACAACGACATTGAGCGCGTGGGCCACGGGTACCTTCCGATTCATGAGTTCAACAAGGCCAACGAGAAGAACTTTTATCTTTTGAACTTGTTGTCGTATTGTAATGATTGGTTGGTGGAGAGGTATAATGAGGATGTGGGGATGGGGTTGACCAAGGTGAAGTTTGATTTGCAAAGGGAGGCGGTTGCTTTTGTGTAGCGTCCGGCCCAGAGTCTTGAGCGTCCTCCGAGCGAAGCCGGAGGCATGCAAAGAATACCAAGGAGAGTCTTGAGCTTCGCTCGGAGGCACGCAAAGAAGCCCAACCCAGACTTTTGGAGCATCCCCCGAGCGAAGCCGGAGGCACGCAAGGAAGCTCCCAGACTTTTGGATTCTCCGAGCGAAACCAACCGCAGAGTCTTGAAGCGGTTGTCTTCGTTAAGGGCCGAGTGAATACACAGTCTCGAAGCATCCTCCGGGCGAATCGCAGGCTGAACTCGATCTCGTCTTGGAGCATTCGAGAAGGGAGATGTCACGGTAGAGCCACTGCGTTCCTCCTCAAGAGAGTCACAGAGAGTCACGTATATACGATTGTTCGTCGACTCTTCCTCAGAACATTAAAGTCTGTGCATCACCGATGACCCGCCGACCTCATAGCTATACCTAGTCATGTGGCTAGGTGGGCCTCTTCATACGTACCCGCCATTGAGATTGCACGCGTGACAATCACAGGCGCATGTCTACATTCACTGGACTAGGTCCAACGATTCATGGAATACTAGCAATACACGAATTAAACGATCTCCGTTGATGCATTATAGACTATAGTATTGGGTCACACTCCACGAGAATATGAAAGCACTTGTCGTGCACCTGATGCAGCGCCAGGCCAGAACGTCAATGGTCCATATGGCCATGTATATACAATGAAAACCGGCACGTGTGGTGATGATGCTTGTGGGTTGTTGTGTCTGAGGCAACAGACACCCCGATGTGTTTTGCCGCCTGGCCCTGAGACGCAACACATGATTTGGTTTGTGCCTCGCCTTGGGACGCTTCGTTCGCTTGGGCTTGACACGCTCACTGGCTGATTCCAAAGGTGGTGCTGGCCACCGCACAGAATGCCCGCGTGACTCCGTACGTCTTGGCCAACCGGTGAAACACCCCGGCGTCCACCACCGCGTCGGCCCGCGACACGTGGAGCAGCACCTGCGAAGTGCACTCGCCGGTGATGGAGTCGTCGAGCACAATCTGCCATAGCAACACCACCGAGTATTCCCCGAAACTGAAAGACACCGCGTCGATGGACTTGAGGCGCTCCACCGAGGGCACGAGACCGGCCACCCGCTCGTCGGCGTAGGGTCTGAATTTCTCAATGAGATCCACAAACACATCCACGCGCTGGTGCACCACGCCGGCAAGCGAGTTGGCCAGGTACATGACTAGATCAAGCCGCTTGGCCCGCACGTTGCGCTCGAGCTGGCGTGTGAATGACGCCAGGAGAAGCGCCATGTGGGGAATGTGCGCCGGGTCCACCACGATGTGGGCCACGGCATCGTCGACGATGGCCACGTCCACCGCAAGCCGGAAGATCTCGTCGCTGACAATGGTGTAGGAGATGTGTCGCACGAGGGTGTCGTCCTTTCGGGACGTGTAGGAGCGGGGCGTGGCGATGTGGACGTTGGGGTAGAACCGCTCGAGGTGCTCGATGCGCTCGTCCCAGTTGCTTGACGGGAGCACGTTGATGTTGTTGACAATGTCGTCGGGCACCGGGGCCGGCTCGTCCAAGTAGTGGGCGGAGTTTTCCTTGAGCACGGCGTCGAGACGGCCGTGGAGGAGTGCCTTGGCCCGGGCCTCTTTTTTGCGGCGGATGTGGTCCTTGAGCTCGTCGATGGCGGTCTTGAGGCCGTGCCGCTGTTGCACGAGTCCCGTGCGTTTGTGTGAGAGGGTGATTTTCAATTGGACCAGATCTGGGTCGACCAGACCAAGATCTGGTACCGATGCATTTGTTTGACCCACATGTACCGCCTCTGTTTGACCATGTACCGCCTCTGTTTGACCCAGTTCTGGTACCGATGCATTTGTTTGACCTACATCTGGTACTGCATTTGTTTGCCCCACATCTGGTACCGCCTCTGTTTGACCCAGTTCTGGTACCAATGCATTTGTTTGACGCAGATCTGGTGGTAGCGATGCAATTGTTTGCGCCGGCTCATTCGGTAGCTCCCCCTGGCCTTGTTGTGACATCGCGTTAAAAACAATCGCACAATGGTGAATGCTCCCGAGTTAAAGAGCGTATGTCCCCTGGTTGAATGATAATACTAACGCAGTATCTTGACAAGAAGATTGCCGTCCACCTCAATGGAAACCGCACCGTGGTGGGCACCCTCCGAGGATACGATGTATGTACCGCGATGACCAACCCTACTAACGCAGGTGTTTTTGAACATCACCATGGCCGATGCCATCGAGGACGGCGAGAACAAGGCCAACATCGGGACGATTGTGGTGCGAGGCAACTCCATCGTCTCCATCGAGGTGGTCTAAAGAACAGGAATATCAAAACGAGAGATCCATGAGAATTCACGAGAGAACTTCCCACGAGAACACCCACGAGAACACCCACGAGAACACCCACGAGACCCCCCGACCAGAACATGTCGAGTATCCCACTTCCAGAGATGTCGTATCCCACTTCCAGAGATGTCGTATCCCACTTCCAGAAATGTCGAATCCTCTCGACACCCGGTCCGCCTACCGTTATGTACCATAATGCACTTCTTGTATTCTTGATTGGGCGTGTCACACCTTGGTGTACCTCTGGTGTTGTGTCACTTGTGCTTTTTGCCTGTGACTGGCTGCTTGGTGCCTGGCCTACAACCGAATGGCCATCTCCACACCCTCGTTCTTGTACCCACACTTCTCGTAGAACCCCACGTTGTGTGGGCTGCAGTCCAAAATCACCTTGTAGCACCCCGCCTCGCTCGCCAACTGCGTCAACCCCGTGATCATGGCCAACCCCAACTTCTTTCCCTGCTGGGACTTGGCGACGGAAATGTCCTCGATGTGGCCCACCTTGCCGCCCTCGTGAATCACCTTGGCTTCCACCAACAACATGCCGGTGGCCACCACCTTGCCACTGGCATCGGTAATCACATGAGGACGATAGACATCACTGGCACTCCACACGGCAAAAATCTCGCCAAACTTCGCCTCGCTCACCTCGCCCACGGTGGTGAGCACGGCAAGCGTGTCGAGGTACCCATTGGCACGGTCGCTGGCCTCGAGTGGTCGGAAGGTGTAGCCGGGGGGAAGGGCCATGTTGACAAACGCGGAATGATGATCGCACCTCGGCGATGCTTTTTGGCCGATCCCTGCAGCAGCCGGTAGCTTATTGCAACCGTTCTTCGATGCCATGGCTGCAACATTGGCTGCATGCCAATGTTGCAGGCAGCCAATGTTGCAGCCATGGGGATGTAGTTGTGGCTGAGTGCTTAGCTCTTGTAGCCGCCACAAACATACCTTTTGAACATTTGCAGGGTCACTCTATTTGCTCAAACTCGCCACTACACTTGAAACTTGCCACTACACTTGCTGAATCTTGCCACTCTACAAACATCACATGGTTCGTGTCCCCGGTATTGCCACCGGAGAAACAAAACATGAGAACATCCGACAATCGCGATATGAGCAACTCTACTCTTTCCTACAAAGCAGCCACCTACGCCAGCAACGCCACCCCCATTGCGTTGCACGACTACCAGCTCACCCTCGCCAAGCAGCCCGACGGTTCGTTTGGCATTGGGGGGAACAAAATCTTGGTCAAGGTGCACTCCACCTCCCTCAACCCCGTGGACGTGTTGCTCTATACCGTGGCGCCCGCGTTCCTCTCGCGCTTCACCAAGCACCAGGGCATCGGCCGTGACTACCTGGGGACGGTGGTCTCCATTGGGCCCGACGCCGCCAAGAAAACGGGCCTTGCGGTGGGCGATGAGGTCAGTGGCATGTACACCCATCCCTTTGGTCCCGGCACCATCTCCGAGTACATCACGTTGGACTTGGACCAAAAGACCGACGTGTCCATCACCAAGAAACCCGCCAACTTGTCATTGGAGGAGGCGGCCGCGTGGCCCTTGGTGTATGGCACCGCCCACGAAATCTTGCAAAAGGCCCAATCCGTCGCTGGAAAAAGGGTGCTTGTTTTGGGTGCAGGCACCTCCGTCGGCCGCCTTGTCGTGCAGCTTGCGTACCTCGATGGGGCCGCGGAGGTGGTCACCACCAACTCCGCCAGCTCGGCCGATGTGGTGCGAGAGTTTGGTGTCTCCACCTATATTGACTACACCAAGCACAAGTCGATTCTCCAGCCCACGTTGGAGATTGTCAAGGAGGCGGGGACGTTCGACTTGATTGTGGACACTGTTGGAAACGGTGACCTTATCAGCAACTTGGGGCACATCTTGGCCAAGGGCGGCGACTACGTCACCATTGTCGGCGACTCCAAGTACGACTACGACCACATCTCGCTCTTCACGGTGATTTGGAACTCCGTCAAGTTGGCGCCGCGCTTCGTGGGCAACTTCTTGGGCACCAACGGCTACAACTACATCTTTGTCATGACCAAGCCGGGTGCAAAGTGGCCACTCAAGGGCAAGCACCTCATTGAGGAGAACAAGATCTCGGTGGCCATTGACGGTGTCTATCCGCTTGAAGAGCTCGACGAGGCGTTCAACAAGGTGCGCAGCAGCAAGGCGAGGGGCAAGGTGGTGGTGAGGGTTGTGTCGTGATGTGACGAAGGTTGTGATTTGAGATGTTTGTGTGTAAGCGAGGAATAATGTAATTTTGCAAAATGTCTTGTGCAATTGCTGCGAAATCCACTCCACCGAAAATTGCATCTTCAATTGAAGGTGGTTTTGCACTAATCCATTGGTTGTAGTTGTCCCCTCTTATCTGGAAATAATAGGCTGAAATTGCTAGCCCTGTAATTGTTTGTTGATCTGGCAAAGTTGGCTTATTTTTGTTGATCTGGGCTGTATTTCTTCTGTATCTTATTTCTTTGTCTGTTGATGCTATACATTCTCAAGGACCCCCTGCTTTGGAGAGGACGTTGTCGACAAACTCTCCTTGGTTTCAAACTGCTCCTTCTCAAAGTCGTTGTCGTAGAGTCCCAATTGGGTCCCCTCGTTTTCAATCTCCTGTAAAGAGAGCTTTGGCATGGTGGCAGCCACTCTCCAGGGTTGACGGCCGTCGGTGTGGGCCTTGGCAAAGATGATGTCAATTTCTTCGAGGGAACGACCGGCGGTTTCGGGGTAAAAGAAGAAGATGATGGGCACAAACAAAAAGTTCATGGCGGCAAAGAAGAGGTAGCAGCCCCACGAGCTGGTGGCAATGAACACGGGCGTGAACATGACAACACCAAAGTTGGTGAGCCAGTTGGTACACGTGGAGATGGCGGAGGCCACGGTTCTGGTTCTCAAAGGGTTAATCTCGGGAGGGTAGATCCAGGGGAGTTGCAAGATGGTGAAGCCAAAGAACACAATAAAGAGGAAGATACCCACGGCAGCACCCTTGGCGTTCTCCTTTTGCTGGGCAGCAGAGGCGCTTTCATTGGCCACCAAGCATGCAAACGAGATGATGAACGACACGCCCTGGCCGATGGCCCCGATGAAAAACAACTTTCTTCTGCCGAGCGAGTCAATGAGGAAGAACGACGGGATGGTGGCCAACGCGTAGATGGTGGAGAACACCCCGCCGAGCACCAACGACAATCTTCTCTCGAGGCCAATGGTATTCTCGAACAAGATGGTGGAATAGTAGATGGCGGCATTACATCCGGTAAACTGCTGGAAGAACTGGGACGACGCGCCAATGAGCATTCGCTGGAAGTGCTGGTTCTTTCCCCCGGAGAACACGTCCTTGAATCCAACCTGCGAGCGGGCAAACCGGTTGACGGCGTCCTGGATCACGGTGGCCTCGGCAAACACCTCGTCGGAGTCGGCGGGCGCATCGTTCAACGCGCCCAACACCTCGAGCGCCTCGGGCTTTCTCTCGTGCGCCACCAACCATCTGGGCGACTCGGGAAGCACCCACATGCCGGCAAGCACAATGGCAGCAAAGAAGATCTGAAACGCCACGGGAAAGCGCCATTGAACGGAGGTGTTGACGTACGACAACCCAAAGTCCACCCAGTAGGCGACAAACGTTCCCACGGCAATCACCGAGCCCTCGAGATTGACAAGGCGGCCTCTGTTCTCGGCCCGGGACAACTCCGACTGCCACACGGGGATGGTGGCGGTGTTGAGCCCGTTGCCAATGCCGGTGATGACTCTGCCAACAACAAACTGGCCCAAACCCCAGTGTTCCTTGAAGGCGGCGACGGAAATGACCGTGCCAAGAATGATGATCGAAGACCCGGCAAGCACCAAGGGCTTTCTGCCGGACTTGTCACCCCGGAAAAGAGCGTAGAGGGCACCGAAAAAGCACCCGATTTCATAGCACGCAGTCACGGCACCCTGGTTGACGGTGGCATTGGGGTATCCCTCTTTCGTTGGAGGAAACTCGTAGTTGAACTGGTCTCCGGTAATGAGTCCCGACATGAGACCCTGGTCGTAGCCAAAGAGCGAAAAGCCCATCACTGCAGTGAAGGTGATGGCGGCTCTGAGGGCTCTTCCGCGAAGGCCGAAAGTGGCGGTTCTGTTGACGATACCCATGATGGTTTGGGAGTGGGGGCGGGGCATGGGGCATTTATAAACAACGGCCGACGGCAAAAGAAAAGCGCCGGTCGGTGCGGCTGGTGGTGATGTAATGGAGCAGCATGGCGGCAGAACGCGAGATGAACGTAGTAGCAAGCATGCAACGTTTTTCGGACCGAACGATCGGGATGGCCAGCACGAGCGATCGGAATGGCCAAGACACGAGGTGCCGGCGGGTTGGCAAGAGGCCAGTTCGTAGAGAAACAGATGAAGGTTTCCTTGGCAAAGCTGTCAAAAAGTTATGAGCCCGCGGGCCCGGATAAACTATATGCAGACACGCCGATGACATAATGTCGTTTCTTTTGGTGCCCATTCAGGTGGCTATTTTGTCATCACTCATTACATTTTGCTGATTACGGTGTCGTGGATGGCGGGGAGGTCCCACCGCTGGGTGATGTCCGCCTCCAAACAGCCCACCACCAAATTTTGTAGCCACACAAACTGCAGTTGTTCATAACCATCCCACGTCTTCCGGAGTTGGGCAATTGCCTCGTCGCGCACCTCGAGTTCCTCGGGCGACACAAACGTGGCCAGGCGCCGCGGGGTGTCGTGGTCCAAGATCCACGCCGTGAGGCATGCCCGGCAAAGATCAAGCTGGTTGTACTGGCCGGCACTGATTGTGGCACGAAGGCGAGGTTCGTACGGATGCTGGAAGGGGAGTTTTCCCACAATCATGGCGTAGAGAAGCACCCCAAGCGCCCAAATGTCGGCCGACGGGCCAAGTGGGGGTGGTGTGGGCAGGAGAAGCTCCGGCAGCGCGTAGGGAAGCGAGCCAATGTGGGAATGCGGGAGGTTCAGCTCGATGCTGGAGTCAAGCGGCTCGCGACTCTCGTGGAGAAGGGTGGAGATACTCACGTTTTCGCTCGACTGGGTGGGGGTCAAGTTCATGGTTTGGAGCAGCGGCCCGTGGTTCTTTGCGTAGTGGGAGATGCCGATCTTCAGGTCGTCGGTGAAGAGGAACTTGGTGCGGGCACTCTCCCCCGAGTAGGGCTTGCGGACGTCTGCTGCCGACGACTTACTGCGAAGATCGTTTCGCCGAGACAGCCGGCGACTGAGCCGCGTGTACACGCGGGACATGCCAAAGTCGCAGAGCACCATCTTGACGTGGTGCTTGTCGGTGTCCTCCACAAGAACATTTTCGAGTTTTAGGTCGCCGTGAACAATGCCAAGCTCTTGGTGGAGGTACACGAGCGCATCAACAATCTGGCCGGTGTAGTTGGTGACGTGGCGAAGCCGGTGCACCTGGGTGTCGAACGAGAACTCGACCTTTCCCAGAGCACCTACCCCCGAGTCAAACACCCCCCACTTGGTCACCACCTCAAAGAGGGTTCCCCCGCTGATGCGGTTCGTCAAACAAAACACCGTGTCGGGCGTTTCCAAGTGGTCGAAAAGAGGCAAGATGTTCTCGTGGCGAAGCTGCTTCCAAATGTCGATTTCCTGCTTCATCACCTCGAGCACCCGCGGGTTGTGCTTGCGGCTTCGCGTCGGCAGTTCCTCCCGCACCAGCTTGACAATCTTCATGGCCTTGACGGAGCCATCGTCTCCAAAGCATTCTCGGATGGTGCCCCACGCGCCAAAGCCAATGACCTTGCCGAGGTGGTGGCCAAGCACGAGGGCGCCCTTCTCGTCGACATTGACCTTTTGTTGTTTCAAGTCGACGGACGAACTCATGGCAAGAAGCCGGTTGGCCACGGTGTTGGCGCTACTGACCCTCAGGCGGCGGCTGAACAGCCCCGAGCGGGGCGTGCGGCCACTCCCCCGTTCAAAGTTTTTGGCAAAGAGCGAGAATTGCAGGTAGTCAATCAGCTCGGAGAATGACTTGACGAGGCGCTTTCTCTGCGAGTAGGGTAAGTCGTTGAAGTTGGGCGGCAAGCTGTTGAGAATGGCCTCGTAATTGACCTCCAGGGAGTCCAGCTTCTGCTTCTTGTGCTGCTCCTCCTTCCTCAGCTTCATGTAGTCCAGGAGCTTGGTCAAGGAGTACTTTTGCGGGTGCCGTAGCTGGATGGGCTGGGGCTCCACCTTGGCGTGGAGCGTGTTGAGGTCGAGGTACAGCGCCGTGCGGCTGGACGGGGTGTTGGAGGTTGTGGAGGCGGTCAGGTTTGTTTCTGTTTTGAAGTTGAAGATGGGCTGGCCTGACTCATACCGATTGAGGTTGTGGTCGGACCCCCACTGGTGCACCATGTCGGAGAAGTCGAGTCCCGGGATGTACTCGTCCTCGAGGCCCACGAGCAGCGTGGGGTCGTTGTCAATGTAGGTGTGGGAGCGGGTGTACAACAGCCCCTCGGTGCGATGCTTGGATCGGATACGTCCGTCGTCGTACAACCGGTGGCCCGTTTCCTCATCGAAGTTGTTGGTTTCGGACTCCGAGTACGTTCGCGTGAGCTTGTAGTTTTTGGAAAACAGGTTGGGGCTTTCTGCCGGGGCCCGTATCAGAGAGACATTGGGCACGGGGAGGAACTTCAGCTCGTCGACGAGGTTGACGGTCGAGACCTTGGGCTGCGATTTGAGTGGGATCTCCATACCCCACAGTAATAAGCGCAGCGTGCGAAAAGAGGTGCGAGAAGAGAACAGCGAGCGCAGCGAGCGAGGTGATGCAATGGGAAGGTGATGCAATTGGAAGGTGATGCAATGGGAAGGTGATGGAAGAGGTGATGTATCAACTCAGTAGCAAAAGATCAAAGTGACTCATCACAATGTCTCGCCACTTGACTGGTCCCGGCGACGTTCTCAAGTCGGCACGTGTGCGTACCTCGATGATGGCGTAGCAATTGCCAATGTCGGTGCAAGAGGTGTAAGAAGAAGAGTGGTGAGTGGAAGAAGAGTGGTGAGTGGAAGAAGAGTGGTGAGTCGATGAATTAACCTGTGTCTCAAGCTCACTTGAAATAGGCATCTGTGATATGCATGGCCAAAACAAAGTCAGAAGCCAAGACCCAAACTTTGAGCAAAGGGCATGTCTAAGCTTATGTAATTGGTCTACACAAATATTAGAAAGGCACAGATTGCAGGGAGTGGAGGTACGGGCTCTCAGGAAGGAGGTTGCAAATGCAGGAAGTGGATTACGGTTTTCTGCCAAGTAGGTACAGACTATACAGGGAGTGGAGATTGTGACTCCCAGGGAGTGGAGATTGTGACTCCCAGGGAGTGGAGATTGTGACTCTCAGGGAGTGGAGGTACAGACCTTACAGGAAAGATGGATTTCACAGGGAGAAGTACGGGTTTTTCCATCTGGAGGTACACACTTTCAAATAGTGGAGATACGGACTGTACAGGGAGAGGGGGTACAGATTCCACAGGGAGTGGCGTACGGGTTTTCAATTGAAGGTAGGAACAGATTGTATGAAGTGGAGGTTGTGAAACTCAGGGAGTGAAGTACGGGTTTTTCCATCAAGTCAGGCACTGGTCCTACAGGGAGTGATGTTGTAATTCTACAGGGAGTGGAGGTTGCAAATCGCAAGGAGTGGAGGCTGCAAATTCGCAGGGAGCGGAGTTTTCATTAGAAGTAGGTACAGACTCATAAGACGGAGGTTCGGACCCTCGGGAGTGGAAGTTCAGACTCTTGAGGAAGAGCGTACTTTGTTTTGGGTGAGGTACCATAGCGTGGAGCGACACTCAGAGACTGAAGATGACAATGGACAATGCAGGAATGGAGGTGACTCTACCTAGAGGAAGCACGGGCTTCCAGGGGAGGAGAGTGCTTGTCAATACACAGGCGTGAAACCGCGGATTCCTCTGAGTGAACACAGATTCTCCAGGAAGAGAAGTCAAGCATCCATCGTAAATGCACCAAACCCTTCTCCGTGGAGAGATCGCTTCAGAGAGCGTACCTCCACTCCCTGCAAGGACAGTTACCAACTAGAGAAAACCCGTACGCCACTCCCTGTGGAATCCGCACCTCCACTCCCTGCAGCATACCTCCACTCCTGTAGAGACCGCACCTCCACTCCCTGTAGAGACCGTCCCTCCACTCCCTGTAAGGACAGTCTATATCGATCTTTACAGAAAAACCCGTACGCCGTTTCCTGTGGAATCCGTACCTCCACTCCTGTAGAGACCGCACCTCCACTCCCTGTGGAATCCGTGTCTCCACTCCCTGCAAAGACAGTTGATTTCGGTATACAGAAAACCCGTACGCCACTCCCTGCAAAAACACTCACCACAACTTACGAAACCTCCACTAGAATGGAACACAGATCCTCCCGAGAGTGAGGTACGGTTATCTTTTGTGGAGATCTTATGGGTGGAGGTGCGGGTTTTTTCACAAAATTTGCAACCGCGTAAAGGGAGACATGAACCTTACAGTGAGTGGGGTACGGGTTGCAGGGGTCAGTTTCAACTGTCCGAGTATGAGTGATGTGTTCCCACCCGCCAATCTGAGTTGGTCATTCTTTCACTTCTTCGACATGATGAGCGGATTTAGGAACGGCTCCGCCAACATTTCCACTGCCGACGGCCGTTTCTCGTACTCGAGCTCGAATGCCTTGCCCAAAAAGTCCTTCGCCTCCATCGTGCACCACTCCGGGATCTGCGGAGTGATATGGGTCCCAATCTTGAAGATGGCCTGCATCTGACTGAAGTTGGGGAACGGGTGCTTGCCCGTGAACATCTCCACAATGAGACACCCCACCAGCCAGATGTCCGCCTTCTTGGTGTAGGCGGTTTGCTTCACCACCTCGGGGGCCATCCAGTACACCGACCCCTGGAGGGATGCGCGGCGGCCCTTTCTTTCCTCGTCGTCAAAGTCCACCCCCACCTTTTTGGAAATGCCAAAGTCGCTGATCTTGACTGTGCCCTTGATATCAATCAAGATGTTGGCGCCCTTGATGTCGCGGTGAATGATATCTTCTCCATGCAAGTACGCCAACCCAATGAGCACCTGGCGGATGAAGTTGCGGATGAGCGGCTCCTCAAACGGCCCGTACGAGTTCAACATGGACTGCACCGACCCGCCGGGCACGTACTCAAGAAAGATGTTCAAAAAGTGCTCGTCCGTCAGCGACCCGAGGTATCGCACAATGTTCTCGTGGTTGAGCTCCTTCAAAAGCGTCATTTCCCGCTCCAACGCCTCGATCATCAGCCGCTGCGTCTCCAGACTGTTGTCGCCGGGCAACAGCACCTGCTTGACCGCCATGAGCTCGCCCGTGAACGGGTCCATGCCAAGGTACACCGTGCCAAAGCTGCCGGCGCCGATTCTCGCTCCCTGAAGCCACTTGCGGTGGGGATGCGTCTTTTCGTCGTAGTGGCTGTCGAGCTCGCCCGACGTGTAGGTGCCGTACTCGTCGATGAAGTCGTCGTCCTCGTCATCCGAGTCAATGTCGTAGAGCTCGATCCGCAGGTACCGGTTGCTCTGGTCGGCAAAGCTCGTGGCAACAGAGAGCCGCCGCCGCGCCTTGTCGTCGGTGCCGCCCGACACAATCGACGGCGGCTTCGAGTGCTGGTCCACCACCTCCTCGATGGACGTGATGTTGTTGACCATCACGTCGCCAATGGTGCGGCTGGCGTGCCGCCGCGCAACCTCACTCGACAGCACCGAGGGTGTTCGTACCGTGTTGTTGCTGAGAATGGACATTCGTGGGTTGCCGAAACTGGCGTTGGAACTGGCATTGCTGTGAAAGGGAAAATTAAACCGCTTGGAGATGCGCACAGAGTACCGAACCAGATTACGAACCGTCGCCTCGAGCTCCTTCTGGCGGGCCTCGGGGAAGTACTCGGCCAAATTCGATGAAATTAACTCGCTGGGGGGACGCTGGCCAAAGAAGTTGCGCATCAGCGGCCCGCTGCGCGCAGGGATGTGGTACTGGCTCAACTCGGGCTGGAGGAGCTTGCCGTGCTTCTGGGAAATGCGCTTGGAGAGCTCCTGCGCCGTTTCCGAGGGCTCCTCCTCCTTGGGACAAAGCATGATGCGGTGCTTTTCGATTCTATCGGGCGAGTAACAAATCGTGACGAGCTCCACGTCGTAGAGTCGGCTGAGCACCATGTCTTTGCCGTGGATATACGTGTCGTAGTTGGCCTCCTTCAGTTTGATGCCAAACTTCTTGAGCACCTTCCGTTTGATCAGCAGGGCATTGAAGCACCCCGTGATGTTGACCTTCTTGACCAGGCCGTCCTGCATGATGAAGGTGACGGTCTTGTTGGCGTCGCCGAGGGAGGTATTGGACGGTTGGGGCGCTAGTAGCGTGGCCGACTCGTTGGCGAGCGATTCGAGCCGGCTGATGTCCGCCGACGGCGTGGAGTTGAGGTGGAGATTCAAAAGGTCATAGAGCTCATCCAACGACACCTTTCCCGCGAGATGGTCCGCCTTCAACGAACTTATCGAAATTTCAAGCCGGAGCCGGTCCCCGAGTTTGGTCACCCCGAGCTCTCTGAGCGCCTCGGTGTCGAGTTCGGGCAATAGATCGTACGTGATTCCCTGCTCCACGAACCGACTGTAGTACTGCTGGCATCCCTGGCGGGCCAACCACGCCTTGAGCTCTTTGGCGTCCTCCATGTCTGGTGCGAATATGTCACGTGAGTGTGTAGGAGAGGGGCAGAGAAGGGGTCACCAGGGGTGGGTTTGAGGGAGATGGTCAGACAAGGAGATTGTCAGACACGAAGGTGATGGGTCATAGAGGAGTGATGAATCGGGTGGGGAGAGGTGATGGGTCGGAACAGAAGGTGGTTGCAAATCTAACCACCCTTTCTGATTTGTCGACACCAAGACAACAATCTTTACGTTGGCACTTTAAGTGTCATGCCGTGTGCCCCAGGCAATGTTGCCTCGGCATTGTCCAGATCGAATATATATTAGTGACTCCTACACATCCTGCTTCTTCAACACACCCTCGGAGCCCTCGGCCCCGGCTTCCTCCGACCCCGAGTGGTTGGACGCCGACGAACTCACGTCCTCCTTGTTGTCAAACTGCTCCTTCTCAAAGTCATTGTCGTAAAGACCCAACTGGGTGCCGTGCTCTTCAATCTCCTGCAACGAAAGCTTGGGCAACGTGGCCGCCACCCTCCATGGTTGACGGCCGTCGGTGTGGGCCTTGGCAAAGATGATGTCAATTTCCTCCAAGGTACGGCCCGCAGTCTCAGGGTAAAAGAAGTAAATCACCGGCACAAACGTGTAGTTCAACGCGGCAAAGAAAAGGTAACATCCCCAGTCGGCCTTACCCATGAAAATGGGCGTGAACATCACCACGGTGAAGTTACAGATCCAGTTGGTACACGTGGAAATGGCGGACGCCACGGTTCTGGTTCTCAAGGGGTTGATCTCGGGAGGGTAGATCCATGGAAGAGGAAGAATGGTGAAGGCAAAGAACACAATGAACAAAAAGATACCCACGGCAGCACCCTTGGCGTTGTTCTTGGCCTGGGCGTCCGAGGCGTGTTCGTTTGCAACCAAACAGGCAAAGGTGATGGTGAAGGAAATGGCCTGGCCGAGGGCTCCAATAAGGAACAACTTTCTTCTTCCGAGGGTATCAATGAGGAAAAACGAGGGGATGGTACTGATGGCGTACACGGTTGCGAAAACACCCCCGAGAATCAACGCCAAGTTCCGCTCAAGGTGAATGGTTTCCTCAAACAACACGGTGGAGTAGTAGATGGCAGCATTACATCCGGTGAATTGCTGGAAGAACTGCGTGGACGCTCCCACCACCATTCTTTGGAAGTGCTGGGTCTTTCCTCCAGAAAGCAAGTCCTTGAGCCCCACCTGCGAGCGCGAGAAGCGGTTGACGGCATCCTGGATGACGGTGGCCTCGGCCACGACATCGTCACTTTCCACCGACACATCGTTCAATGCCGCCAAGATCTCGTACGCCTCGGGCTTTCTGTCTCTGGCAATCAACCATCTGGGCGACTCGGGCAACTGGAGCATACCGGCAAGCAACACGGCAGCAAACACAATCTGGAACGCCACGGGGAATCTCCATTGAACGGACGAGTCGACGTGGGCCAACCCAAAGTCCAACCAGTAGGCAATAAGCGTGCCCACGGCAACAACGGATCCCTCGAGGTTGACAAGACGGCCTCTGTTCTCGGCCTTGGACATTTCCGATTGCCACACGGGGATGGTGGCGGTGTTGAGACCGTTACCAATCCCGGTGATGACTCTGCCAATGACAAACTGGCCCAAGCCCCAGTGGTCTCTGAAACAAAGCACGGAGATGATGGTTCCAAGAATAATAATGATGGATCCGGCAATCACCATGGGTCTTCTTCCGTGGCGCTCTCCTCTAAAGAGGGCATAGAGGGCTCCGAAGAAACATCCCAACTCGTAACACGAGGTGACTGCTCCCTGGTTGATGGTACTCTGGTACTTACCCGCGTGGGTAGCGGAGGTGGGAGGGAACTCCCGGTTGAAGTAGTCTCCGGTGATGATACCCGACATGAGACCCTGGTCATAGCCAAAGAGGGAGAATCCCGTCACGGCAGTGAAGGTGATGGCGGCTCTGAGGGGCCGGCCTCTCAACCCAAAGGTGTTTGTTCTCGACTTCAAATTCCAGCCCATCCTTGTGTAAATTTTTGGCCGCTTGGTCTGGGAACGGCCGCTTTATATGAAACATGGGGGCCGAGGGGTTGCAGATAGTCCATTTTTTTCAACTGGGGCATGCATGCATGGCGTTTCTTTTGTAGATAGAACGCGTTTGTGTGAGGGCCGAGAAAAGTCGGGACAGTCAATGTGCCATGACGTCAAGCCAGCCGTGCCATTAATCCGGTCCTCCCCTCGCAGCAAAGCGAGGGGTGACGAGGGGTAAACACACAGTGGAAAAGCCATACAAAAATGCTGGCGACAAACAGTATTATCATTTACCCCGGTGTGGGGTCGTGGGAGCTCGTGTCCATGCTTCGGTGGGGCCTTGCGGTGACACCGGCGGCAAACGCCAATCTGCACGCCGGCGCACGACTTTTTTGATGCGGCAATGTAAGAGGCAATTAGCTTCCCTGGCACAATACCACTGCATGCGCATTCTTCCCTTTTGGGGGAGATCTAGACGACAAGAGACAGAGGGCATGTTGGCTTCGACACCATGCTCGTAGCCAGGAAGCTGGGAGAGCAAGGGTTGCTCAGGTGGAGACGGCGGGGAACCTTGGCGGTGGGGCCGGAACAAATCCGGCGTCTCCGGCGTCGCGACCTGGTGTACGGATCGACGCGTGGGAGCACTGGCATGCATTGTGGGTGTGAAACTCCCGGTTGGCCTGGCTCCCAATCACGGCGGACGTAGATAACACGTTGTGTCGGACTCGTCAAGGTGTTACCTTTCAGACAATCTCCAGACAAAACTTGAGAGAGTTATGGAGGGTCGCCTTGGCGGTAGACCCCCGGTGCGTTGACAGCGGTGGAAAGCCGGCGGGGCGCGGGGCACGCGGCGCGAAACGGGCCAAATCTCGGAGGTGGTTCCCAATTGGGTCAACCTGGGGGGACACCAACACTGAAGAATGGCGACGTCCTGTGGCATGGGGTTGAGACGGCATGGCCCAAAGCGAGTGGCGTGGCATGTATCGGATGTCGCAGCAGTATGAGCATTGGCGGGATATGAGCTTTGACACCGCGCGGTTTGTGACAGTTGGGCCGAGGAACAACTTGCCGAGGAACAGCGATATCACCATACGAGATCCGCCGGGGAAATGTGGAGTGCGTTGCAACGCAGGCGGCTGGGGGCCGGATGCGTGTGCATGAGCGCGATCGGTTACCGGTGGGGGGCATGACAAGTGATGAGTAAGCCCAGTTGCAGCGTCAGAAGGTGCAGGCGGTGCCTTTAAGTGGGAAGGTGAAGTGATGTGTACAAGTGATGAGTAGCAGTGATGAGTAGCAGTGACAAGTGTGTGCCAGTTGTTTTGCAAGTGTGACTGGTCAAAGTGACCAGTCAAAGTACAGGTCAAAAGTGATTAGTTGATTGAAAGTCAAAGTGATTGGTCGAAAGTACAGGTTCATATACCTGACAGCAGGTTGCAATGGGTTGGATGTTGACGGCACCAGCTACTCTCTGCTTCTCACATGTTCATTAGGCTAAAACGTTCGTATACATCTCCAAGAGCGAAAAGTAGTGTCCCACCACCCCCATCACCACGCACATGTGCCAGAAGTTGTGACTGGAGAAGGCGTAGTCCACCCACCAGAGCGAGAAGAAGTCGCGATGGTAGGGTGTTTTCGTTGGTTCCAGCGGGAAGTGCTTGCGCAAAATGTCGTCCGTGGTCTCGTGTTGGTCCTCAATCTCGTGCTCAATCTCGTCGAGCTCCTCCTGTCCGCTGTGCTCCACCTTGCCCTCAAGCACCTCGGTGGTGGTGTGGTTGTGGTCGCACGTGTCGTCCTCGTTGATGATGATGTCGTATCTCCAGCGCTCTGGAATGAGTCCTCCGTAAAACACCACACCAATCCAGTACCACACAAACGACTGGTACACCAAGGGCGAAAAGAACACGAGCGCGGCCATCACGCCCTCGTACCAGCTGTAGCAGATCATGGCGGTGATGCCCATGAAGGCGAGGCCCATGAAGAAGCCGATCCGGAGCAGCCGGCACTCGGGCCGGTCAAAGTACGACAGCCAGTTGAAGGCAAAGCTGGTGGCTCCACACAACAACGAGAAGCCAATGTACACGCTGAGGATCTTGGGGTAATGGTAGAGGGCACAGAACTCGGCCGACACCACCAGCGCCGTGATCAACACGGTGATGCCGGTGTAGTCGACACAAGCACACAGTTGGCGGAAGGGGAGTTTGGCAAAGCACAGGTACGTGTGCCACACCACCGAGCTCACAAGGCACTTGATGCCCGCAAGGAGGAACACGTACATGGCCCACGTCTGTTTTGCCGTTGCCTGTTGGTACACACTGGTGGTTGGAAAGTGCACCAACATGAGCCAGCCAATGAAGCCCGCGCCAAGGAGATGGGTCCAGATGTTCATGGTCTCGTTATGGTTGAAGTGGAAGATGGACTTGAGCATCTCCGTGTGCTTGAGGGAGAAGCGGTAGCCCTGGATGATGTACCGGTTCTCTCTCCAGCTGAGGGGGAGCTCGTAGTAGTGGAGGTACTTTGTCTCCGCGTTCTTGAGGGCGGTGTTGAAGTTGTAGAATGCAAACGGCCGGAACTTGGAGTCCTTGGAGTAGTCCTCCTTGGCCTGGGGGGTCTTTTCCTGAATGAGGTTGTCGACCTGATTGAGCTTGACATCAAAGTAGTGGATGGTGTCGATGATCTTGCGGGAGAGAACCTCCTTTCCATTGTCAAAGGAAGTGTCGGCATCGGTCTCTGAATCAGGGTTGAAGAGGGAATTGTACTGGTCATCTAACGTCTTGTAAAGGTACTCAAGATTGGTGAAGGAGGTCTTGAGCACCAGCTGCTTCACCACATGTAACTGCTCGTGGATGCGGCTGAGGTTCATCTCGGAGAACGTCTTGAGGGAAGAGAGACTGGTGCAGCTGTTGCGCCTGCTCTTGGAATCCTCCTCGTTAAACTTGAAGTACTGTTCAAACAGTTCAAGTCTCAGTTCGATGGATGAAAGAAACTTGTCGAGCTTTTCCACAAGCACTTCTTCCGTCAGCTGGGTCACCAGCGGCAGCCGGACTCTGCGCCGCAACCCGCTGGTGTCGGAGGGTTCAAGCATCGTGGACATGATTTCACACGTGCAACAATTAGCCGTTTCTTTTATCGGTCGATTGCAGGAACGAGCAAACGTCACGTGATGCGCGCACGTGATGTCCTTGGCAGCGGCGGCCCATTATTTACCCCGGTGACACATCGTACATCATTTGGGGCAAGTATATTCACGTCTTTCGCAACTATTCACTTTGCAGCAAATTTCAGCCAGTTGATGCAGCAACTTCTGCAGACCTGTCTTGTAATCATTTCTCTATTTGATGTATCGCTTCGGTAAGTTCGTCTTGTCTTTTATTGTCTATGTATGTGCCTCTCCCTTCGGTTGGCCTGTCGCCATGCTAGGCCCTCTCCTTGTGGTGCTTCACGCGCTCCAAGTTCTCAAAGTCCCACAAGGCCTTTCTCAAGGGACGGGTCATTTTGAACTCGGAGGTGAGGCGGTTGTATCGTTTCTTGGCCTCGGGATCACTGTCCAACCCCGAGTTGTCCCGGCCAAGCACATCAAACAAGAACTTGCGTTCTTTGTCATGCAATGAGGTGACGTTCCTCGTGAGGTAGTACTCGGTGAGCACCGAGTCGTCCTCCAAGAGCTTGAGGGTTTCGTTTTCGGTCATTTCGGAAATCTTCTTGGAGAGAAGCTCCCGATCAAGATCGCCCTCAACGTCAATGATGTCAAAGTGGTTGAAGATGGGCACCAACTGCTCCCGGTGGAGCCAGAGTTGAAGACGGTCCACGAAGTACCAGTCGTTGAACTCACGTGCCTCCAAGCCCTGAGGGTACTCGAAAATGAGCCGGTTGGTGATGGTGGAGGGGATGTACACGGGCACCCCGCCAAGCATGCTGTACCGCAACGGCGAGAGCTGCTCGAGCTTGTAGAAGTGCTTGCGGCGGTCGTTGTAAATCTCCACCGAGTCGTCGTTGACGCCCTTGTCAATGTCCACCAACTCGTTGTTGTTGTACTCCTCGGGGGTGTTGGCCTGGGACACCGCCACCGCGGTGATGTCGATGTAGATGCCCGAGTCGACGTCGACGAACCGGGCATCGATGTGGTTGTTTTGCTCGGAGATGCCTCGGTTGTGGATGTACGTTCCCACGTCAATGAGGAACTTCCCGTACCCCTCGGCAGGGTTCTCCACCACCAACGTCTGATTATAGTCCTTGGCAAGACGCGCAAGCTCAAGCATGGGCATCTGGATGTCGATGTCCACGTCAAAGGGGAACATGAGCCCGTCCCAGTACCACGATAGAAGCGGGCCGTGCATGATCCACGTGACAATGCCCTTTTCCTCGGCAAAACGGTTCCAGTTCCGCAAGAGACGGTCCAAGATGATGTTGGTCCGCACGTTGAGCTCCAGCTGCAGCCACCCGACGCGCTCGTAGTTCAACGCGCCGTTGAAGAAGCGCCAGTCGTAGTGCCATCCCCACTCGTGGTCGCGGTTGCGGTCGTCGTCGATGCGAATGGTGGCCATCTTAAAGTACGTGGGCTCGTTGGTGTCGTCGTACAACGCGCACTGCTTGAGGCCCTCGTAGTAGGAGCGCTCGTGGATGGGGAGCTCGTCGGGGCTGGTGGGGATCTCTTGCTCATAATACTTGATCTGTTCGGAAATCATGAGGGGGGGATAGTGGAAGAGCTTGGCGGGGAGCTCGAGCTCGCGCGAGGCCTCGGGGTCGGTTTGCTTGCGCAACGCCTTGTACATTCCCTGGAGATCTTCCTCCTCGGTGAGGTGGCGGGGCACCACTTTTTCCTTGAGGGCCTCGAAGTTCTTCAAGTGGTTGATGTTGAGCACGGTGTTTTTTTGGAGGTTGTCGTCGGGTAACGAGTTGGTTTTGAGGTAGTTGCCCACGAGCTCGGAGGTGACGAGCCGCTCGTGGCTGTGCAAGTCCACGTCGAACTCATAGGTGCCGCCGTCACCATTGAGGATGATGACCCGGTACGGCTTGGGGAGGTGGGTCAAGGCGTACGAGCGGCTCTCCAACACGCGGAAGTCGTTGAAGGGCCGGTCGTCGTGGGACGAGTGGTCGTGGATCACAAACCCGGGGAGCTGCTCCCTTCGTTCGAAACCAAACATCGTCACCTTCAAGTCCGACACCTCGTTGTTGTTGAAACAAAAGTAGCTCGGGTCGGGGTCGTTGTTGGTGTGCTGGCGAATAAAGTCACAGTTGAATCTTTCGCCGACGGGCTTGGAAAGATCATCGTTCAACACCGTGAGGTCCATCCAATCCAGCCAGTGGAACGGGAGCACCACGCGGGGGGAGGTGGTGGAGTCCACTTTCTGGTCAAGGGTCGTTTGGAACTGAAGGTACCGGTTCTTGAGCTCATTGAGGTACATGGCCAACGTGAAGCGCGGGTCGTAGAAGAGCTCGGGCTTGGTCAAGTACGAGTCGTCGTCGTCGCGGTACTTCTTGAGAAACCGCCGGATGAAAATGTCGACGGACGTTTCCGTCAACGCGGTGTTGGCCAACCAGAAGCGGTCCTTGTTCTGCTCCACCAAGTCGAGTTTCTTTTTGACAAGCTCGTCGAACTTCAGCGTGGACTTGGTCACTTGTTCGTTCACCTCCTGTCGGTATGGGTTCGGAAGCACGCGTAGCGTCGACGGTTCCGCCTTGAGGTGGAAGTACGAAAAGTACACGATGTTGAGCACAATGGCCGCCAACAACCCCACTCTGACGAACCGGGCCAGGATGCGGCCCGCTAGCCCGGGGCCTCGGCCTATGCTGGGGAGGGACATGAGAGTGGAAAATTGGAAAGAGTTGATCTCTGCTGATAATCGCGAACTAAGCAGAATATGGCGGGTCGCGGGCACAATGGACAATGCGTTGCTGTCCATGTTCAAAACCACTCCGCCTACTACGCACATACAAGACGAGGGGAATGACTCGTGCATTGGGTAAGACCAGGGTTGAATGGGTCCGGTCTCGTGAGGGTGGCTTAAGGGTCATACATTCTCGCAGATCCCGTGGCTCAGTACTGAGGTTGGGTCTACTCTAGTTTGAAACTGGTAAGTAGGCGGCTCACCTCGGTGGTGAAGGCCGGCGCAAACTTGTCCAACTCGGAGGTGCCCAACTCGTCGAGAGCGTCGTCGAGCTCGGCAATCTTGCGATGGAGCGCCCGGTCCCGCTGGGAGTCCTTGCCCTTGGAATCCTCGTGTTTGTGGAGCAAGTTGAACTCCTCGAGGTCGTCGCCGGCAATGCCAAAGTCGCGCCCGTCGGTGGCGCCAAACACGTTGTTGTTGACGTCGTCCCACTCGTTGGCCATGTCGTCGTTGTCGTCCACCTGTTTCTGGATGTATTCCTTGAGGAGTTGCCGCCGCTCGAGGATTTTGGCAATGCGGGCATCCAACTGCCTGACAAAGAGATCTTGGTCAACCGGCTCCGATGGCTGGAGCTGCGAGACTCTCACTTGCACTTTTGTTTCGTCCACATACTTCATGCGGAGCATGCGGAGAAAGAGCTCCACCCACTTGATCACCTTGAGAAAGAGCCCCTGGTCGTCTTTTGCGTAGAGATCATGGATGAACCGAAACAACACGTTCTTGTGACGGTCAAGAAGGTCGATGAACTCGTCAAAGATCTGCACGGACGACATGAAAAACACCTTCCCGTCCGTCAACTCTCTAAGCTGCTTCATGAGATCATCCATGAAGTGCTGGAAGTCCCGGAACACAAGGTGCACGTCGCACTTCTTGAAGATGGTCATGAGGGGCTGGTAGAAGATGGTGAGGAACTTCTTGATGAGCTGGGTGATCTCGGGCTCCTGCCAGAGTTGCTTCATGATGTCCTTGTCTCTGCTGCGAATTAAGACTTGCCAGTACTGCTTAAGGGCGAGATACACCTCGCTGCCCCCGAGAGTTCCGGCCTCGTCAATGGCCTGGTATGCCAAAAAAGATTCTTTTACGGTGGCCAAGGCACTAGGCGAGACCGGCACCTCGAGTTGGTCCGTTTGCAAAATCTCAAGAAGGAGGTCGTTGTTGGACTTGAGGGCCGCCGCCTTGATGTCGGTGACGAGCGGCGTTGCTGCCTGCAGCACGTACGCCTCGAGCCGCTGCACCATGGGGTGGTACTCCTCCGCCAGGAGCACCCCCTCCTTGAGCTTCTTGAGCTCCTTGGAGAAGTCACTCAAATCTTCATCCAAGAGCATGACAAAGATCATCGACAAGAGATTCTTGGCGCCGGTGTTTTTGCTGGCCTCCTGCAATTCGGACTTGTCCCACGGCACCGAAAACGTGGGGAAGTTGATGAGCAACAAGTCCACCACGCGCGTCACCACCTTGACGGGGTTGGTGAACTTGAGAATGCCGTAGATCACCAGGTACGGGAACAACCGGTGGAACTTTTGGCACTTGGCAAGCCACTCGCTCGAGTTGTCTTGCGACAAAAACACCTGGTAGAGCGTGGCCGCCACCTCGAGCTTGCCCCACTCGAGAAACGTGCGGAGCAACGGCGACAACTCGTCGATGGAGTCGGTGGTGGAGATTTCGGTGAAGATGCTGGTGAGCGTCTCCGGGTTGTTGATGAGCGACTCCTTGAACTTCTCAAAGTCCTGGCTGAGCGTGTACACCACCGACGCCGTGTGGCGCTGGAACTCCACCTGGGTGTCAAAGAGCGACTGTTCGTGCTGGAGTCTTTGGTGGTGGTCTTGCTCCTCGCTGGTGGTGAGACGGAGATACTTCTTGTCTTCCACAAAGAGCAAAAACTCGTCGCTGTGCACAATCTCGGGGTACTCGACAAGAGTCCGAAGGTACCCGCGGAGAGCGAGCCGGAGCTTCTCGCGCTCGAGCTTCACCACGCCGTTGTCGTCCACGCCATCGTCGTTCTTGATCTTGTGCGGGAGCTTGGACACGTGCGCCGCCATGAGGCCGGGGTACCGCCGCTTGAGGGCCCGCTCAAGCTGCTTGAATGCGTGGTACGGGTGCCGGACGAAATGACTGGTCTCGGCGCCCTCCCTGGTGACTTGCACCACGAACTCGTAGTTGTGGCGGGGCGCATCGCCCCAGAGTTTGAACCAGCCTTTGCTTTCACCGAGCGACAGCTCGGTGGTGGCCCCGGTGGCCCCAATCTCCTCGGTCCTGATGACCGCCACCACATCGATGGCCAAGCCGTTGGTGAACCTGGGCTTCTGACCCCCAAACACCGACGTGTGCCGCGCCGCCTGGCCCCCCTGCAACTTTTCGAGCTTGCCGGTGTCGGACGGCTTCAAGTGGTCGCTGTCGAGGTACTCGAGCTCGCGCTCGCACGTGAGCATGGAGTTGTAGAAGAGCGACAACCCGTGGAGGAACTTGGCGTTGACTTGCTTGCGCTTGGTGACGGACTCCTTGCGTTCCAACGAGTCCAGCATGTTTTTCTTGTTGAAGGACTCGACGAATGGCTGGACAGTATCCTGCCAGAACAGAATCTGGTCGGCATGGGAATTGTTGGTGATGAAGGGGAACGTTTCAAGGAAGTACTTGAAAAAGAACGTCAACATGGGCATTTGAGAGTTTTCGTCTCCCCGAAACGGCGGGCCAAACTTGGCAAGGCAGTCCGGGTGGGCCAATTGCGCCAACTCATGGGTGAGCTGCGTCTCAAGAAGGTACTTCTTGAAGAAATGCTGCTGGGTGGAGGATAAGGTTGCCATGGGGAGATCACGTGATATGCGCGCGGAGCCAAGTCCTCATCTCTCATCTTTTTTTTCCTCATCTCTTTACATCTTATATGGGTACGCAAAAGAAGGAAAAGTCCAGACGGGCCCGGGAAGGTGACGTTCGCGACGGAAATCTTCGAGTCAAGGGAGAAAACTTTTACCGTGATGCCAAGAAGGTGAAGCACCTTCTGATGTACAAGAAGGGTCGGGCCACCCGCAATGCCAAGGGCGAAATCATCCGGGCCGCCGATTTGCAGAGTACCGATGCCCCTGTGGCACGGGTTGACCCCAACCGCAAGTGGTTTGGCAACACCCGAGTCATTGCCCAGGATGCATTGACGCACTTCCGCCAGGCCATGGGCGAGAAGAAGAACGACACCTACCAGATTCTCTTGAAGCGGAACAAGTTGCCCATGTCGCTTCTTGACGAAAAGGACCAGAAGGAGTCGCCCACGGCCAACATTCTCGAGACGGAGTCGTTTTCGTCGACGTTCGGGCCCAAGCAGCAGCGCAAGAAGCCGCGGTTTGCGGCGTCCAGTCTCGAGGAGTTGGCCCTCGCCACCGAGGGCGACGCCACTGCATACGAGGAGAAGCAGGAGCTCGACGCCACGCTCGGGCTCATGGGCGGCTCGTTCCTCGATAAGGAAGACTATACCCAGGAGGCCAAGGAGGCCATCTTCCACAAGGGCCAGAGCAAACGCATCTGGAACGAGCTCTATAAAGTGATTGACTCGTCGGACGTGGTGATTCACGTTCTTGACGCCCGGGACCCCTTGGGCACGCGGTGTGAGTCCGTGGAAAAGTACATTCGTGAGGAGTGTCCTCACAAGCACTTGATTTACGTGTTGAACAAGTGTGATTTGGTTCCAACGTGGGTTGCGGTATGTACCAAAGTCACCAAGAATTCTTGGTATGGATGGACCCAAAGATCTAGTCAGGGTGGCACTGCGTTTCGACACTCTACTTTGCTGCCTGTTACATCTTTGGAAAATCAACACCCTCGCCGAGACCTTGTTCCGGCCGTTTTGGCCGGGTTGTCTCACAGAGGCGCGGGATCCTGTGAGTTGAAGCTGTCGAGGGCTGCGCAAGCAGTCCTTGTGGTGACTTCTTCGTAGTATGGAACCCGACATTCCCCCCAACCATCCATCCATCTATTTTCTTTGAAAGTTACTAACATCAGGCGGCATGGGTCAAGCACCTATCCAAGTCATACCCCACCCTTGCATTCCATGCCAGCATCACCAACTCGTTCGGGAAGGGCTCGCTCATCCAGCTCCTCCGCCAGTTTGCGGCATTGCATACCGACAGAAAGCAGATTTCTGTCGGATTCATTGGGTACCCTAATACGGGCAAGTCCTCCATCATCAATACGCTCCGTCGCAAGAAGGTGTGTACGGTGGCGCCGATTCCCGGCGAAACCAAGGTGTGGCAGTACATCACGCTCATGAAGCGCATCTTCCTCATTGACTGTCCCGGGATTGTTCCCCCCAGTGCCAAGGACTCCGAGTCGGACATTCTCTTCAGGGGAGTGGTGAGAGTAGAGCACGTCACCAACCCCGAGCAGTACATTCCCGACATGTTGCAAAAGTGCGAGAGAAAGCACTTGGAGCGCACCTACGAGGTGAAGGGGTGGGCCAAGTTCGAGGAGGACCCGGCGCTTCTCGAAAAGGCGTCGATCGAGTTCATTGAGCTCATTGCGAGGAAGCACGGGAGATTGTTGAAGGGCGGCGAGCCGGACGAGGGCGGGGTGTCGAAGCAGATTCTCAACGATTTCAACAGAGGAAAGATTCCGTGGTTTGTGCCTCCGCCAAAGGACGAGGAGGAGAGATCCGGCGAGGACAAGAAGGCGGGGTACAAGCGCAAGCGGGCCGAGCGCGAGGAGAAGGCGGCGGCCAAGAAGCAGAAGCTCGAGGACGACATCACCGCCGAGTACGTGGCGGAGACGGAGGCCATCGACGGCATCGTGAGCGAAGCGAACCAGCCGGGGGCCGACACCGGGGCTGCTGCGTAAGTCTCAGAAGGCTGCACTTTCATCAAGTCATGAGTCACGGCTAGCGATCAGGAGTCTTTAGTGTATACTAGTGTACATTAGTCATGAGCCGAACGAGACCATAGGCCAAGATAATGCCAACCAGCTGGTGGATCAGGCTCCATGTGAGACAATTTAAGTGACGCTCCCGGTCCAATGCAAGTGATGTAGTTTACACGAAGTAGGGGCACTCGTCTGGATAGTTGCGTTGGTGGAAGATGGCTCTGTGATCTTGACTGAAGACACGACCAAATTCTGGGGTTTAAGCGTGGAAGGTTTTGTGCTGTAGTCATCTGCTTCCTCGCTGGGGTGGGCACTCTTGCAGCCATTTAGCATCTTCTTGTAGCTCCGCAAATTTGTCTCAATGTCAAATGGCTGCTTTAAGCCACGAAGAGTGGGCACGGCGCCCAGGGCTGAGAGTATCAGCTCGGTGTCAGTTCTTTGGACAAGCAGATGTTGGTGGGTGAAGCGGTGGACGCAACAAAAGTGCCAAATTCAGCACCGCCGCGTGGGCCCGCGCGCCGGCCCACGTTTGCGAGATTTTCGTGCGAATGGTGCGAAATGCAAAATGTTGAAAACGTGAGAAAGAGAATAAATCAGTTTTCAACACTTAAAACCCGTACCCACCCTGAACGATCACTTTGTCTATACCCCGTGCCTCGATCTCTACCTGTAGCTTTGAACCTTCAATTACTACTTCGACTTGACCCACCCGCATTAGAAGTGCCTACGAGTACACGAAATTGTTGGTTGTGTCCTAAGCTCTAGTGCTATTTGACAATCAAGCCGTTGAGCTAAGCGTAGTGCAATGGGTCTACGGGTGAGGTATTGTGGCAAGTGGATAATGTACATGGCGAGCCAACCGATTTCAGTGGTGCTATGACAGGTGAAAGTGAGGAGATGTAGGGCCGACGGCAGTCAAGTGGGTTGGCAGAAACTTGTGGCGGTCAGCTCACACTGCGTTGGTTCGTGTTGGTTGGCTGGTTTGCTCACCAACACTTCGTGTTGGCTCGATAATGTGTTGGATTACTGAAGAGGCCGGCCGAATTGCACCGGCTTTTGCACCGGGGTGCCAGGCTGGGCCGGCGTCTCGGTGAGGGCACTCCCCAACCCCCACAACACCCCCTTGTACTTTGCAATCACCAGCACATCGTAGCTGGCCTTTCTCAACAACTCCTTAAAACACTCCATCGACAAGTACGCGTGCAACGTCGACGTCACCTGCTGGTGCTGCCCCGGGAACTGGGACGACGTGAAGTACTGCCGAATCACCGGCGAGATGGGGAGGAGGTGGAGCTCCTCGGCCAAGTACTCAATCAGCGGTTTGTTGTTGCCCTTGGACAAATCCGAGTCAAGCAGCTCGCCGTTGTTGAGGAGCTGCACGCCAAGGTACTTGAGGTCGTAGAAGTGGGGGAAGTACTTTTTGCACCACCAGTAAAAGTCCTTTTCGTCGTTGGGCAACGCGTCGTTGGTCACCAACAGCACCAAGAACCCGAGGTCGTAGCCCGAATGGTACAGGATCCAGCTGATTTGGGTATCTAGCAACAACCCGCTCTCGATCATGAGCTCGGCAAAGCTGAAGTGCCTAATGCCTTGCGCCATGTGCATCTGGAGGTTGATTTGCAGCGACTGCAGTAACATGGCGAGGTGCTCCTCGTTATACATCTCCTTGCTGAGATCATACAAGAAGTTGAACTGCCAAATCACCAGGGCACTGATGTCGTTGTATTTGATTTTCGTCACACAGAGTGACAACTGGATCAAGTTGAGCAAGTCGGAGTTGGACCGAAGCGTCTGGAAGTGGTAGTCCGACGACGACTTGAACGTGCCCACGGGCCGCGCCACGATGCCCGGGATCTCCTGGTGAATGGCAATGTACACCTGCGACGTGAAGTCGTTGATGAAGGTGCGGAGGTTGTGGAACTCGTACTCGAGGTTGTGCGCCCACACTTCCTTGATGATGGGCACTTGCTGCGGAGGGGCGCCGTGCGGCTGCTGTTGCAATTGCATTTGTAGAAGTGGGTTGACGGACTGGCCGTTGAACGGGGGTCCCGTGGGGTTGTTTCCGTTGGCGGGGGCATTGGCGTTGGTGGGTGCCGACTGGTTGAGGGTTGCGAGAAGCGGGTTGAGGTGCTGGATCTGGCGTTGGTGTTGTTGCATTTGCATCTGGGAGACTTGGGGCAGCTGCCCGATGGCCAGCGGCTGTTTGAGCTGTTGCTGCTGCTGGAGGTATTGGAGGTGGGGGTTGATGTTCATGATAATTTTTATGGGCGCGAATTTCTCAAACACCCCAGCGAAGCTGGGGTTGACGCCAACGAGCAAACTAACAATTCCGGGCGAAGCGAGGGTGAGAGATCAGCAAATGGCTGGTTGAAGCCAACCAGAGCTAGCGGAAAATCCCACTGAACTTTGATGCGCTATGAAATGTGAGTGGGTTCACGTCCACGAGCGAGGCGTCTGGTAGATTGTCATCCACCTAGCGAGGCCGATACTTTTGACTTGAAGTCAGGATAAAGAGCTCGAGGGGGTAGATGACTAGACCGGTAACGGAGCCTCCCACCAATGACATCTCGACAGCCCGAGACTAACAGTTGGTAGACAATGAATGAGAGTTGTGGTGCAAAGTGGAGAAAGTACTCACCATCGCAGACTCATCACTGTATGGTTGTCATTATATCCGTAGGTTCAGCCTGGACTCCCTTTACTCGTTAGCTGTCAAATAGGTCATTGCCACCTAGCTGACCTAGAAGTTCGTACGGTACACCTCAAGTAGTGCCTATTCGACCCATCACTTGTTGGTTTGTTTCTCTTAGCTTTTTGATGCTCCTATAGCTGATCACGGAACGCGGAAAACTCCCCCGTGTTCAAGTAGTTGTGGTCGCCGATTCTCCGCGGCTTGATGAGGTGCTGGAGCAAAAACGCAATCCCGAGCACAAGACACACCACCGCCACAATGATGTAGATGATGCCGAGGGCCACGTTTCTGCCCCCGAAAATCGAGTTGGTGGTGATCACCACCGATTTGGTGCCGCCAAACACCAGCACGGGGTAGTTCATGACAATGTCCAATTGGTAGGTGCCGGACTGAAGCGTGTCGGTGGTGTTTTTGCTGTAGAGCTTGTAGAACGAGGACAACCCCGCCGTGCGCATCCAGTTGTGGAGGTGTTCCCACTCAGAGAGGTCGGGGAGATTCAGCTTGTTGTAGCCGTCGGGGAACATCTTGTACCAGTTGGGAGGGGGCACAATGTCGTCGGGGTCGTACTCCGTCTTCTTGTACTTGTGGTCAAGGTCAGACTGCCACGAAATGCCCTTGCTGGTGAGATGATACGTTTCGTTGTCGGAGCCTCCCTTTGCGTTGAGAAGCACGGGACTCGAGTACGTGTCGTTGAAGTACGAGTTGGCAATAAGCCCGCACGGATACACCGCCTTCCCGTCAATGACTCTGAACGGCTTGCAGTCGTCCTCCAAGTCCTCACCGTCAATGGCGTCTCCGCCAAGCTGCTCGAGATCATAACTCGTCACGTACTTTCGATGATTCTGAAAAAAGTTCGTCAACTTGTAGTACAAGTAGATGGGCGGCTTCAAGTCCCGCGGCAACGTGAACTGGATCTGACACGTTTGTTCGAGGTCCCCGAACGCATCGGTGCCGTTGACCACGCGCCACTTAAAGTCGGGGTCGGTGTTTTTGTGTCGAAAGTGGTACGAGGTGTACTTTGAGGGAATATCCTGGAACTTGGACGACGTGACGTCGGTGCACTTTGTGTAGTCCACCTGGAGGTTTTGTACGTTGTAGGTGGTGTTGAGAATGGCTGCTCCAAGAGGACCAAATATACACCCGAGAAGAATGAGGAGCGGGATCACCGTCTTGGGCGTGAGGATCGGCTGCCACGCCTTGAGTCGCTGTTGGCGGAAGGCGGTGTTTGGTGGTTTCTGGCTCTTTGTCGTTTTGGGAACGTCGTCATCGGACACGTTCCTCTTGCGGAGGAGGTTCATCGTGGGTGAGGCGCGGTAAATCGCGACTGATCTACCTCAAGGCGAAGCGAACGAGTCTAGCCCAAGCGACTTGCCCCGAGCGAAGCGAGGGGGTTGTAAATAGCACGGCCCACATCCATGGCTTTTGCAAATCATCTAGTGGCAATTGCCACAAAAACCTGTGTGGCTGACTATTTGGTTGACCTCATCGTCAGTAGAACGGCAAATGATGAGTTGCCACCGAAGATTGACCCATCAAGTCGATGTCATGACATCAGAGGGTGGCACTGGAGTGCTTGGTATGGGTCTCGTGGGATGTGGCTCGTGGTGACGGTTTTTGGTGGCAGTCTTTGGTGTTTGTGGTAGACTCGAATTTGCGATTCTCATGACACTGTTTGAGTGATGACTGGTACTGCCAGCCTGTGCCTCTCGCTCAAAGCCCGTACGACGAGGTGACGGAATTGCCTACCGGGGAAGGTGTTGCAAAACCCACTCTGCGCAGTGGCATCAACAAATCTTGGCTTTCTTGATGGGACACTGGTGGCGGGTGTTCTCCGAGTCAACCACCCCGGATCTCTGCCGGGACAAAGCGTCACACGACATTTCGTCGTTGGCGGCAGGTGCATCCTGGTGCAGGATGCAGCCTCTTTGTCACAGCACTCTGCAAGATACGGACTGGTGCTGTTAGTCAACGACAAGGTGAATGCGTATGGGGAAGAGTCGGATTCATAACTTGCAGCTCAAAACAATCATCAAACCCCCAAATTATTTGTCAACTCTTCCACTTTACATTCTTGTGGTCATGACTCTCAGGCCTGCTCTACGTGGACAAGTTCCTTTCATTGCAACTGCTGATAGATCACATCATTTTTACTCAATTGACCACCGAAGAGGGTGTCTGATGACTTCTGATCTACTTGTGTCACCTTCTGTCGAACTCCATTTGTCCATTATTCACCATCCTTGCAACCTCTCGCCACGGGTTGTTCTCCTTTCCTCCATTCATTTATTTGCTTTGCTCATCAGCTGCTTGTCATTGCAACCTCTTGCTACGGGTTGTTCAATTACCTTTTCTCCATTTACCTCTCGCTACAGGTCGTTCTAAATACCTTGACTCCATCAACTTCTTCGCTTTGCTCATCGGCTGCTTGCTGCAACCTCCTCGCTTTGCTCGTCAGTTGCCTTAATTCTTGGGGCCCTTCTTTTTGTTCACCTTCTTCTTGAACTCGCCCTTGAACTTCTCCGACCGCGCCTCTCTGGGCTCCAAACTAATGACATTATCGCCAATCTTGATGCTCTTGGCCTTGATGGCCGCCTCCTGGTCTTCCTTGGTTTCAAAGTCACACAACACCACCTTCAAGTTTCTCTTGAAGAACTTCACGGGGCCAAATTGCTTGACAAGCGTCTCCTTCAACAATTCGGTGTCAACATCAACATTCCGGATGTAAATAGGATACCAGTCGTCCTTTTTGTACTTGTTACCGTTGGCAGGGGGAGTGGGCTTCTTCACCACCGCGGGCACGGGCGCCACCTTGGCGACGCTGGGCGACGCCACAGCGGTCTTTTGTGATTTGGGTGGTTCCTTGGCGGCCAAGTCCGCCCACGACAAGGGTGCGTTGTCGTGTTTCTTGTGTTCCTTTGGTTGTGGCGACTGGCTCTTTTTGCCCTTGTCCCTTGCCTCCACCTTGGCCTCGGCCTTCTCCACCTTCTCCTTGGGCTTATCTTCCTTCTTCTCCTCCTTGACTTCCTTCTTCACTTCCTTCTTGTCCTCCTTTGGCTCTTCCTTCTTGACTTCCTTCTTCTCCTCCTTTGGTTCTTTCTTCTCCTCCTTCTCCTCCTTTGGCTCCTTCTTCTCCTCCTTGGGCTCTTCCTTCACCTCTTTTTCTGCCTTCTCGACTGGCTCCACCACCTCGGCTTTCGCCTCGGCGGTGGTGGCGGTGGTGGCGGTGGAAACCGTCTCCTCCACCTTGGCCGCCTCCCCGTTGAAATCCACAAACTTCAAGATGTCGTTCGCCACATCATACACCTTCTCCTTGGATGGCGTCAACACGAACGACTGCACAAACTGCCAGTACTGCGAGTCGGCCTTGGCCCACTCACCAAACACCACAATCAAAATGCTCTTGTCCACGGAAAACTGGAAGTCGGCCCCGGTGATGACAATGCGGTTCTTTCTCTGGTCCACCTTGCCAAAGTGAGTCTTGATGGCGTCGTGGCCCCGCGCCTGGAACACCACCTTGTCTTCACCCGGGAATTTGTCATGAGTGATGCTGGCTCCGGTGTCATACAACCGGTAAATGTTTGCGAGATCCTTGGTGTAAACCTGGTAGTATTTCTCGATGAACAACCATCCAATCGAGTCGGGCTTGAGCTCGCCGTTGGAACTTGGCGGAGGAGACGTGGTCATGATGATTTTTCACCGCGCACCCACATCCACCAGATGAGCACTACCTACTACCGTGAACCGTCCGTCGCCTTCCATTCATTCAACAAGTACGATTGAAAGACCTTGAGGTTTGTAGTTACGCCTGCAAAGCGGAGGTTGATTAGTGCTACCTTCATCTAGTTGTATGTCATGACCATTCCCAGTCACGTAGACTTGTAGCAGGCCGGTGCCGTAGCTTGCCGTTGGCCTCTTGAGGTTGTTGCTCAGCTGCACTCCCGGAGAAGCTCCTCGAGAACCTTGTTCTCGAGCTCCGCCTTGTCGCCAACGCCATTAAACGACTTGATCCCCATTCTTCTCAACACGAGAATCGTCTTATCCCGGGGGAAACCCATGTTCTCAAACTGCGACACGATGGCATCGTCAATTCCGTACAATGCACTGTCGCTCAACTCCTCCTTCTCGCCTTCACCCGCATAAAGCTTCGTCCAGTACGCGGCGGTGTCTTCAAACCCCTTCTTGTTTGACAAGTAATGCTTGGCCACCTCGGCGTCCTGAGGATCGTTGGGCTCGGGCGACTGTAATAACGATTGAAGTGAGATCAACGAGCTCTTCAACGTCAAGATGGGCGTCCACGCATCCTTCAAGATATCAAGACAAATGGCTCCCGTCACCGACGAGATGTTGGGGTGATAGATCTTGGTCAAGAACTTCATCTGCGGTGGCTTGAATGGGTATTCGTTGGGGATGTTGATGTCAACCTGAAACACTCCTCCCTCGTACGGAGTTCCTGGCGGGCCCTTGAAAAAACCCGTGAGATGAGTCAAGTCGGTCTCGTTGTTGAGTTTGAGCGACACCCCGCTCTGGGTGTCTTGGCGACACTCTTCCAATTCTTTGGCGATTCTCTTGACACGAGACATGCGAACGATTTGATAATTTCCCGGGGTTTGATTTCGTGCGACCAAAGGCCACACTTACAAAGTAAAGAAGCGACAGACAAAACACCTCCACACGGTTGCGAGTATTGGAGAATACTCTACAGAGGAGTAGAAGTCGAGCCTACAAGGACATGCCCGGACATCTGAAGTGTCCTATGTTTAGGTGGCACCAAATGGGGACACAATACATAACTCTGTTTACACTGATTCGATATGCAACACTGAGTTGGCACTCTCGCCTACTTTTTGTTGATGAGTGAAGATTTGTAATTTCTGATTTTCGACACCTTCATTTGCACCCTGCTCTGAATTTATGATTGGGCTCAATTGTCTGCAAAACTCAAAAAACCAACATGCTGAAAAGCTGCAAAATGACACATCCACTCTTCTCACGTAATGAGACTACAAAAGAGGACCAATGGCTCCCGCTGGCCACTTCACCCTCATGGCTACTTTTCATTAACGTAGAACCACATCATATCATGAAAGAGTCAGGAACTGGTGAATAACTGCCGAATCGTCCATCACCTCCTGCTCACAATCTTCAAGTAATACACTCCCATCTTAACCTCAATCATACACCCACGCATTTCACCTCCATCTGACTCACCCCTCGCATTTTGCAGCTCCCGTCAAGCCGAGTAACCACCTCGGAATTGAGCGAGTCACGTGCCGAACGCCAGTTGTGGGCCGGAATGGCAGTCTGCAAATATTGTTGTTGATTGCTTCAATTTGCACCCATGGTTCTGATTTGTCTAACATATATTATACACTAAGATACAGGACGGGCCTCGACTCATCAACTGAGTGGGTTGAATGCTACCTTGGTCACTCGGGAGAGGAACCTCGGAAGCCCTTGACGTTCCTGGCCAACGCATCGAAAATCGCCTTCAACTCCACCGGCGCCTCTTTGACAAACTGAAGCTCAAACAACCCGTAGTCGTCGTTCTTCACCAACTCGGTGAACACAATGGTCAAGCCCCATGGGTGGGGCTTGGTCACCAACTGTCTCTCCAACAACACGCGCACAATGATTTCCTGGATCTCCAGCTTGTTCTGCGCCGAGCCCCAGATCGACACCGAGCTGAAGAAGTGAAGAATGATGCCGATAAACCAGTGGGTGTGAGTGTTGGGATATCTCAACTGGTTGGCAATGGCATTGAGCAAGTGGAACTTGAACTCGTACAGGCCGTTGTTGACCAAGTCTACCAACAACGCCACGTGCGACGACTTGGTGTTGAAGCCACGGGTGTTGTTGGGAAGACGCTCGTTGACAGCGCTGATGCCAATGTGGAGCACCAACGCGTTGATGAGCTTGACGTTGTAGTGGACGGTGGAGAAGCCAATGTCCAGCGACAGCTTTGGGTGGGTGAGCTTGGTGCCGTTGTAGATGGTACGCATGAGACCGTTGGCGGGGATGCGCAAGTAGTTGTCGACGGGTTTCTTGAGCGCCACCTTGGCCAAGTCGTCCGCCGGGTTGAACAGGACAATTGGTGAGTCGTTCATCTCGGGGAGCCGGTCCACCTTGAGGCCCTGGGTGAAGGGATCGACAAGCTGGACGGAGGCGGGCGTGGCGGACAAGATGATGTTGCGCAACTGGATGTAGCCCAGCGGCACGGCCGTCACCAACTGGTAGTGGCACTGGACAAGGAAGTCGGGGAAGTCGTGGGCCAACGCCACAAAGAGCCGGTTGATGGCCTTGAAGATGACGTTGATGACGTCGTGGTTGACGTTTTCGTCCTTGGCGTACACCGCTTCGAACTTGAGCATGGCGGTGAGGAGCTTGACCGCCAAAGGGTAGCCAACGCCATCGGGCAACTCCAACAACCGGGGGAGGAACATGCGGTGCGCCACCAACGAGATCCACGCAAACGTGAACCCGGGGTACACAATGGGCTGGAGCGACGTGAGCACTTCGCCGACAAAGGGGAAGAAGAGCGCGTCCAAGTGGGCGGTCTCGTCCCCAAGGCTCAGGGCATCGTTCCACTGGCAGAGGAGCGACGAGAAGATGCGGAAGTACGCCCGCTCGTTCCACCCCGTCTTGAAGGACTCGTGGTCGTTGGTGAGCACCACCAAGATGATGCCCACGATGCTGCGCAAGTAGTCGACGGCGGCGTCCGCATGCGCCGGGTCGAACGAAAGCACAATCTTGACAATGAGCATGGCTAGCGCATCGACACCGAGAAACACCTCGTGCTGGGTGCGGGACCGCACGTCGTGCTCAACGGCAAACGCCGCCGTGGCCACCTCGGTGGCGGCCTTGAAGAAGGCCTCGAAGTACTCGGGGTTCTCCAAGATGTTGTTCTCGTGGAGGGAACGAACAAACGCCAGCTGGAGGTGGTCGCTGGTGTCGCCGTGGCTAAGAAGACGCACCCACTCGGCAAACACGTAGCCCATCTGCGCGTACAACGACGACTCGGGCGCCTTGTGGCTCTTGAGGAAATCAAAGAGCTCGTCGCGGGACGCCTTGGCCGCGGCGCCCTCGTCGGTGTCGTCACCCACGTACTTTTCAAGCGCCTCGAGCGTGTAGGCAAACTCCGAGCGAAGGGCAATGGGCCGGAGCTCCTCGCTGCCAAACACATTGAGAAGAAGGCTGGTGGCGAATCGCACCACCAAGGGGTTGTTGGAGTCGGAGATAAGTCTTCCCACCGACGCATCCAACTTGGTGGGTTGCACGAGCTGCACCTTCAAGAGATAGAAGATGACGGGCGTGTTGAACTTGCGCTGGTCCGACAGATGCACCAACCACCATGTGACGTCCTTGGCGGTGGAGGGCAGGAACTCGCAGAGCTTGTCCAACACCACCACGTAGATCTCGTTGCTCATGGGGTTTTGGTGCACTTGAGTGAAGAGACAGTTGACGGCGTACTGCGCCACCTTGAGGAGGAGCTCGGGGTACTTCAACGCGTTGTTTTGCGCAAGTGCAAGCGCCTGCGTGAGCAGCACCATGATGGGGTGGTCGGGCGAAAGGTCCGAGAGCTTGGTTTCCGTGACGTTCTGGAGAAGCTGGATCAGCCGCTCGCAGCTCTGGGTGATGGCGCTGAAGAGCTGGTCCACGGGCACCTCGTCGTCGGCGAGCTGGGCCACGGGCGCCGCGGGCGATGCCGCGGGACGGAGCGAGGGGGGTGCCGCCTGGGCGGGCGCTTGGGCCGGAGCCTGCGCTGGTTGGGCCGGTTGGGCCGCTCCGTTGGCCTCGGCGGGGATGTTTGTGCCAAACGTGCCGTAGATCTTGAGCTGCGCAGCCAGCAAGCCCTCGGGCTGGAGACCAAGGGGTGGGGGGAGCTGCAACGCGTACTCCAGCACGCCGTCCTCGATGAAGGGCCGGCCCTGGTAGTGTTCGCGGGCCACAAGGCGCTTCTGCATGCGCTCGTCAATGAGCTCGCTGATGTTGCTGGCGGTGATTTTGTCGACAATGTCCACTGCCAAGTCCACGTTCTGCAGCACCGCCACGCTCAACTCGGCCATGGGCAACTCGTTGGGGTTGACGTTGCCCAAAAGCTGGAGCATGGTGGCCTCGATGGTGTCGGTGAGAATCTTTCTTCCGCTGCACACCACCATGGAGTGGGCCAAGCGCTGCGCCAAGATCTGGTAGCTCTTGCGGAACTTGTTGACATCGCCTTCACACGCAAAGTCCTTGGCAATGAGCGACTCCGTGGTGGTGAGCACCGCCTCCGACACCCGGCTGAGAATGGGGACGGCGCACTCCCGGACTGCTCGAGACAACGACGCCTGGAACGCGCGCCGGAGGTTGGGGTTCTGCGTGAAGATGGTGTTGCCGTACAACGTGCTGAACGAGGTGTCGAGGCCAGGGGCGGGGGCAGGAGCAGGCCCGGGACCCGCGGGTCCGGTGGGCCCGGCGGGCTGCTGCTGTGGCTGCTGTTCCTGGAACACCGGCTCCCTGTCGTCGAGAGCCATTCTCGCAAGCTCGCCGGCAATCGACGGCTCCGGGTGGATGCCAAACATCGCCGCCAACGCCGCGGGGTCGGGGTTGTGCGACCGCACCAACGTTGCCGGCTCGACGTCCTTCACGAGAAGATTGAACTTGCCAAACACCACCTCAATCTCGAACTTGAGATTGAGCTTGAGATCGGCACACTCGTAGAGCTCCGCCAACACCTTGAAAATTCCAAGCACCCACGGATTGGGTGGACGGAACACCTTGGAGTCCTTGCCCTGCTCGAGAATCCTACACACAAAGGGGATCACCACGTGCAACGCCTTGAAGTCAAACGCCTCCACAAGCAAGAACTTGAGGGCAATCTGATCCCGGCGCAAGGGCTTGTCGTCGGCAAGGGTGATTTGGCCGAGCCACGCGCCGAGGTTCTTGAGCTGGGCGCGGTCGTTGGGGCCGTCCTTGTTGAGGCGGAGGAGGTGGTACGCCTCGCGAAGCGACACCGAGAGCACGTACTCGGTGAGGATGGGACTGTCGAACGTCTTGACGAGCTTCGCGTACAACGCGTGGTTGTTGGGCTCGATCTTGGCTCTCTCGGCAACAAGATAATCGGAAAACCAGAGGAAGTGGTTTTCCGTGAGCGCCTTCCTCGCTTCAGGGAGCTTCTTGGCGAGATTGTCCTCTGTCAAGTTGTTGATGAAGAAAAGGAGCTGGTCGGAGATCTGCTCGTTGGGCTTCTCCTGGGAGACGAGGCCAATGGTTTTGTCTGACCAGGCAATGCTCTGATACTTGAGGCCCTCAGACACGGGCACCGGCGTGGTGTCTCTCGAGACAGCGGTATCAGGACACGCAATGCCGTTGGACGCATCCTTGACAATCTGGTAGATCTTGGCGTGGCTTGCGAGCGACGGACACTCGAGCAAGTGCTTACAGTAGATGGGGTACTCGTGCAACCGCGACTTGAAGTTGTACAACGACTGCACGGCAAACTTGAACAAGTGCGAGTCTTGCGGCTGATTGCACAGTTCCCAGATGAAGTTGAGGGCGACGGTGAGGGTGGTGCCCTGGATGAGGTCCTTTTTGAGGAGCGCCCCAAAGAGAAGCGACGTCAGCGCCAACGCGGAGAGGGGATACGAAGCAAAGAAGCGGTACTCGTCCAACAACGAGTGGATCATGCACGCAAACACGTCCTGGTCGTGGGGCTCGTCCGAATTCTTCATCTTGATGAGCATGTCGACAATGTCCTTGATTTCCATCTCCTTGTTGTACATCTTGGAGTAGTACGCCTTCATCTCCTGTTCAACCTGTGGGGGGAACACATTTGCATAGAGAACCTCATTCTTCAAGATGGCGTCATCGTGGCCACACCCAAAGTTGATGAGCCGGGGGTACGTGGTGAGGAGCGAGAACTGGATGTTCTTCAAGCGGTCGGCGTCCACCACCCCGTTCAGACCCTTGAGCTTGCCCAAGAGAAAGTACGAGGTGGGCACGCGGAGCACGGCGTACGAGTCCTGGGGCGGTTTCTGTTGCGCCCGGTCGTAATCGTGGGCCGCCCTGACCTCGAGGTTTTCGAGAAGGCCCTGGCAGAACTGCGCCTTGTTCTCGGCAAACTTGGCATCAATGATACTCTTGGCCGGGTCGTGGCCGAAGTTGAACGCGTCAATGGTGAAGGCAAGCCCAACGGTGAAGTTGAGCTGCCACAACTTGGCCAAGAGGTTGTCGATGAGCCCCGCGCGGATCGCCACGCCGACAATCTTGCTCGAGGCAACGAGGTCACCGCGTTTCTTGTAGTAGTCAATCAACTTGGTGAGGGCAAGCTGGACGTCGAGCTCGCGGAACTTGACAAGCACCTTATCGATGGAAGGGCTGGTGGTGTCAATCAACAACGTGAGGAGCGTGTCGATGAGGTCGAGAACAAACTGGCTGCGGTCCACGATGCTCAACGCGGCCACAAGGAGGTATTCCGGGTGCACGCGCACATCGTGGTCAAACACCTGGTTGAGGTAGAGCGCCATCTTCTTCTCGTGGTCCAGCGAGGGCTCGTGTTTCAGCAACTTGGCAAGCACCGAGATCTCGAGTTTGCCGATGTTGACGAACCTGAGAAGAGCAGTGGTGTTTGTGTCGTCGTCGAAACAAACCGTGAGATGGGGCGAGCTGGCAATGTCGTAGCCGCCGGGCTGCGTGTTCATCAGGTAGAGAATGTAGAGGAGCAGCTCGCTGAACCACCAGTCGTAGTTCAAGAAAATATCTAGCACGCCGTCTTTGTAGTCGAGGGCGGACACGAGCTGCGTGATGGGGGCGAGGGACGGCTGCACGTTGTGCTGGTGGGCGTCGAAAAGGTTTTCCTGAACATGAAGGAAGATCTCGTACCAGTTGACGGAAAACCGGGCATCGGCATCGATGGCCTTTAAGCACGCCTGGAGCTGGGCGCCCTTGGCGGAGGCCTCCGGCACCGAGTTCACGTGGGCAAAGCTCTGGCCCTTGGCGAGGTTCTGCGAGCCGGGCACGAGCACTTCGGCGAGAATCAACGACAAGTTCTTGTTGATGTCGTCGGGCTTGATCTGAAGTAAGCTCGGCAACAACTTTTCGTAGAGCAAGTCGACGGTTTCGATTTCTTGCAAGAGTTGTTGGAAAGACATGCTGAGAATGAGTTTGTAGAAGTTGTTTACCGGGGCAATGTTCACGGTGAATGCGTTGAGTGACCCGAGGGTAAGTAGTTTATGGAGGAAGGGGAACGACGAACTCTTGAGAATGTAGTCGAGGAGCACCAGCCAATTGTAATCGGAATTGCTTTCTCTGGCACGGACAATGTTGGAGAGTTCGTACGAGTGGCTCTGGATGTAGTGCTTGGTTCCTTCGGGATCGAGGTGTTGGTATTGGAGCACTAGTATGAATGCAAACACAAACTCACACTTGAAGCGATCAATGAATTGGAGGGGCAGGAACTTTGTGATGACCGGATCCAATTGCTCAAGAACAAAATCGAGATTCTTGAGGTGGTGGGAGATGGCCCTGATTTCTTCGCTGAGAAGCTGCTCTGGTAGGGAGAGTGGCGAGGTGGGGTTTGATTCCACGGAAATGAGATACACCAATCGCTGGAAGTACTGTTGGAATACCAGAAAAGTGCTCTTCCCAAGAATGTGCTTGATTTGGCGAAGGTGGCTGGGGTAGTTGTCGTGGGTTAGCGTCGAGGCAAGGATGGACAACTGGGTGGTTTTGATGCGGTCGAGCTCGGGGTTTTTGGGTGTTTCTGGCAATTGGCCCTCGGGGCTGGATTCGGTAGAAGACACGGTGGATGCGGTGGAGGGGGGGCTCAGGCAAGAGCGGTGATCTAATCAGTAGTCGTGAAGATTTTGCGAACGAAGAACGACAAGCTAGGGGCGACACGCGCGGCGACACCCGCGGCGACATCAAATGTCGCACGCCAATGTTGCAACCACCATCTGCCGAAACGACTCGTCGTTTGCAGTCACTAGCAGACGTGTCATTTGCAGCCTTGACTTTGTTCATTTGCAGCAATACGCTGAGCGTCGGGTGTGGTCCTATAAACATGAATACCATACCCACTGCCCACAGAATATTCCTCAAGTCACTGTAAAACAATGACAATACGTGATAATTTTGTTGTCCGTAGGGCATGCCGTGGTTCTCTGATTGAGCCACTGGGCCCCTTCGGCATAGTTTCACCCCAAGAACTCTAGTCACGTGCCAGGGAGCAGTCTCAGACTCTCGACTCGGTGCTATCCCTCTACATCCCATTTGTACGAATAAACGGCTCTCATTGGTGATCTCCTCAATTGCTCGAGTCTACTTTCAGTCACTCCTTGGGCCTGGAGACATGTGTAATGTTCAAGATCATGGTTCACTCGGTGCGCGAGCGTGCCAAGCCCAAGCCGTTGACAAGAACACACTTGATTCAGGACCCACCGGTAGATGAAGTTTTCAACAGCTTCGCTTCGCTCAGCTGTTTCTGAAGAGACATGTATTCACCGACAGCTTCGCTCGCTCAGCTGTCTAGCTGTCTATAGATTCAACTCATGAAGAATCCGTCCCGCCAACGTCTTATAGTTCCACGTATTCCCCAACACCTTCTTGAATTGCACACCGTAGAGCCCCACCAAGGGCACTTTGACAATGTGAATCTCAAACTTCAACGGCGACTTTCTCGACGTGACGCTATCCTCCACCGGCGAATGAGGGTGCTTTTCGCGGTGCTCGATTCTCAGCGACACCAACATGTCGGAGCCCCCGCCAAGACCACCCACGGAGTCCACCGAGTCGTCCTCGGTGAACTGATGGTCGTACTCGTCGTCGTCGGCGTCGGCGTCGTCGGCGTACATCGACCGCAACTTGGCCGTGGCCGGCGTGTTGGGGGGCATGGCCACCCCCAGCCCGTTGCGCTTGCGGTAGGTGTTGAGGATGCTCTGGCCAATGGAGAACTTGCGCCGGTGGCCGCCGCCCACACTGTTGGATTGCCGGTGCTTGGCCGGCAGCGCCATCTGCGTGTTGATGTGGAGCGACGGCTGCCTGGAAAGACTTTTACTGGGAGTATGGTGAGTTTCCGGCTCGGGGGTCTTCACTCGTGGTGGACTCAAACTCTCCTTCTCGAAGGAAGTGGACTCGAACGCATCTCCGTAGAGCTTCTCCTCCTCCTTCTCGGCCGAACTCAACGACTTCACCAGCGTGTCAATCAGGGGAACGTGCATACACACAAACCCGCCCTTGACTTCCTGGAAGCGAACTCCGAGCTTGCTAAGCACCGTGATGATGTTGTAGCGAATGACGGGCAACGGCTTGGTCGACGTCGTTTGCACGGAGAAGAAGCCCTTGAGGAAGAGCGTGCGCGCGTACTCAATGGACGGCATGCTGTTGTGCTTGGCGTGGTTGTACTCATCGATGATCTCCTGCTCCGTGAGCTGCGGCACCTCGTGGTGCTCCACATTGTCAAGACTGACGTCGTCAAAGAACTCGTCGCGGTCGTCGATCTTGTCGTCGCTGTTTTGGGACGCATACGAGTTGGGAAGCGGCGGGTGGGCGCTGGCCCGCTTTCCGTACAGCTCCCGCCGAACGTGCCCGCCCACCGACTTGGCCCGCGCGGTGGGGTGCAACTTGCGCGCGGGGGTGGTGGTGGTGGACGTTGCTGGCGCTGCGTCCGGTACGGCAAGATTGTTGGTGTTGATGTTGGGCAACGGGGGGAGGTACTCCACCGGAATGAACCCGTGGAACTTGTTGGACGAAGGCGTGCGCGTGTGCTTGGAGTTGCTTCGTTCCGGGGTCTTGTCGGGACGAGGAGCAAGCCGGGTGGTGGACTTCTCCTTGGCGGTGACCTTCATACTGACACCACGGCGCACCATGTAGTTGTTGTGGAGGTCGGTTTTGGAGGGCTGCGGCGAGTCCACCGACACCTTGGGGAGGGGAGGCGGCGACGCTTCGCCCGGCAGCGAGCTCTTGGTTGGCGAGCCGTGCTTTTTCGTGGAAAGACGCCGGAGGAGCGAGTTGAAGCCCGACTTGCCGTTGTTGGGGTCCAACGTCTCGAAGGGCTGGGGGCTGGGCTGCTGCTGAACGGGGGAGGGGGAGCGAGCAGGCAGCTGGGGCGGAGGCGTCGCGGTGGAGGAAACCGTGTGAGCGGCCTCGGGCTTCTGGAGCGCCGCCGGCACAACCGGGGGGTGAACAGTGTCCTCGGCCAGTCTCTGTGGTGCCTGCAATTGGGGTGGTTGAGGGTTTTGGTGTTGTACTTGTTGCTGAGTTGGGATGTGCTGAGCTGGGATGTGCTGAGAGACTTGGTTTGGGGGCTGGACGGCGTGTTGCGGCGCCTGTTGGCGCTGGGCGCGGATGGCCTCCTCCTTGGCCCGCTTGCGCTTTCTCATTTCATCCACCAAGTAGTAAATCGACACCAAGGGATGGAACCCGCTGGTGGGGTCCGGGAGAATGTGCAGGTTTGCCGCCAAGGCATAGGGCCGGCCGTCCTTGGTGACGTTGTGCCAGTTCTCCAGACTCATTTGGTACTCGACACTGTTGAGGATTTGCGTGAGCTCGTCGGCAATGGATTGCGGCAGGCCGAGGTCGAACGACGCGATGGTTTTGACAATCTCGGGGTCCAACGGCAACCGGAGGGGCGTGCGTTTGGGGAGGTAGCTCAGCACGGCGTACTCGTAGCCCTTGTTCATCCAGGGGTGCTGGATGACCTCGTAGAGCGACGCCCGTTTCAGCGGGTCCACCACCAACATGCGCGAGAGCAACGACACACACTCCTTGGAGAGGAAGTCGGGGTACTCGACGTCGCCGCGCTTGATCTTCTCGTGGAGCACCGACACCACCTGGTCGTCAAAGGGCACGCGCCCACACACCAACACATAGAGCACCACGCCAAACGACCACACATCGACCTCGGGCCCGGTGTATGGCTTGGCGCTGAGAAGCTCGGGCGCGGCAAAGTAGAGCGACCCGCAGTACGTCTTCAAGAGCGTTTTGGGCGAGTACAAGTTCGACAAGCCAAAGTCGATGATCTTGATGTCGCCCTTTTGGTTGATCATGATGTTTTCAATCTTGAGGTCTCGGTGCACCACGTTGTTCTTGTGACAGTAATCGAGCGCCGACGCAATGCCCCGGGCAAACTTGCGGGCGTACTTTTCCTTGAGCAGGCCGTGCGACACAATGTAGTCCAACATCTGGCCGCCTTCGACGTACTCAAAGAGCATGTAGTAGTGGTTGGTCATGGGCACCATCTCGTAGAGCCGACAGATGTAGGGGTGGAAGAGAAGGCGCCCGAGAGCACCTTCACGGATGGTGCGCTTGTCGCGAGCCACCTCCTTGTCAAAGTCCTTCTGGCGCTTGGCCAATTCCAGCGGGTTGGTGGACGGCGGGTCGTTGGCGTGCGCCCGCTGGTAGAGCTTGGCGGCCCGGGGCACGATCTTGACCGCACACACCTCCTTGGTGGAGTTGTGCTGGGCCAACTTGACTTTGCCCATGGACCCGGCGCCGATGGTTTTGATGAAGTCCCAGTCGCCGATGGACTTGCGGTGGAACTGCTGGTTGGCCTGGTGCTTGGCGGACGAGGCGCCGGTGGTCACGGGGCGGTGCGATTGGCTCTGGGCATTGGCGGACTTGTCGTGGGAACTGGCCAGGGAAAACGATGCGGGGGGAAGGAGCTCGGGTCTGGCCTGACGAGTCTGCTGTTTGTGTTGGCCCTGGGCCTGGCTTTGTGATTGTTGTGCGCCCTGACTCTGAGACCGATGACGATTGCGTGTTTGTGCTTGCTGAGCTTGTGCTTGTTGAGCTTGCTGAGCTTGCTGAGCTTGAGCTTGCTGGGCCTGCTGGTCGGTCGGCAACTCTGTTCTCGACTTCATCAGGCCGCTGACACTGCGCAACATTCTGGGGGTGGCCGGCTGGGGCTGGAACAGACCTTGCGACGGAGGAAACAACTGGGCATTGGGGTACGCGTGGGCACTCTCGCCCATTGGCACGTCCAGGTACTGCGGGCGGTCCATGATTGGCACGGGGCAAGTACCGTAAGAAAAGGGTAGAGAAAAAAAGCGAGGGTGGAAAAATCACAACCGTGTCGCACCAGATTGCTGGAGAGGAGAGATGAGAGCAAAGGCTAGATGAAAGAGACAGAGTGGGCTTGAAAACCACCAGTCACTTTGGTTTGGGCACTTGTGTCACCCAATTAATTGCCATGTACGTTGCTGTGAGAGGGGAGTGCGAGGCGGTGTTGGAGCGAGGCGTGAGCCGGGCGACCGAGACTGTGGGTCGAGTGGACCGAGCGGGGGCAAGGATAGGCCGAGCGTGGGTCGAGCGTGGACCGAACTGGCCGTCAGATGGACCAAAATCACAACACTCGCACAAACCACTAAGCCCAGCCAAGCCATGCCTTTCAGTCATCCCATCTGGCCTCCGTGTGTGAGGTGGTGGTCTGGGCACTGTGAGCTCTTCCCGACGTCATTGCAACCACTTTGTGTCCCATAACGGTGTTTCAGACCCTTCGCTACCTCTTTCCGTACCTTACTACCGCCTCATCATGAAGTCTCTCAATACTCTTCGCTGTTGAGCTCAAACACTCCCTTTTCTATCTTTTCTGTCTTCTCTATTTCGTCTTCTCTTGCTGTCAGTCGTCATCTCCCCTCCCTTTCTCCCTACTACTCTTACTCATGGTTTATTTCTTGAATATCTAATGCTTGTGGTGCTTCAAGTGAGATTGGTACTCCCAGGTGTAACCACCAATGATGATGGCAATGGCAAGGTGCACCAAGGGCTTACCAGAAGCGTTGTCTCCGTCAAAGTAAGCCGCCTTATACTTGCCCCATGGGGTGGTGGGCTTCTTGGCAGCGGGAGCTGGGCCGGTGGGCAACTTCTTGTAGAAGGAAACCACGTCGGCCATTCTCTTGGCGTTGGGGTTGGAGCCGATGTTCTGGTGTTAGTGATGCAATTGGAAGCAATTGAAAACAGAGTGGAAAGGTGATGGATATCATGGAATGGCTGAACGTAGTGGCTGGCTTGACTGATGTGACAAACATTTGATGAATTCAGTGGTGGGACTTGACATGTTTGACTTTAATGCTCGTGGGGTGGTGGGTACATGGCCGGACAGCAATTCTAACTCGTTGCCTCATCAATTCTTCTGTCTCTCGCTCGTACATACCTTGGCAGAAGCAATCTTTGGGGGGATCAAGGTGGACAACAGTCTTCTGGCGATAAACGACATGGTGGTGAGTAAAAGCTTTCCACCGCGCCGGATTTCGGCGCGCAGTCTGATTCGTCGGCGGTCACGTGATACGAGTCCACAGACTTTGGTCACTGACGACGGAGTCGTCAGGCAATGGCTTGTGTGCTGTAGTTCTATCGCTTGTTGTGTTGTTGTTATGAGTGTTTGTGTTGAGCGTGAGCTCAAGCTGTGAAATATGCCCGCAACAAAGAAGCGAACATCAAAAGCAGAATAAGCAGCAAAACAGCGGCAACAATGAAGCGGCTATTTCATTGGAACTTTGTAACGGTGTATTATTTGTATGTAGGTTGTCTGGTGGTTGGCCAAGACTACTGTTCGCTAATGTACAAGACTGTTGTTAGTAGTGTTTTGATGGAAGTGGTGTTGCATGGCTCAAAAGCAAGTGACACATTCAAGGGCATTGGCTCAATTAAGGATATGGCTCTGACCGATTATACCAGGTCATCTTCTTCCATTCATGCCATATCCTCCCTTTATGCCATACCCTCCCATTATGCCATGTTCTCCCGTTATGCCATCTCCGTTATTCCAGCTTTGCACATACCGTTGTTTCCTCTGATGAACACATCTCCGTACGCCCTCGACTGCTTCTCGCCCACGAGCTCCTTGGCTTCATCGAGCACAATGTTCATGTACCCGTCGATGCTCTGGAGGTTTCCCGCGTACTTGACGCCGTTGTGGAGCTTGACGTGGACAGCACTGCCGATGATGGTGCTGAGGAAGTTGGAGGGGTCTGTTTTCTGGGACATGGGACAAGGAGGTGAGTGAGCTTATGAGCTAGGTGCGAAGTGCGAAGGTGCGAAGGTGCGAAATTCACCATACACTAATACAATATCTACAAAGCCAGGGCTACATTTGTGTGGTTTAGTGCAATTTGGTGTTGATGCCATCGCCTCGTTCCTCGGCGATGACTGGCGATGGCTGGCAATGGTAAAAAAATGCGCGGACCGGGAATCGAACCCGGGGCCCAACGATGGCAACGTTGGATTTTACCACTAAACCATCCGCGCTGCTCCGCGACGGGGAATCGAACCCCGGTCTACCGCGCGACAAGCGGTAATTCTAGCCACTAAACTATCACGGACTTGTATGGGGTAGAGTGTGTCCCAGCGTACTCACCGACCCATTCGGAGCAGAGTGATGACTGGCCAAGTCACCATCACACCACACATCTCAGTACATTTTTTCCATTCAATTCCACCTACTTCTTTTGTCCGTTGGTCTGTCTCTCATTACTCGCAGTCTTCGCACCATGCTACCTCTTCGAGCGGCCAAAACACCCAGACTCTGGCCCCTGGCCCGGTCGCTTCGCCGGGGGCTTGTCACACGCTCCGTGGCCATTGTCGGCACCGGCCCCGCCGGCTTCTACACCGCCCACCACCTCCTCAACAAATGTCCCCAAGACACCAGACTCCACATCGACTTCTTCGACCGGCTCCCGGCCCCCTACGGCTTGAGTCGATACGGCGTGGCCCCAGACCACCCCGAGGTCAAGAACTGCGAGGAGTACCTCGACAATGTCATGGCCAACACCCACCACCGCGTGCGGTTCTTTGGCAACACCAATGTCGGGACCCAATTGCCCGTGCGCCGCCTTGCCGAGGCCTACCACTCCATCGTGTTGTCCTACGGGTGTACTGCAAGTGACAACTCACTAAGCGTTCCCGGAGCCGATCTTTCGGGTGTCATCAGTGCTCGCCAGTTTGTCAACTGGTACAACGGCCACCCCGACTCGTACGACGGGTGGAACCCCCCCGACCTCTCGAAAGTGACGGACGTCACCATTGTCGGGAACGGGAACGTGGCCCTCGACGTGGCCCGGGTGCTCCTAGCTCCACCGGAGCACTGGCACCCCACCGACTTGTGCACGCCGGCGCTAGAGCACTTGAAGACGAGTGCCGTGAAAAACGTCCGTATCGTGGCACGACGGGGCGTGCTTGAGTCGGCCTTCTCCAACAAGGAGATCCGCGAGCTTCTTGAACTCTCCAAGAAACATGGCGTTCGCTTCCATCCCGTGGACCTTACCCAAATAGACACCAAGAGCCTCGGCCGCGTGGACAAGCGCAAGGTGGGCATTCTCCAAAAGTACTCGGCCATGGAGCAGCCGCTCAACCCCCAAAAATCGTGGGCCCTCGACTACCTTCGCAGTCCGGTGGAGTTTGTGGGGGACGGCCAGGTGACCGCCACCAGGTTCACCCACAACGAGCTTGACCACGACAAGCTCACCCACACAACACTGGTGATCCCCACCGACCAAGTACTGGAAGTTCCAAATCAGCTCGTCATCTTGTCCATTGGCTACCGGGGTCAGGCACTTAACGGGCTTGAGGAGTATTTCGAAGGGAATCACCTCCGCAACAATGGCGGCAGAATTCTTGTCTCGGGGACCGAAGACACTCACAACTTCAACTACAAGCACGGGTGGTATAGTGCCGGGTGGATCAAAAAAGGACCCAAGGGCGTCATTGCCACGACAATGATGGAGCTGTTTGAGACGGCGGACGCCATCTTGGAGGACTTGACCAATGGTGTGATGAACGACGGGCTGGGGGAAGATATTGCGGGCGAGTTGCCGGAGGCTGTTAGCTGGGAGCAGTGGAAGAAGCTAGACGAGGAGGAGTTGGCGGAGGGCCAGAGACTCGGCCGCACAAGGGAGAAGGTGTATGAGAGGGAGCGGATGTTGCAAGTGGAGAGGAACTAAACACGAACCCGGGCCAAGTAGCTGCAGCTACTTGGCAAGTAAGGTACACTAGGGGTTGCATTGAGAAGAGCAACTACACTTGCAAGTGTCTTCGTCACTCGTATCATTTCCTGTTGTTTCTTTCATTTTGTCTTTCTTTCACTCTGTCTTTCTTTCATTTCCTGTCCTTTTTCATGCCTACCTGCTAATCCTTGCACCCCGAGAGCTTGAGGAAGTAGCGCACGTGCTCCTTCCTCCCCAACGCACTCGGGGCCAACTTGCTTGGTCTCACTGCCGACAGGAAGCCCGAGTAGTGGGTCCCCCGGCGCTCGACCGCACTCTCGGGGTGCGGGAGCTTCTTCTTGTTGATGTGGTACTCGTAACCCCCGTGCTCATAGAGCGGGGGAAGGTAGGGGATCCAGTCGTTCTTGTGGGTGACCCGGACGTACCCCGAGGTGAGGTTGTGGCACGCGGCCTGGGCCAAGGTGCCTTCGGTGTTGAGCACCTCGTCAAAGTAATCCATGAGACACCGGTTGCCGAACTTGGGGCTGGCGTACGTCACAATGAGCGTGGACATGCCGGCGACGCCGAACTCGAGGCCCGAAAGGGCGGCGAGCGCCCCGCCGAGCGAGTGGCCCATCACCAGGAGCGGGTACCCCGTCGAGTGATGGAGGTTCGTCACCAAGTCAAAAAGCTCGCCAAAGGCGTCGCTCTTGATGTACCGATAGAACCCCTGGTGAACCAAACACCCGTCGCAGTCGCCGTGGTACGGCACCGGCGTGACCTCAAAGTCCTGGAGCCAGTCGGAGGTGGAGGTGCTGCCCCGGAACACCACGTACACCTGGCGCTGGGCGTGGTCCACCGCCACGTATCCCGAGCCCACCGAGCACTCCTCGCTGTCGAAGGTGTGCACCACCTCGACGTCAAGGTTGTGGCACCGGGCCACGGGACATTTGGCGGAGGAGGCCAAGTTTCCGGGACCAAGACCCTTATCAAGGCAGTACGCCACCAGCGTGAGCTCGGCGTACCGCACAAGCATGTCGTAGTCGGCGGCGGCCCAGGCGGCGGCAAAAAGTAGCATCAATATCACCATGACACAAATAGACGAGGTAGTAATGAGATGAGGTGAGGTGAGATAAACGAGGAAACATATGCGGACCCAGGTGCCGCTGTTGCACTTGCTCTGGCAGATGGCTGTGCAGATCTCATCTCTTTCCGTTTGGGTGTGACAGCGCTCTGCCCAATTGGGCCGACTACCGTATCGGAGTCCTTCGTCTTGTGTTTGCCTCTGTGAAACCGTTTGTCTCTGTGCTTGCCTCTGTGAGTTTCCGTTTGTGTCTCTGTTTGAGATGCCTGTGTCGGGTAGTATGTCTGCTCTGCTGGAGCGGTGTCTGCTCTGTCTGATGCTGTGTTGCTCTGTCTGATGCTCTCGGTCACAGGCTCATCGAGTTGCCTCGCTTCGCTCGTTAACTCGATGGTCTTCGCTCGGCATCTCGATGGTCTCATGTGCACCTCAGCTCTTTGTGCAACCGGTTGCACCGAACAGAACACGAGTACATCCCACAGTCGCCACACCTCGAGTACGGCGACGTCATCCCGCACACACAGCACAACCGCACCCGGCGCTTGGCCACGCGGGCGGCCTTGGCCTTGCCGTCGGTGTCTTGCGGGTCGACAAACTGATAGTGCACACTGAGAATGGTGTTGACCGAAATGAGATTGCGCTCCTCCTCAAAGTACGAGTTGAGGTTCCGTCGGGCAGCAAGGATCCGCTTGGTGGAAGGCGTGTTGCCGAGCCGGGTCTTGGTGTCGCCGGGCATGCGGTACGCAAAGTTCTTGGGGAGGTCGAATGCCGGCAGTTCTCGGTTGAGTTCCACCAACCGCTTGTTCACCACTCGTTCTAGCTGGAGCTGTTCGCTCAGCTTCAACGGCGCGTTGCGGTCGTGGTTGGCGTGGGCCTGGATCTGGGCGTTCATCATGTCGGTGAGGTTATAGTTGACCTTGGCCCGGGCCTTTTTCGGCTGGCCGTCCTCCTCGCGGAACGCAGGCCGGGCACTGAGGTTGATGGAGGACGAGAAGTACACGGTGGAGCCATTGGCGGTGGACTTGGGGACTTCTTCCACCAACATCGCGGTATCAGCAAAAAGTAGTGAGAAAGTAGTGAGAGATCTCACTACTTTAGGTAGGGGAGCAACACGAACTCTTCTCAAGCAAGACCCCTGATTAACCACTGCATACCCTACACTGCCATAGCTTACATCAGTTCATTGTATTTACAAGTTTGTCACCAGCGGACCGCGACATCAACAGCGTTCTTGGTATGTCTTCATGATTTTCAGCTTCGGGATCACTCCAGCCCATCTCCACTGACTGGCTTTCACCTGGGGCCCTTGGTCTCGCTTCTTTTTGAGTCCTTTTGTCCGCCTCATCGCATGTGGGACATAATGATGAGACCCTTCACCGAAGTGGAGGAGTCAGTGACGTCTCTCTTCGCCGATGCCTCGTGTCCTGGCAATGAAGTTTTCAGTGACGTCTCTCTTCGCCGATGCATCGTGTCCTGGCAATGAAGTTTTCAGTGAAAGTCTCTTCCATTGCCTCGTGCCTCGGCAATGTTCTCAGTCTCTTCCCATCGCCTCGTGCCTCGGCAATGGCGGCTCATTCTTTCGACCCCCTGTTGATCTCCTCGCTCGTAAAAGGCTGGTCCTCCCTCGCCTTGTCCAACATGGGCTTGATCTTGTGGTTGGCCAACGCCGTGTTCACACACGTAATGTAGTCGTCCCACAACTCCGTGCACTCGTTCTCAAGACTCTTGCCCTTCAAGAACTTCTCCGTGTACCACTGGTTGAAACAGTCGTCGTACTTGTTCTTGGCCTCGGTACATTCAGGAGCAAACGACACCGACATGATGTTTCCCATACTAGCGCAATTGCCTGCTTTTCCAACCTGCAATTACAAGATATCTCAAACTGCACTTTTAATCTGTAAACATAACGCGCTCCATATTACAGTCGTTGTTGTCTTGTCTCTTGCCTTGTTCTTGATGTCCCGAAGAAAAAGCACAATTACGCTCCGGGCCACACGCGACGAGTCCGTTCTCGGCGACACCCTCGAGCTCGAAAAGATCAACCAGGAAATCACCCTCGTGCTCCAAGAAATCGACAGCAACCTCTCCAAGTCCAATGCCATCATCAACAACAAGATCTTCCCCATTCTCCGCGACTACGCCGAGGCCCTGGGCCAGGTGTGGAAGAACGTGAACTTCTGGAAGTACTTTTTGGAGGAGGCGGCCGGCGTGGAGATCGAGGACATCCCCGATGACCAGAAACCGCACCAGATCCTCTCCCTGGACAACGAAGAGGAGGAAGAAACCAAAAAGCCCACGGAAAACACCACCACCTGGACGGCGGAGCAGCAGCGCGTGCTCAAGTCCAACCAGACGTACATGAATGCCTCGACACCGGAGCGCATCAGCCGCCCGCCGGCTCTCCAGCCCCTCGAGCAGTTGCAGCCGAGCGAGAACGGGCCGGCGGGCACGCTCATGTCGCTCGACAACCACCGCATTCTCGTGTCTCCAAAAAAGAGAAGTGGCGGCGACCGGTCCCTGGTGATTCAGGACCTCATCAACTCGTCCCCCACGCTCCCGAAGCCGCCGGTGTTGCTTTCGGACATTGGGCGCAGCTCGCTCGGCCGGTCCAAGGACCCGGAGTCGCTGGACAAACCGTACGACCGGTTGTCGCCCATCCACCTTACGCCAGCAAGGGCTGATGGCGTGCAGCGGTTCCCTCGCACGCCCAACCACTCGGATCCTCGCCTGGATACCCCCGCGCTCTCTCCCAATGTGTTTGACGACGACGAGTCGGACTTGCAGCCGCCGGAACTTGCCCACACGCCGAGTGCGGCGCCATTGCTTGACTTCAATGTGAACAATTCGGCCGAATTGCAGCCCCCGATCCTACAAACGCAGCAACAGCCAAACACCCAGCCCGAAGGGCTGCCAAAAAAGAAAAGAAAGCTTTCTGTCGGGGACGACGAAGAAAACGTCTTTCTCGATACCACACCCACCACCCACTCGATCGAGGAATCCTCCAACAACAGTTTGGGGCCGCTCTCGGAGCGGTGGAGAAACCTCGCGCGCCGCTAGCGGCGCGCGTGCGTCACGTGACCGGGGCCCCGCGGGGCCCCGGTGTCCCGGCCGCTTATAAGCACGGCTACCCCACCATTTCTTCATGAAGCGGTCCTCGGAGGAAAACCCTCGCATCTCGCGCATCATCTCCGCGTGCAAGCGGTGCCGGCTGCGCAAGATCAAGTGTGACCGGGCCTTACCCAAGTGTGGAAACTGTGTCAAGGCCGGCGTGGACGAGTGTCTTTGTCTTGTTGCGTCGAGCGGCGAGGCAATTAACCGGCTGTACATCCAGGATCTCGAGCAAAAGGTGGCGGATTTGGAGAAGCAGGTGGACCTCCACAAGGCAAGAGAGGCGGCCCACACCATGCAGTTTGGCCGCACCTTCCTACTACCGGAGACCGGTGTTTCCAGTATGGAGGAGGAGCTCCCGTCGCTCGAGTTTGTCGAGACGTGTCTTGAAGGGTACTTCCACGTGTGCAACGCGCAGCTCCCCATCCTCCACCGGGAGGTGTTTCTCGCCACGTACTTTGAGCCGTTGTACGGCCGTGTGAGTCAAGATCTCTACTCCAGAATAACTGGGTGTGATGTGGAGGAACTACCCTCCGGTAGCGGGTGCTCTGACAGGCGGCGGTGTCTCTTTTTCGTGCACGCCGTTCTCGCCATCAGCACGTCGCTCCACCAGCAAAAGTTCCCCCTCAAGGTGAGTGCGCACCACCAGGCGCAGGCGCTTCGGTACGTCGACAGTGTGTGGGACGCGGCCGACGACGGCGGGCGGCTCGAGATGCTCCAGCTGTTGTTGCTTCTCGCACAGTACTCGATGATGCGCCCCAGCTCCCCCGGCGCGTGGTACGTGGTGGGCACCGCGTGCCGGCTCTGTCTCGACCTCGGGCTCCAGCACGCCGTCACCACGCCGGACTCGTACACCACGGAGATGCGCCGCCGCTTGTTTTGGTGCACGTACTGTCTTGACCGACAGGTGCTGATATACTTCCACCAGTCCTTCAGCATCGACGAGCACTACGTCACCACGCCACTCCCTCTGTTGCTTGACGACAGCCAAATTCTTCCCCCTCATCTCCACCTTTCTCCAGCCGCAGGCGGCAAGCAGGTGGCCATCAAGTTTATCCGGCTCCGACAGCTCCAGCTGCAGATCCACGACTTCATCAACAACAAGCACCACCGCATCATGGTGGACCGCGACGCCCACGGCGACAACGTGGAGATTGTGCGGCGGGTGGCCCAGTACGACGCCTGGAAGCAGGAGCGGTACGCCGAGTTGGTGGCGTGGATGCAAGACGCCGACGCCCCATCCGGCGCCGCCGCGTCCAAGGCGCACCACTTTCTCTCGTCGGTGATGACGTTGAACTTCTTGCAGACGCTCATCCAGATCTTTGGCGTGTCGGCCATCACCCCCATGATCGTGCACCCCGAGCACTTTGTGCTCTTGCACGATGCCGGGCGGGACATCATCACCACCTACGCGTGTCTCCAGGCGGACGTGCACTTGCTCAACTACCTGTGGATTGCCATCAACAACGTGACGCTCGGCGCGCTGTGCTACTTCTTCACCCTCATCCACAACCGGGCCACCCGCCAAACCACGTGCGTGGACGACGTGTCGCAGTACTACGGGTGTGTGACGGGGTTTTTGGAGGAGATGGCCGCCACGTGCCATGACCAGGCCACGACGGCCAGGGCCAAGGTGGAAGCATTGTACCACACCGCGGTGGCAGCGTTCCAGAATGACAACTACTCCCTGCCCTTCACCTTCCCCACGCCCAAGGATATCTTTCCTTTCGATCTTCCATTCACCCCCATCAGCGATACTCAGCGCTAAAAGCGATAAAGGTCGCACTTCCCGATTTGGCAAAACCATCACGATGGTGTGATTGTGCTCGCGCTGACCAATGGCTCGCACTTGATTGGCCGCTCTCCCCACGTGACCAGCTGCGAAAGCGGTTGCAATGTATTATATAAGGCCCTCCCCGGCCGGTCAGTAAACTCCACTTCATCATGGCCTGCTCTGCTTCCGAGTGTGTGTGTGCACAAAAATCCACCTGTTCTTGCGGCAAGCAAGCTGCTCTTCAATGCAACTGTTCCCGGGCCCCCGTGGAAAACGTCGTGCCCGCTGCCGCCGAGGCATGTGCCTGTGGCAAGAGAGCCAAGGGCTCGTGCACATGTGGCGTGACGGACAACTGTGGCGCCCGCGAGGGCGAGACCGACTTCACCTACATGAAGTAACGACGGTACGAACTATTTATTAATGCATGAATTGAGGAACCAAGTAGCGGGGGTTTCGACCGGTGCACGTGACCGAGGGTGAAGATGCTCTGGCGCAGCTTTTTGGGTCACTTGATGTCGACCGATCGCTTGGGGAGTCGCACGCCTGTGGGTCCAAATCGACATTTGTCGCATCGTCGGCCAAATCGCACTGTTTGTCGCACAGCGTCGACCCATGTCGCTCCTTTCGGCTCACCGCGTCGGCCAAATCGCACTGTTTGTCGCACAGCGTCGACCAAAAGCGCACCTTTGTCGCACCACATCGACTCAAATTGCACCTTTTCGCACCGCATCGGCCAAACCGCTATTGTTCGACCACGCACTTGCCCGCACTTGCCATGGCACGCTTGAGTGGACTACAGCGAGAGGTGCTCAAGCTCTACCGCCAGTCCATGCGGACAGTCAAGACCAAGCCCGAGGAGTCAAGACACCACTGGCGTGCGTACATCCGCGAGGAGTTTGGAAAGAACAAAAAAATCCCCAAGAAGTCCTTCAGTGTGGTGGAGCATCTTATCCGGGTGGGGCACCGGCGGTTCGAGTTGTTTGCCAATCCCCAGATCAAAGATATTCACTGAGCAACATCCCCGCCAGGGGATGTTACACATCTACAAGGTCATATCTCATGGCATTCACAAAGATCCAAGTCATTTACTCATGGCATTTGACAAAGATCCAAGTCATTTACTTATGGCATTTGACAAAGATCCAAGTCATTTAATTATGGCATTTGACAAAGACCTACAAGTCTTGCTCATCATCCACGGTCCTTGAGGCGGGGTAAGTCACAAAGATCTCAATCTCTACTCATCATCCTTGACACGACAAGAAGCCACCAAGCTTGCTACTGCTCTGCTGTCACACCAGACAGTCTTTGACAAAAAGAGTCCATATTGGCTGGCACGCCAACGTCTCATCGGGTGATGTTATCATTTGCTTCGTGTCTGGTATATTGTATATAGTTGATTTAACATTGAGGTACGTCGCTTCATATTGTACATTCTGAAGACAATACTCAACTCGAACATCGGTGATTTCCAAGATTGTCACGTTACGATCAGAGTTTGGCCTAGACACCGACACATTGTTTCGAGTTGCCATGGTCTCATCTTTTGTTATCTCAGTTCAGATGTCATGTTCGATTACTTATAATGTATGTAGTCGACGTCATTGTGGTCGAACCTCCGGCAGCTCATTCACGTTGTGATGTCTTTGGTACTGTTCCTTGCCAAATATCACTTTGTGATGTCGACAAAACTTCGGATGTTGTTTCCTTTCAGACATCACTTCGTGATGTCTCAAGTAAAGATTTTCTCGTAATTCCCCAACAACGTCTCCGTGGTATCGTTGCGATGCCCCATGTCAATCATCTCCCTCTCTCCCGTGGCGTCTCTCGAGATGGTCGGCGCAAAAACCACCGAAAGATTCTTGATCCCCATGCGATTGACCTCCTTGTACGAGTTCACCAACGAAAGGTGCTTGCACAACACAAAGAGGGTCTCGCGGTTGGCGGGCGGAAGCTTGCCCACCAACTTCTGGAGCTGGGGGATGCGCTCCTCCGGCCGGGTCTGACTCACCCGCACAAACTCATCGTATAACCCAAACGGTATGAGGGGGTCCGGGAGCTTGCGGAAGTACCGCTTGAGCGCCGACGTGACGGCGTTGATGTCCACGTCCATGGCCTCGTTGAGCCGCGCCGCCGACCGCTCGTCGGGCTTGCCGTTGACAATCTGCATCGAGGAGAAGGCCTGTTCGATGGCGCCGGTGGCCGAGTTGCCGCCGGAAATGCGGTAGATGCCCTCCATGTCGAGGCCCCGGGCCTCGACTTCTTGTAAGCACCTCAGCACGATGAGCGGGACGCGCTCGTTCTCGTAGTCGGCCCGTCGCTGGATGGTGGAGCTGAAGAGCGGCGCGTCCTGCGAGTTCACCAGCTCCGACGGCGTGATGAACGTGTCGAGAATGTTTGTCGACCGGCTTTTGGTGATGAACGAGCCCAACCCCTTCTTCTCGTCGCTCACCGGGAGCTCGAGCATGGGGTCGCCGCCCACATGCGCCACCTTGGGGCGGCGCCAGAACTTGAGCCGCGTGGCCTTGTGGGTCTCGTGGTCCTCCTCCAAGGGAGTGACAAGCGACAGCGATGAGTTCAGCGTGAGGTTGGTGAGCGACTTGTCGTCGGGCTTGCGGAGAGTGAGCTCCAACGCGTGGTTCTCCTCGGAAAGGCTCTGGTTGATTTCGAGGAGCTTGGCCTTGCGGAGCTCGAGCGAATGCACTTCTTTCTTGAGCTCCTCTAGTTTCTGGGCCTCGGCCGCCGCCTTTTGCTGGGCCTGCTTCACCACGTCGGCCACCCGGGCCTTTTCGGCATTGAGCTTGCGGAGCTCCGCGTGGAGCTGGCCCTTTTGTGTTTCGTACTGGTAGACATCGCTCTTGAGGAGCCGGAGCTCGAGCTCCGCCTTGTGGGTGTCCTGGGCGAGCTTCGAGTCGACAAACGGAGTGTCGGACGTCAGGCGCATGTGCTCGCGGAACCCCACTTGGTTGATGGGCAGCGTCAACGGGAGCGGCGGCGTCGTGAACGCCAGCCCGTTGATCAGCCCCTCGGACACATGGCGCGAGTGGCCCCGCTCGTTGTTCTTGAAGAATCCAAACTTCCCCGAAGTTGAGCCGTTCGACACCGACCGCTTGTGCTTCAAGCTCAGAAGCTTCGGCGTGCGGATAAGGGTGCTGCGGCGCAGCACCTTGGGCGTTTCGTCGCCGGCGTCGATGGTCTCCTCGAGATTGGTGATGGCGGGCGTGGTGTTGCCAATGACATGCGACAGCCGCTTGGCGTCGTAGTCGACGCCCTCGAGCCCGAGCCCGCGCGGCTCCATGGGCGGAGTGTCGTAGCTCAGCACGGGGGTGTTTCTCACGGGGGTGGAGGGCACCGGCCGCCGCGGCGGCGGCGACAGCACGCTGGCATCGCCGCGCTTCTTGCGGGGCGTGGTGACAAAACCAAAGTCGTCTTCGGCGGTGCCGTCCTCGTTGGTTTCCACCACCCGCGCCTGGCGGTTGGCCCGCGCCATGGGCGACGGACAGTTCAGCCGCAGCCGGGGGTCGTCCGCCACGGCGAGGTTCTTATTGGGAGAATTAATTGGCGACATGTTGGACTTGGCCGAGTGGAACTCGTGGTCGTGGAACTGGTTGGGCGACAAGATGAGGAGGTTCTTGCCCCGGAACAGCTTTTCCGATTGCTGTGGCGGGGACTGGTGGTGGCTCTGCGGCGTGATGTTGACGGGGGGCTGGAGATTGGACTTGGGGGTGCCGGGCTCCGACATGGAGTCGATGATGTCGAGAATGACGTCCTGCCCGCGGCGGTTGAGCTCGTCGTCGCTGTCATTGATTTCCTCGATGGAAAAGTCCGAGGCCTTCATGTCCGTGGGGACAGAGCCCGGCACACTCGCGGGGGTTTCTTGAAGCACCACATCCACCTTGAACTCGTCCTTGGCCGGTTCTTCGCGCTCCGACGTCCGCTGGGTCTCCACCGACGGCCCTCGCTCAAGGTCCATCAGGGGCACCAGTGTCTCGGACGACTTGGTCAACACAATGGGCCGCTCGGTGGAATCGTGCGACCTGATGGACGCCGGCCGCACGGGCACCTCGTCCCCCGGCGGCGGCACCGGCAACTCCTTGTGCGAGTACATGGACAGTCGCCTGGACTCCACGTTGGAGATGTCGCTGAGAAACCGCGGGTCCACGCGGCGCTCCTCCAATTCCTTCTGGCGCTTGCGCATATCCACCTTCTTCTTCTTGGCCACCAACTTCTCATGACAGCTCATACAAAACAACCCCTTGGACGTGCGGGCATATCGCAAGTCCTCGATCTTGAGCTTGCAACTTCGACACTTGAAACACGACGAACAGTACGCCTGGTCCCCGGTCAATATCGCCAAGTCGTCAATCTTCTTGCCACACTGCTTACAATTGTACAGGCAATTGGAACAGATCAACAGGCCGTTCCCCAACACGAGAAAGTTGCTGTTGCACCCGAGCGACGAGCTGCACTTGGAGCACTTGAAGCAGTTGATGTGCCAGCGATCGTCGCCAAGCTCGTACGCGTGGCCCTCGTAGATGGGGAGCCCGCACTTCTTGCACAGCTGGAGGCCGCCCTGGCTGACTTCCTGGGTGTAGTTGAAGGACATCACAACAGACGGTCAAGGATATGATGCGTGGTGGGTGCGGTGTTGACGAGAGGAAACGAAGGTTGGTGATTTGGGGCGAAAAAATATCTCCCCAATAATCCCGTGCGCTACTGTGAGAACGGAGAATGCCCACCAGGCCAAACTCCACACCCAAATCACCAGCCGTCAGCTTGGTCATGAAGTCATTGAGGCTTACCCGACTCATCTACAATCTACCCCCACCAAGCTGACAAGTGTCTGACGTGTCATTGTCTGGCCTCAATTGTTGGCCTTGCAACGGGCAAGGCACAAACGCGTGGGCTGGGCCGGTCGCACGGGCCAGGGCAAGCGGACCCGCGGGCCGCCCCACGCGGCTCGACTTGCCTGGGCTTGGGCCAGGTGATTTTGGCGCGGGCCAGGATTATTGCCTAATTGGGTGGAACTAAGATTGGCAAAGTCTTTTGGTGACAATGGGTGTACGAGGTATTAGGTTGGAACTGAAACGATGGGCGTGAATTGTATGTAGTGATAGACCTGGGGGCCAGGTGTTTTGGACCTGGGGGTGTTTCGCCAGGTGTTCAGATGAGAGTTAGATGAGAGTTATGGTGAAAACGGGGGAAGCCAGGTGGTCAAACAGTGGTGTTTTGCCAGGTGTTCAGACGATGGTTTCATAAGCCTGACTTCGCCTGAAGATGATACCTCGTAGCTTTGCTCTCAAACACTTCGCTTCGCTCAGTGTTGCTTCGCAGTGTTTGCTTCGCTATGGATTGAAATCCGCCAACTTCTTCTTATCCCCACTCAGGTCAATCTGCCAGTCGTCCACCCCCGGCCAGTCCACCTTAATCTTTCTCATGTGCGACATGTCGGTGTTCTTCAAAAACTGGTTTCTCTCCTTCATCCAGTCCTCCTGCACCGAGTCAAACGCCTTCTCCCACACCTTGTCGTAGACCTTCTTGATCTTGGCCTGTTCCTTCTGCCGCACCTCCTCCATGGCCATCCACTCCATGTGCTTCAAGTCATCGGACGACGGCTCGTAAATGTGCCAGATGACGTAGTGGGGAAGCCCAATCACCGAGTATCCCATGCGCTTGCTCAACTTGCCAAAGGCCTCGGTTTCGGCGTGCTTTTCAAACGAAAAGGCGGGGAAGTGGGACCCTGTCCGAAACACCTTGGCCTTGGAGAGAATGGACACCCCGCCAATGCCGTCGAGCTCCATCTCCACCTCGGGGTCCCCGTAGGGGTCTCGAAGATACGCAAGGTGCGGTCTCCACGTTTGGTACTCGACGTACCCCTCGACGATACACGCGTCCTCGTCGAGGGTTTCCGCCAACTGTAATCCTCCGTCACTTTCCTGCCAGGAATTAAGATCGTATGGCTGCTGGTTTCCAAGCCAATCTGGCAAAGGCCGCCACACATTCGGCACAATCACGTCCTTGTTGTGGTGCATCAAGTCCTCGAGAATGGTGGGCGGCACCGTCTCGACGTCGGCATCTCTCCAGTATACAAACGAGTGGTAGGGCTTGATGGCGACCGTCCAGAGCCAGTTCCTGGCGCGGGCCATGAGCTTTCTTCGAGGGCCTTGTGCCGCAAACCCGTGGCGGTCACTAAACGACTGGCCGATGATCTGGCCAAAGTCCTTTTCGAAAATCTCAATCTCGCCAAAGGGAATGCTGGCGTCGGGGTCGTTCTGGATGGCGTTCAAGTGTTTCTTCAAGTGCCCCATGGTGTCGTCGGAAGAGTCACTCACCAAGAATGCCAAGTCAATGAGATGATGCGGATACGTGAGGTTTCTCATGTGGCCAAAGAACATCGGGAGGTGGGCGGCGGCGTCTCGAAGCGGAACACAGAATAACACCCGCTCGTCTCGCTGCCATCCATCAGCAGACCCCGTGTAGTGGGCCAAATCAAAGTACGACACGCTGGGCTCCCCGGAAAAGTTGGGCAGGTACAACGACTGCCCGCCAAACACCAACCGGAGCACCACCAACACGAGGAGACACGCGCCGGCGGCCAGCGCTTTGCCCAAGTGCAGAAACTGGACCATGAGATTCAAGATGTTTTGAAATTCGCACACTGCCAAGTGCACTAGCCAAATGGTTGAAAAGTGTACCTGAGAAAGCGTACTAAATGGAGCGTCCTCTATATAAGGCAGCGGTCAAACTCAACTGTGATCCAAAAAAGAATGTCGATGCATCGACGGTGGAAAAAATAAGCCCGAAGGCCGTTGGGGTGAGCCGGGAATCGAACCCGGGACCGCCCGCACCCTAAGCGAGAATCATACCACTAGACCACACACCCTTTTTGTTGAAGGAACATCAGGTGTGGGCGCCCTGTATTTGACGATAGAGGCTCCATCATTGGTGGAGATGACATATTGAAAGGATTGATATATACAGGTGTTCTTTTGCTTGATCCGTTTATTTGGACTTGTTTGAAGGGGCACGACAAAAAGCACATTTTCGCCGTCTGTGAAATTCTGTGATTCTGGGTGCAAAACATGAAAAATTGTGTGTTTTGTCAGCAATTAGGAGATTGTTGAAAATAAACAAAGCTGAGCCAACAAACTTTCGAGTCATGGATCATAATGGTTAGAGTCAGTATCTAGATGGAGGGTTACCTGATTGTGATCGAATGATTGTGGCAATGGAGAATGTCCCCTCACTAGTCACCCCGTATGCCATCCCTGATCATGACTTCATCCCAAACCTTCCAAGTGCCTCCGCTCGTTTGTGGCAGGGGGTGCAATAGCCAGACCAAAGAATTGTCATGATGCTATGTAGGATAGGCTCGGAGATCTCCTATCTAGGTGCAACCGCGTTGCATTGGATTTGCAGTTGGTCGCAACCTCACAGCTCCGCCCAGCTTCCACCTACCAACCACTTTCTTTATGTTACTTACCTTGTTCTTTCTAGTTTTCCAGGTGGCGGGGGTTCTCGTCAACCCCATGCCGTACCCCCGGCAACTCAATTGGGGTAACGGCGGGCCCGTTGAGGTGGCCCCGTACCTCACGCTTGAAACCGAGCAGCCCAGCCAGATTGTCTCCGATGCCTTCTACCGCACCATGAACACCGTGGTGGAGTTGAAGTGGACCCCCGTTGCCGTTGAAGGCACTGCATCGTTTGAGGCGTTCCCCACGGCGGTGGCCCGGCGCCACGACCACGCGGTGGTGACCCGCGCCAAGGTGCTGATTGACGACTACGAGGCGAAGCTAGCCCTTGGGGTGGATGAGTCGTACTCGTTGGTCCTTGAGTCCGGCAGCGACGCCATCCTTGTCGAGGCTGCCACCGTGTGGGGAGCATTGCGGGCATTCAGTACTCTTCAACAGCTCATTGTGTATGGCGGGGGAAGTGACGGGTACTTTTACGTCGAGAACCCCGTGGAGATTTGGGACGAGCCGTTGTTCCCCCACCGGGGTCTTATGATTGACAGCAGCCGCAACTTCTTGAGCACCAGGGTGATTCTCGAACAAATCGACATCATGGCCCTCGTCAAGCTCAACACGTTGCACTGGCACTTGACCGATACCCAGTCGTGGCCGGTGCAGCTCACCGGCTACCCCGAAATGACCCAGGATGCCTTTTCGAGCCGAGAGGTGTACTCGCAACAAGATATTCGCTACATTGTCGAGTACGCCCGGGCCAGGGGGGTCCGGGTGGTGCCCGAGATTGACATGCCGGGACACAGCCGGGCCGGGTGGAGGCAGATTGACGAGAAGTTGGTGGCGTGTGGCAACGCGTGGTGGGGGGCGGACGAAACCGACCCCACCCGGGTCACGGCAGTGGAGCCTCCGCCAGGCCAGTTGGACATCTTCTACAACAAGACCCTCTCTGTGGTGAGCGACATCTTCAACGAAATTTCGGAGCTTTTTGACGACAATGTGTTCCATGTGGGCGCCGACGAGTTGCAGTTGGGGTGCTACAACTTTTCCGTCAACACCCAGCGGTGGTTTGCCGAGGACCCCACCCGCAACCTCACCCACTTGGTGGAGTACTGGGTGGACAAGACTCTCCCAATCTTCAACAACACCGACACGCGTAGATTGACCATGTGGGAAGACATCATCACCGACTCCAGTCCGGTGAGCAATCTTCCCAAGGATGTCATCCTACAGAGCTGGAACAACGGCATGGACAACGTCAAGAAGCTCACGGGCCAGGGCTACGACGTGGTGGTGAGCTCGTCCAGCCACTTGTACCTTGACTGTGGGAAGGGAGGATGGGTGTCCAACGACCCGAGGTACGTTGACTCGGAGGAGAACGAGGAGTTCAACCTCGGCACGGGGGGTTCGTGGTGTGGCCCGTACAAGACGTGGCAGCGCATCTACAACTACGACATCACCGCCAATTTGACGGAGGAGGAAGCCAGCCATGTGCTTGGGGCCGAGGCGGCGTTGTGGCTGGAGCAGATTGACAGTGTGGTGTTGACGCTGTCGATTTGGCCGAGGACGGCGGCGTTGGCCGAGATGACGTGGAGTGGGAACAAGAAGGACGGGAGGTACCGCACCACGGACGTGACGCAGAGGATCTTGAATTTGCGGGAGTATTTGGTGGAGTTGGGGCACGGCGTGAGTCCGTTGATGCCCAAGTACTGTGCGTTGAACCCCCATGCGTGTGATCTCTATCGGAACCAGAGTGTTGTGGGTTAGAGCCAGTTGGAGCCGACGAAGAGGCTTTAACTAAATCGTCAAGAAATTAGGGTCTAAAAGTCAAATGCAAGTTATAAGGAGTACAGATAGTAAACGTCGAAGTAGTGGACTATCAAAGGACGGTCATATTTGCATCAAGACCAGGCAGGTAATTGGTCACCAACTGGCGGGTGTCGCATGATGGTAATGCTGAATTTGCACCCACGGCACGATTTCGAAAAGAAAGACCCAAGAACACAGCAAGCTCGTACCGTCAAGTTTTGACTTGGTCAGAGCCCACGGAGAAGCTCATCACTAAGGGTGATGCCCATGAGTACACGGCACGGATGCTAAGATATACTTGGCCGCTTCGATGGCAGATCGACCACACGTGCAGTAGTATGGATTGACTCGGCCCTTCATCGTGGGATCACACATGTTGCGTCATAATCTGCATTGGAGTACGCTATGATGACCAAATAACAGTTGTCTCGTCATAGCTAGTGAATGGTACTGAACTCGATGGCTTGCCATGGCTACCAGCCCATTGAGGATTGTGTTGTCTGTAGATAACTAACTGGGGGCTAGTTCCAGGCTTATATAAGATGAACACTACAAGCTTGCAAACACTAGGTGGCAGGATTGGCTTACGTCATCAACACCTTGGGTGATTGTGTGCCGCGTCACCTCACCGCTCGTTCCTACCCAACTTATAAGTAACTGTTGATTGGAGCAGACAATGGCACACGGGGCTGGCGACTCGTACCTCTCCACCATTCGAAGTGTCATTTCAAACAAGAAAAGACTTCTTTGGGTTGGTTTGACAGCTGCTATTCTTCCTCACCGCATTTTGCAGCACTTGTGCAAATTGGGCCCCTCTCAAAACGTCAACACTCAAAGTCACAAACACCCCAGGCGGGCTATATAAGAAGCCGGGGTCTCCCGCTCTTTTTCAAAATATCATCCACTCTTCTTTCTGACCCCATCAACGAAAAAGTTTTCCCATTGGGCGCCCACACTATGTCACCTTGAGACCTTGAGTGACGGTGTCGCAGCCACAATAATGACCAGCCCCACTACAAGCGGGCTGGTACTCCAAGGGTCTTGGCAGCCATGATGTACAAATACACAGACACCCCAGGCCCGGTGTCACTGGCTTGCCACGGCTACGACTCCGGGCCCCTCTGCGCCCGGTGATCACGATGTGGACCCTGGCGGCGTGGCGGCCGCCACTTCATTAGGGCCCCGTCGATGACCACCTTAGACTCACCGGGTTCCAGCCTGATCCCGGTGAGTGCCCCACAGTGGGGACCCCAGCCAAGACCAACTTTGCCTTGGACCAGTATGTAGGCGAGTGCCGTGCCACCTACCCAGTGAACATCACGCCGCCCGGACTCGACTACGCGGCCCTCGTGCGCTGCAGAATTCCCACGGAAGATGCCACTTGGTGGCCGGCACTAGCTGAAGTGGGCGCCGCGCTACCAGCCTGGAGACATCACGCCGCCCGGACTCGACTACGCGGCCCTCGTGCGCTGCAGAATTCCCACGGAGATGTCCCTTGGTGGTCAGGCGCCCGCTGCAAAAAATACAGGTTCAAGGCAAGGCGCGTCAAGGCCTGCGGTGTTACCATCTGGCGGGGTAGTTGTGGGCATTTGCAATGGCTTGGGTTCTGGACCTGGGCCATCTCAGTCTGGTGGGGCTCAAGGGGGAACCCTGGCTGCCGGATCATGGATGTGCTCAAGTCAAAACCTTGGTCATCTTAGTCTGGTGGGGCTTAAGGGGGAGCCTTGGCCATTCCGGTCTGGTCGGGCTCAGGTGGGAACCTCGGCCGTCGGTCTTGGGTTAGAGCTCAGGTCGGAACCTATACACCTACAAAATAGACGAATTTCATTCTCCCACTTAGACAATTAGGTGAATTTGGCGAAAACCTCAGATCGTGCACGGTTCTCAATATAGGTGGATTTGACGAAAACCTCAGATTGTGCATTGTTCTCAAATTTGCAGGAAGTTGAGGTTTCGAGGAGTTCTGATATGTTTGACTTTACCCTCACAGGTTCTGAGATTTTCGTGAGTTTTGCACCCATTCGATGATTGTTGAGAATGGAAGTTTTCTCAAAGTGCCTGATCCTCTACAAATAAGCAACTACAAGCAAAGGCCGACAGCCAGCCATGATTCAGAGTGTACTCCAATGCAGATAACGATTTGCACCCGCCTTCCTAGGTCATATCCGAGCCCCCTTTCTTCAATCGTGGCACTTGGAATTCAACGGGGGTGGTGGACTGAACGAGCAGACGATTCGGTGAGATCAACGAAGGGCTACGAAGGGACAAAATTATCGGAGTGCCAATGTAGGGGTCTTCGGCGTGCCAACGCGTCTCCACACTGAATAAACCACGAGATCATTGGCCTCTGGTTGGAGATGGTGATGAGGTGTTCGTGGCCTCGACATTGGACTATGACGCGTATGATGACTGCGGGGATGCTCATCGCAGAGCAGAACATGTTGATTAACCTTTGTCGAACGTCAACAAAAGCCCTGTAGTAAGGCAAAACCAAAGGTCTCCTTCGTCGGCCTTTATGGTATTTGTGTTTGCTGGTCAAAAGAAGTCCTCCTTCGTCGGACTTCTTTTGACTTCTTTTTGTTTACATTCGCGATGAAAGTCGAGGAGCTCATCATCGACGGGTTCAAGTCGTACGCCACGCGGACCGTCATATCCGGATGGGATCCCCAGTTCAACGCCATCACCGGCCTCAACGGGTCCGGCAAATCCAACATTCTCGACGCCATCTGCTTTGTGTTGGGAATTGCGTCCATGTCCACGGTGCGAGCGTCCAACCTCCAGGATCTCATCTACAAAAGGGGCCAGGCGGGGGTGACCAAGGCCAGTGTCACCATTGTGTTTGACAACTCGGAGGTGAGCAAATCGCCCATTGGTTTCGAGACATATGCAAAAATTAGTGTCACCCGCCAAATCATCTTGGGCGGCACCTCCAAGTACCTTGTCAACGGACACAAGGCCCAGCAACAGGTGGTGCTCAACTTGTTCCAGTCGGTCCAGCTCAACATCAACAACCCCAACTTCCTCATCATGCAGGGAAAGATCACCAAGGTGCTCAACATGAAACCACAAGAAATCCTTCTGTTGATTGAGGAGGCGGCGGGAACCCGAACCTTTGAAGATCGCAAGGACAAGGCGCAGCGCACCATGGCCAAGAAGGAAAGCAAGCTTGTGGAGATCCGCACGTTGTTGAAGGAGGAAATCGAGCCCAAGCTCGAGAAGCTCCGCCAGGAAAAGCGCTACTTTCTTGAGTTCCAACAGATCCAGACCGACCTCGAGAACATGCTGCGGCTCATCGCGGCGCATGACTACTTGAAATACTCGGCGAGGTTCAACGAGCACTCGACCATGTTGAATGAGCGGGAGCTGATTATGCAAACGTTGAACGACACCGTGACGCGGCTCAAGAGCGAGATCCACAACTTGAACGAAGACCTCGAAAATGTGAAGCGGCAGCGGGAAAACGAGTTGAAGAACGACGAGATTAATGGGCTCGAGGAGCAGGAGGCGGCGCTCCTGGATGAACTCACCCGCCTCAACACCCTGAAGGAGATTGCGGCGCAGAACTTGCGGGAGGAGGCATCCAAGCTCAAGAAGCTCCAGCAGACTTACGAGGCGTTGCAGCAGGCGCTCGAGAACTCGCTGGACTTGTATGCCAACTACGAGGGGGAGTACCAGGCCGCCAAGCAACACCTACAACAGCTCAAGGAGGAGTTCAACAAGAAGGAGGAGCTCCTCTCGACGCTTTCGACGGGAGTCTCGGCCAAGGGCAACACCGACGGCGGGTATATGTCCCAGTTGAAGGAGGTGAAGGCCAAGATGAACGAGAGCCAGGTGTTTATTCAGCGGCTGCAGCTTCAAATCACCCACTTGAAGGAGAGCATCGAGGCGGCACGACCCAAGCTCGCGTCGGCCCAGCAGGAAACCGCCGAGCTCACGGAGAAAATCCGGGGCTACGAGGCAAAGATTCAAGAAAAGGACGCCTCGCTCAAAGCACTGGGGTACGACCCGGAGCGCGTCGCCGAGCTCCGCAAGGAGCACTCGGAGGTGGAGGGCCACCTCCACAAGCTCGACGGCGAGCTCGGGCGCCTCCAGCGGGACCTCGGCAACGTCGACTTTGTGTACTCCAAGCCGTACCCCGAGTTCAACGACGCTGCCGTGCGAGGCATCGCCGGCCAGCTCTTTGAGTTGCAAGAGCAGCATCTTGACAAGGCGGTGGCGCTCCAGGCGTGTGCCGGCGGGCGAATCTTCAACGTGGTGGTGGACACCTCGGACGTGGCGCTGGCGCTCTTGGAGCGGGGCCAGCTCCGCAAGCGCGTCACCATCATTCCTCTTGACAAGATCAACAGCAAGGTGGTGCCGCCCAAGACCGTCGACACCGCCAAGGACTTGTGCCCGGGGAAAGTGGAACTTGCGTTGAATCTTGTCAACTTTGAGGAGGAGCTCGTCAATGCCATGGGGTACATCTTTGGGTCGACGTTTGTGTGCGACGATCCCGACACCGCCAATGCGGTTACCTTCAACCCGCAGGTGAGGACGCGGTCCATCACTCTTGAGGGGGATGTCTACGACCCGGAGGGTAATTTGTCTGGAGGCTCACGTCTGGGCAACAGCAACATGTTGGTGAATATGCAGCAGTACGCGAGAAAGAAGCGAGAGTGGCAGGCAATGAGCACGAGACTCGGGGAGATCGAGGCGGAGTTGAGTCACTTTGAGCGGTTGAGCGAGCTGACGCGGCTGCTTGAGAACGAGGTGAATCTACAAAAGCACGAGCTTCTGTTGCTCCAGAGAAAGCTTGACAACAATCCGTCGGCGGTGATTTTGCGGGAAAACGACACCAACCAGCAGCAAATTCATCAGCTAGAGGAACAGGTGCGAGAGAACGAGGAAAAGATTGCTGAGTACCAGGAGAAAATCAAAGTCATCGAGACAGACATGAAGGAGTTCAGCAGCGACAAGGGGTCCAAGCTCAAGCAGCTCCAGAAAGAGGTGGAGGGGGTGAGAGAGCGGCTTCTCGAAGAGGAGCAGAAAATCTCCGACAAGGCGGAGCGGTACCAGAGCATCCAGATTGAGGCGGAGCAGCACCGCACCGAGCTCGCGCAGGTGACGGAGCTGATTGAGGGCACCAACCTGGCAATTGCCGAGTTGCAGAAACAAGTCCAGGGGGTGGACTCGCGAGTCATGGAGTTGAGCGAGGAGCTCGAGCTGGTTCGCGCGTCTCTCGAGGACGAGCGGGCCAGTTTGCTTGGGCTCAACGAGGAGATGGGCGAGCTAGGGCGCTTGGTGCAGCACAAAACGCACGAGCTCCACGAGGCGGAGCTCCAGATCCAGAAACTCAACCACGACCTCGAGAAGAGCACCGCCACCACCAGCCATCTCCGGGACAAGCTCGACGCCATCATCGGGGAGTTTGAGTGGGTCACCGACTCCAACGTGGTCAACAGCATCACGCAGCAGTACCCCGGGGTCAATTTGGACGAGCTCCACGACCAGGCGCAGGTGCTTCAGGAAAGGTTTTCCGGCATGAAGCGCAAGGTCAACACCGACATCATGCACATGATTGACAATGTCGAAAAGAAGGAGACGTCGCTCCGCACCATGATCCGCACCATCGAGAAGGACAAGGCCAAGATCGAAAACACCATCGACAAGCTCAACGGGTACAAGCGAGACACGTTGAACCAGACGTACCTCAAGGTGAGCGAGGACTTTGGCCAGGTGTTTGCGGACTTGCTTCCCGGGTCGTTTGCCAAGTTGGTGCCCGTGAGCGAGGAGGACGTGACCAAGGGCCTCGAGGTGAAGGTGAAGCTCGGACCCGTGTGGAAGGCCAGTTTGGTGGAGCTCTCGGGCGGGCAGCGGTCGCTCATTGCGCTCTCGTTGATTATGGCGTTGCTACAGTTCAAGCCGGCGCCCATGTACATTTTGGACGAGGTGGACGCGGCGTTGGATCTTTCCCACACCCAGAACATCGGGCACCTCATCAAGACGCGCTTCAAGGGCAGCCAGTTCATCGTGGTGTCGTTGAAGGAGGGGATGTTCACCAACGCCAACCGGGTGTTCCGCACGCGGTTCCAGGACGGAACGTCTGTGGTGAGTGTGATGTGAGAATGACCAAATGCTGGTGTGTTTGTGGGCTGGCTGGTGTTGATGTTTCTGCATTCGGCATCTCGGGATTTGAGCGCGCAAAGCCCCCATCAAGGCTCGGTCAAATCCCGGGACTGCGCCCAAGCCTTGCCGACGCGTATATAAGGCGGTGGATTCCGGGTGTTCGTCATCATGTTGTTCCTCTTGTTTGCTGCCGTTGCCGCTGCCGAAAAAGGCGTTACTGAAAGTACCACCAGTGCCACCTGGACCGAGTTGAAAACCACCACCGTCACCGACGAGACGTTCGTCACCGAGTTCACTGCTGCCGCCAACTCCACCGTGCAGTACGAGATCAACAACCAGACCTTCACCGTGAGTGACACCACCACGGTGACGCTCACCAACTGTCCTTGTACTTTTACTGATCTCAGTGTGGTGAGAACCGCCTACACCAACGTGGAGTACGCGTCCGACTACTGGATCACGGTCAATGCCACGACAGAAACCACCGCGGAAACCTCGGCCACCGCCACCGATGGCACCTCGTCCTCGGCCTCCGACACGGTGTCGGACTTTGTTCAGCTGACAAGCACGGGGGGTGTGGGCAAGATGGTGCCCAACGTGCTTGGGGCCCTTGCGGTAGGATTAGCTATGATTTAATGAAAGGAGAAAGACAAGAGTAGCAAGCACAACCATCAACTACGAAGAGAAGCAACAGAGATGTCACCGACGTGCCCAGCACAAAAACTGCCACACATGGAAGCCGAGTAAGATAAGCGGGCCCCAAGAGCCATGAAGAACTCACGGGGTCACTGTGCGCTTGAGCAATGGGTTGAGTTATGGCTGCGAAAGCAAGTCCTTGACTAAAAGGAGATATCGAAGATGAAAATTTGGAAATGGGTTGGATAGAGTTGATGTAGCACAATCTTGGACAAAAGACAAACCCAAGAGAGTCTCTTTCCTGCCGGAAAAGATGTGCTCGCACGATATGGTCAGAAAGATGAGGAAGTCCATGCAACACAATCAGCAAATCTACATAGAGCGCATCTGATATGTCAACTGAGTGTGACGGCTTGAGTCAGGGTCTGAGCGAGCGAGTCGGCAAGGAAGGCTGTCAAAGCTCTTAAGGACAAAGCTCTTGTCATGCCCTTTTTCCCTTGTCCTGCGCTTATTTTGCTCTTGTCATGCCTTTGTTGTGGCCTTGTTATGGCTTGCCCTTGTCATATACCCAATGTCTGTCAATGTAACAATAGCTCAATGCATATAGGCGAGACGCGTTGACGAGCGACCTTTCTTCATCGTCGCGTTGCAGCCAATGGAGTAGCCGAGTGCCTCGACCCGTGCAACGTGGGCCCTGCGCCGAGGCGGGCACGTGAATACTTGACACCCTGGTGGACGACTTGGCCGTGGATCATCAGATGCGAATCTGCACCATGTCGGCTTCGTATTCGTGCTTGGCCGGCACGGCTGGTGATTGACTGCAACTACGCGCCAGTGCAACACCAGCCGATGTCGCTGCACACCACCGCTCGGTAGCCGGCGTGTCTGCACGAGTTGCACTGACGTTGCCCGAGCGCTTCGAGGCATCGGCGCGCGCACGTGACTCCATCTCATGCTCTCACGACTATCTGGATGGCACCCCGCTGGGGTGGCAGTCGGCCGCAACTGGGCGGCGGTGGTCCACAGCCGAAGAACCTATGCGTCTGCTTCCTTTGACTCCCGAAAAGACTCCCAAAAAGTTGGTGAAAAACCGACGGAGACGGACTCTTCAAAGTCATTACCTGAGAAACCCCCCCAGTTCGTGGACCCCGGCAACACATCCCTCGACCTCACAAAAGACAACGCCACCATCTACCGCAAAATCGTCTACGACTCGGGCGTGCGGGTAAAGCGCCGGGTCAAGGACCCCGCGGCCCAGTTCGTTGCCAAAATACCCATTCGACTCGGCAAGCGCAACCTCCGCAAGGAGTTCACCGAGTGCTTGTCGCTGGCCACCATCTCGGCGGCGCTGGCCAACGGCGACATTGCCGTGGGGGACCTTGTCGTGCTTACCGACGCCATCCCCAACCTCTGGATGGTGGCCCAGTTGCCGGCCGAATTGGGCAATGTGCTCTACACGTTTGTCAACCATGAAGGCGAGATTGTTCATCTTCCCAAGGCCGCCATCAGCATACGAGTTCCCGTGGGCATGTCGGAAACATTGGCCACGGTTGTTGATCATATGGTGGTGCGCGAGATCAAGTTCCTCGACATTGCCCCAATCGGGGTTCCCGACGGAGCGTTTCTGCGGACGAAAACGTCGTGTCCCAAGGAGTTTCGTCAGCTGGACTGGGCCGCCGACGACAAGGGGTCCGAGGACCTCGACGCCAGCTACGGGTCCAACTTGATTGTCAACCAGGCATCGTCGCAGACCCTTGTGAACTCCGACGTGAACACCTACTTTGTGCCGACGTCGGCCCGGCAATTGTACTCGAGAACGTTGGCGAGGCTTACCATCGAGGTGTATGAGCAGTTGCCGGAGATACAAAAGAAGTTGCGTGAGCTCTACAAGCGGTTGCAGCGGACGGACTTGCTTGACTCGCCCCGGACGGTGTCGATATTTCAGATTCTAAAGTGGCTAGAGACACCGGAGGGGACTGATGACAGGAAAAGAACCGAGGTAGTACAGGGGGCAGATGAAAAGATCAAGACACTGGAGGCAGACGATCCAGTCTCGTCGTCATTCACTGAGTCCTCGTTCGGCGCCACCACCTTCTGTGCCACGGCGTTGGCGCTCCGCATGGACGGACGCCACTGGATCGTGTCCCAGAAAGCCTCGGCCAAGGTGCCCACCACGGTGGACATTCTCCCCTTGGCATGGGCCAAGCGCAACGAACGCATCGTGGAGGTGCTCAAGTGCCACCGCAGCAAGGTGGCCGACGACTACGTGCGCCGAGTTCTGGGGCAGCCCGTGCTGGGATTGCATCTCGAGGAGTTTTTGCTGATTCTTAAGGACTACGTGGTGGACAACTTCCGCGACGCCGAGTTCGAGACGGCCATCGTCAGTGTCATCCGCGAGATCGACCTGCGGATGCCGTCGGCTCGCGCCTTTGAGCTGGCGTACCACTACTCCAAGGCTCGGGCATTTGAGATTCTTCAGTCGGTGCAACGGTCCAGCTGGCACAACCCGGCGCGGTGGGCGGCGTCGCTCCAGTTGCCCCAGACGGGGGTGTCGTTGGCGGCCGACCTCGACCAGGAGTACTACGAGGGCACGCACCGGGACGACTTTTACGACGGGGACCCGTTTGCCAACCACCGCGAGGATTATCGTGCTCCCGTGTTCTGCATCGACTCGCCGTTTGCCCACGAGATCGACGACGGCGTCTCCATCATCGAGAGAGAAGACTACTACACGGTGTCGGTGCACATTGCGCATCCGTCGTCGTACGTTCGCCCCGGAAGCGTCACCGACAAAATCGCCCGCGGCAGGGCCATCACCACCTATCTCCCCGAGGGCCCGTCCATGATGTATCCGCCGGTGGTGTCGGAACAAGCTGGGCTCGGCAAACACGGCGAGGTGAGGACCATGGCGTTTGAATATGATGTTGACAAGGGATTGTTGGACGGGTACATGGCGCAGAAACGGCACGACCCCAGCTTCGTGCCGCCCACCCGCCGCGGCCGCCAGTTGCTCGACACCATTGCCTTGACAGCCCGAGTAAAAATGTACCGGGCCGCCAACTTTCCTTCAGGGTTCACCTACGAAAGAGTGAATGAGGTGTTCAAGGAGCCCCGCCACCCGCACTTCAAGGACTTGAACGCGTTGTACCACGTGGCGTTGCTCATCCACAACGCCCGGGTGCGGGTGGGGCACGCCGTCGACGTGGAGTCCGCGAGCCTGACGGTGAAGGTGGACTTTGAGAAAATGCGGCCCGAGGCCCTCGAAGAAACGCCGAACTCCCTAAGTCTTCAGCTCAACGACCCAACGCTGTACGGCAAGCACCCTGTCATCACCATCAGCACCAACGCCGCGCAGAGCCAGGCGTCGCGGTCGCAGATGCTTGTGTCGCAGCTCATGATCAGTGCCAACTACGCCGCCAGCGAGCTTGCCCGAAAGAAAGACATTCCCGTGATTTATCGACTGCAGGAGATCAACCTCCACCCGACAGTGAGGCGGCAGATTGAGGAGATGACCCGCATCAAGCACATTGCCGGGGAACCGCTCACCACCGAGGAACAGCTTCACGTGGTGTCGTGCTTCACCGGCGCGTCGCTCCAGCCCGAGCGGCGGCCACACTCGTCCATTGGGCTCGATGGGTATGCCACGGTGACGTCGCCGTTGCGGCGGTATGTTGATGTTGTCAACCACCGGCAGTTTGAAAAGTATCTCATGAACAAACCCTACGAAGACGAGTTGGCCTCCACCGCCACGCACATCCAGAGCCGCGAGTTGATTTCCAAGAAGTACGAGCGGTTCAGCCGGCGGTTCTGGGAGGGGATGTTTCTCGAGGAGTACGTCAAGATGCACGGCGGCGTGGTGGAGTTGCAAATGTTGGTGATGAGCCTGCCCAAGTTTGGCGACGTGCGGGTGGTGGTGGAGCGGTTCCCTCTGCTCACGGTCAAGATGGAGCGGACCGAGCGGTTGGTGGAGCAGTTCCGCCGGGGGGAGTTGCGGGTGGGCCAGACCCTCCGGATGAAATTCGAGGTGGTGAAACTCGACTACCTCGAGGACGAGGTGATTATCCGAGAGTGCAACCGGCCCATCCAGGAGTCCGATTCTCGTAAGCCCAGTTGGCCATGAAATACGGCCCCACACCGATTTTCCGCCGATCTCGCTTCAATATGCACGGGGCCCTGGGTGGATTAGGGTGGTGGAATTCCCAAGTGGACGATCGCCATGATCGTCTCGATTGTTCGATGACATGAACACCAATGGCGACAGTGGGAGCCATTGTGGAGACAGAGGACCGATTGCCTGAAGTGGCTGCTTTCAGTGTGAATGTTTGCATTGCTACGGTGTTGTTTACGGCAGACTGTGGGGTTCGGTCAGGCTTGGGAAGCGTTGCTATGGTAGACCGTGGGCTGGCTGTAAATAGATAAGCTCTGGGGTCCGTTTGGGAGGACAGGCCGCCAGATCGGGGCTGGGGCGGTGATATTTTCATCTAACTCACGAGCCCCAGCACAAAATACTCAGGGCATCTTGATTTGGCGGGGTCACCCCAACAAAATGGCTTGGGCCACCAAACCGGAATCCCAGAGCACAGGGTCTAATGAAGAAGATTACACAAGACCATGGTGGAACCTCCAAAGTGGTACTTCGTACTGTCATTCGTAGACGCTTCGTACTTTTCGTATCTCCACGATGTGTTTGTGGCTTCCTGGCTCGAGATGAGCTGGCTGGTCACGTGCGCCAAGGCTTGTGTCATGATGGTGCAGATTCGGGGTTGGTCCCTTGGCAATAGAGTTGGAGGTTAATTGATGATGAGAATTTCAGTGCCCAGGGCCCAGATCATGACCAAGCGATGTAAGCGGACGTGCCAGGTGCACATGGCAGTGTTCTCTACAGTGGAGTGACTAGGACGGTGAAATTCGCCCGTTTGTGTAACGGAACCGGTGGTGGAAGCCGGGTGAAAAAATACGCCGGTTTCGGACGAAGGCTTTTTTCGCACCCGTTGGTGGGACCGATGACGGCACGGGTGAAACTGATAGCTCACAACCAGATCCTCGTTAGCCCTTGCGGCAGGAAGGGTGAAAAGTGGTGGAATAATGGTGACTTCGAGATGTTGACGGTAAATCCCAATTAGGAGATAGGGTCGCTGTTTTGGCACCTTCCAGAGTTAGAATGTCATTGTATATTGTCCTCCGTCGTTAATGTTGCACGGAAACCATCAATCATTTGCAAATCAAAACACCGGGCGGGACAAAGCAACCGACGGCGTCGATCCTCCTTATGCGTGCGCCAACAATCCGGCTGGCATACACGTGCAGCCGTGGAATGAAATGCGCGGGGCGCGTAACCGTCACTCGTGGCCAACCCTACTGATAGCTTGATTACGGTTACGGCCTACCATCATAGACTTTGTGTTTCATGGGCCCATGGCCAGGGCCGTGGCCAAGGCCACCATCAGAGGCCACGGTCTGGCCGGAGGCTGCCGCCGTTGCCCACCGCCAATCCAGCCACGCGTTTCTTTTCCGTCCACCTGCATGGCCCGCGAGGGGCTTTTCACATTTTTTTTTTTGGCGCCATACTCCGTTTTTTCAGACACAACCCATGTGGCCTGCCATTGGCCACGCCGGGGGGCTTCAGGAGTAGCAACAGGTGTGACGGGTTTCTTGTCCATTTTGGCAACGGCCGTTTATCTTTTGGGATCGAGAAATCATGGAAGAGAATGTTAGTCAAATCTCGCATACAGTGCAGGAGTGTTTGTGTTTCCAAAGGAGCATGACAAATGTGAAGAGGAAATTTCGAGAAGAAGCAAAGGGACAAGGAGGCAGAGAAGGAAGGTGACTCGTCATGACAACGGCCATGGCATCCCCCCACCGCCATGGCTGTCGCCATGGCATCTGTCTCGGCGGTGGGCTGCCCCGTTGACACCTGTGGCCCGCCACCTTAAGTCCCAATTCTCTCACATCCCGAGCCACGCAGTCTTATGCACCCGGGCGATTTGAGTCCCTTGTGCCGCGATATTTTTTCGCGGCAACATGAAAATTCTGGGCCGCGCGCTCGCAACCGCAGCAGCACACCTCTGGGATGGCCCCAAAAAGTGGGTCCGGCCAAAAATTGCAACCGTATAAAACTGCGCCGGGCGCCTCGTTGAAGGATCTTCTCTTTTTGTCTTAATCCAAGCCAAAGTCATTCGCTATGAAGTTCTCCATCCTCGCTTCTGCTGCCATTGTTGCCGCTACTGCTTCTGCTAGACAAGTTGCTTGTCTTGTGAACGGTTCCCCCATTGCCACCGTGGAGTTGGAGACCGACAACTGTCCCTTCACCATCCCCTCCAACCTCCCTGTGTTCTTCAACTTTGTCTCTGCTGAGGAGTACAACGTCGAGTTCTACTACTCCATTGCCCAAAACCAAAGATACTTCAACGACATTGTCAATGCCGGTGAAATCATCAACATTCCTGCCATTGCCTTGTACGGTAACCCCGGTGCTCCCTTGTACCAAGTTCACCTTCAAGAGTCGCCTGCTTCCAACTCCACTGCTGCCATCAGAAAGAGACTTCTTGGTCAAACCTACGTGAAGAGAGACGCCGCCTCCGACTTTGCCGAGTCTGCCAAGTCCCAGGACGGTACCCTTGTTTCTTCTGGAATCTTCGAGGTTGTTGACATCGAGTCGGTTTCCTCTGCTGCCTCTGACGCCACTGCCGTTTCCTCTGGTGTCGAGACCATCCCTGGCGATGCCACCGCCACCGTCACCGAGGACTCCACCACCATCATCACCATCACCTCTTGTTCTGAGAACAAGTGCTCCGCCACCGAGGTGCCTGCCACCAAGGCCGTCACCACCGACACCATCCAGGGTACCGTGACTTCTTACACCACCTGGTGCCCCGTCACTGAGGACGACTCCACCGCCACCGCCACCGAGAAGATCACCACCGTCATCACCATCACTTCTTGCTCCGACAACAAGTGCTCTGCCACCGAGGTGCCAGCCACCGAGGGCCCCACCACCGTCACCAAGGAGGGTACCGTCACCACCTACACCACCTGGTGTCCTGTGACCGAGGCCACCGAGACCACCGGTGCTACCGAGGCCACCACCGAGGCCACCACCGCCGCCGAGGAGACCACCAAGGCCACCGCTGCTGAGGACACCACCGCTGCTGAGGGTACCGTCACCACCGAGGTTACTGAGACTGCCACCGCTGCCACTGAGACCGCTGCCACTGAGACCACCGCTGCTGGTGAGACCACCGCCGCCACTGGTGCCGAGGGCACCACTGAGGCCGGTGAGACCACTGCTGCTACTGCCACCACTGCTGCTGAGGGCACCACTTTGGCTCCAGTCTCCACCTCGTCGGCTGCCTCCGAGGCTCCTATTGTCTCCACCTACGCCGACGCTGCCAACAGAGCCACCGGTTCTTTGATTGCCTTGGCTGCCATCCCATTGGCTTACTTCTTGTAAGTAACCCAGTCGCTTTCGGTTTGACACTTGCATTCTGTACTTTTACCCCCTGGGCCGCGCGGCCCGCCTTTCTTCAATATCCCGGCTTAATTCGTGGTCGTCACGTCTTTTCCCCTTCTTCGCCTGTCTGGCCTGGCCAGCACTTCTTGTCCAAGGACCTTCACGAATATTTCTTTAATACAGGTTTTTTCTGACTGCAAAAAATAATTTTAGAGCAAAATATCTCCGCGAGCGCGCTCGCTCGCATTCCGTTTCACCATGCAATGTGCTGCCTGGCGTGCCTGATTGCAACCGCCGGAGTGGTTGCTTGCAAGCTGGCTTGCCTGGCGAGCCGCTTGCCTTGCAAGCCAGGAAAGGAACTGCCCGCACCTCTTCGCTCCCCTCACACCACATTGCTGCTCAGGCGGCTGGCTGGTTATTTTCTCACCCTTGCAATTGTGGCCTGGAAAAAATCGTGCGTCGCCGGCTTGCGTCGCCGGCTTAGTTCCGTCGCGGGTCTTCGCCACCGGGACTGAGGCAGTGTCATACGTGAAACGGATAAAGACGCGACGCGGCGGTGCTTTCGCCGGCGATCCGAGGCGGCGGCGCCCAGCATCATCGTGCTAGTTGGACTTAGCCCATTTGCCAAGGGGCGATAAGCAACTGGGGGCGAGATATTGCGAGGCGCACGAACCGTGCAACGTACACCGACCGCGAGATAAATGACCTGCGTGTCTGTTTCCATGGCGACAAACGCCGGAAGGTGGCTTGTCCTGATGAATGAAAAGGAAGAGTGAAGTGACACTGTGAGTGAAGGGAGATGAATGTGAGAGAAAAGTGACAAGTGAGAATGAAGTGAGTAAGTGAAAAAGTGAAAAGTGACGAATGCAAGTGACAAGTGATAGATAAGTGAAGTGACAAAGTGAGTGATGAGTGAGTAAGTGATGAAGACAAACGAAATGCAGCAAGGGGGCCCCTCGTAGGCATGAGCAAACAAGCGAGGTGTATGTAATTAGAAGGGACCCGTCACAAGAGTTTCACTGGCAGTTGTAGACTGGCATAGACCCACAGCACGGCGCAGACGGTCACTCGGCTCACCTCTCGGCCGCCCGCCCACATGGCTGTTCGGCAATCAACTCCTTTGCCATTGCTGATAAGAATCGCAGCACATCACGTGCGCGCCGTGCCATCGCAACAGACGGTTCAAAAGGTCGGACACGAGGCTCCATAGTCGGGGGGATAGTGAGTCGCTGACGCCACAAACTCCAAGCACTCGACACTTAATTCTTGCCGCCACCAGCATTCACCTCCACCCCGTGCAATGGCCGCTGCCCCAGACAAGACTCGCTCGCAGGTGACGAGGTGAACTGGTGCCACCTCACCTTGAATAGGTGACCTTCAATGACGACCTATCAGATGGACCGCACGATGTATCACCAAACGGCTGTCCATCACTTCTCCTATTTGGTAGACGAGATCGCGCATTCTCGCTTGGTCCATTGTTCCAATTTTGTGCGCTCATTTTGCAACTTCCTGAGTCCTCCTCCCAGCTCCCCAGTGCCACCAGAATTGCATACTACTCAACTACAAACACCCACATACACCCAGGCGTGTTGGAGAAGTCTTGTTGTGTTTTCCGTTCCAGCGGAGCCGGCCTTTCCCCGGTCTCGCCTCGTCTAGACAACCGTGTTTTGAAGCATATTCGATACACGAAACCTAGACGAAACCCTCCACTATAAAGCGCCGAGTTTTGGACTTGTCGCCACCCCAGCCCAACTCCTTACTTTCGTTAATTCCACCATGGTCCGTGCCCTCACTGCTGCCGCCCTCGTTTCCACCGTCGCCTCCTTGGCCTCCGCCACCTCGATCGTCTACGACTTCACCTCCACCGTGACCGTCGAGAGCACCGAGTACGCCACCATCACCTCTTGTTCCGACAACAAGTGCTCTGTCGTGTCGTCGGCGGTGGCGTCGTCCACCAACGGTCCTGATCTCATCATCACCGTGTCCGACATTGAGACGGAGACTTCCACTTACTGCCCGGAAACCGACACCGCCAAGGCCGTCACGTCCGACGCCACCTCTTCTGCCGTCACCTCGTCGGTGGTCTACCCCGTCAACGCCACCGTGACCGTGTCCACCGTCGAGACCGGCACCACCACCTTCTGCCCCGAGTCCGACGCCACCGGTGTCACCTCTGAGGCCGCCGGCACCTCCTCCGTGGTGTCTCCTCCCGTTGTCTCCTCCCAGGGCCCATACGTCCCTGTGAACGCCACCACCGCCCCTGTCCCTGTTGCTTCGTCTGTCCCAGTTGCCGTGTCTTCTGCCCCTGCTGCCGTCTCCTCTGCTCCTGCTGCCGTCTCCTCTGCTCCTGCTGCCGACGACGTCACCGTCACCAAGTCGGTTGTTGAGACCGGCTACACCACCATCTGCCCTGAGTCGGTTGTCCCCGCCTCTTACTCCGGCTACAACACCACTCTCCAGACCGTGTCTGCCTCCTCCTCCTCCGTCGCTGTTGTCACTTCTGCCCCTGCTGTGTCTGTGGGTGTCTCTTCTGAGAGTGACATCACCTCCTACGTGACCGAGAACATCTACGAGACCGTGTCGTTGGTGTCGTCGTCCACCGCCTCCAACGCCACTGCCTCGGTGTCCACCTACGAGGCCGGTGCTGCTGGAATGGGGGCCTCGGCCCTCGCCTTGGCCTTGATCCCATTGGCCTACTTGATGTAATCTGATTGCCCTTTATTTACTGTAGATCACTCTTGTCATAACAAGCTGTGACTCCACGTTGACAATCTGATTGTCTCCGCATTAACCACTGATTGTCTCCGCATTAACCACTGATTGTTTTCCGCATTTGCAGCCTGATTGTTCTCCGCATGGGGAGTACACCCTCGACTCAAAGGGGAAGTCCCAATCGGGGACGATTCTCGACGTAAGCTGATCAATTTCATCGCTTTTGGGACAACACGTGTACAGTAAAGCGCAAGAACTCGGTTACTGAATCAAGAAGTCGTACAATCTAAACACGTACCTCTAACTGGCTAATCAATAAACCTCCAAGATGTAACGGCCATCCTCCTTCATGTCCTCCACCACCTTGGCCACATCGCCTGGCTCCTTGCCCTCCTTTCTCGCTCCGTTGGCCACAATATCCTCCAAACAAGCAGTGATATCAGGCACCGGCCAAGTGGGACCACACAAGTAGAAGGAACCGTTCTTGGCCACAATGGCGTCGGTGAGTTCCTCGATGGTGTCTCTGATCTTGTCCTGGATGTAAATCTTTTGTGGCTGGTCTCTCGAGAAGGCAGCACCAATGTGGGTCAAGATCCCCGCGTCGCGGTACGCCTCCCAGAGCTCTCCGTAAAGATACTCCTCCTTCTTGTGTCTGGAACCCATGTACAAGTAGATTTCTCCAATGTTCATGCCCTGTTGCTTCTGCCAGATCTTCTCCTCAATGAACGCCTTGAAGGGAGCAAGACCAGTACCCAATCCAGACATCACAATTGGTTGTTCTGGCAATGGAGGCAACTTCATCACCGAGGGCTTGACGCTCACAACAAGCTCGTCGCCGACAGCCAAGTCGGAGAGGTACTTGGAGCAGTGGCCCCATCTCTTTCTGCCCTTGGGGTCGACCCAGTCAACCACCACAATCAAGAGGTGCACCGCGTTGGGGTGGAGACGTTGCGACGAGGCAATCGAGTACTCTCGTCTCTTCAAAGGAGCAATGATCTTCACCAACTCCGAGAACGAGGGACGCGCCGACTTGAACTCCTCCAAGATATCAACGTAGGTGGCAAAGTCAACGTCCTGGCGCTTCTTCAACTCCTCGGCGCCAGCGGCGCTGGCGAGGTTTTCCAAATTGGCCTTTTCGGCCTCGTCGGTGGCAAATGGCGCCAACGCCTCGTAGAACCGCTTGGGGGGCTTGCCGAGGAAGTCGACCGTCTCCGTCAACGCCTGGCGAGCAGAACGAATCTCCAAGAGACTGGGGTCGTCCTTGTTGGATATCTCAACAAGCGAGTCGCCGTCAACGCCATAGAACTTCAAGAACTCCTCAACATCGGCAGCGTTGTTGCGGCCGTGGATACCGAGCGCCTCTCCAATGTCGTAGGTGAGACCAGTGCCCGTCACATCGAACTCAATGTGGAAGATGTTTCTGGAGTACTCGTTGGGGGTCAACCGCTTGTTCTCTTGCACCTTGACAATGAAGTTCTTGACTGGGAGATCGGGACGGAGCTCCTTCTTAACACCAAAGGCTTCAGGGAACGTCAACTTGGTGGCGAGGTCCTTGTACCCGAGGTGGAAGGATTCCTCGACGGAGGGGCCTTCGTTCCGGGGGTTGGGGAAGAAGGACGACTCAACGGGGAAGAAGGGAAGTGGTGCATCTTCCACTTCCTCCTTCTCTTCTTTCTCCTCCTCCTTCTTTTCCTCCTTCTCCTCCTTCTTTTCCTCGAGGTTGATCCACTCCGGCTTCACCGTCACCTCCTTCAACGCTTGCACTTGATCAGCAGTGGCCACAAACTTGTCAAGGACCACAGCCAACAACTCAAAGTCATTGCCGTTGGCTTGCAACAACTTGTTCACGATGAACTGACCAAGCTCGGGGAACGAGGCTCTCCAGAAGGCCAACTGCACGAGGAAGCCCGCGGAAAAGCCCTTGGTGGAGTCGCTGATTTTGTCCAACTCCTCCACAACGGAAAGGTCAATCACCGTCAACGAGTTTTGGTTTCTGGCAAGCGCCTTTCTAAAGTCGATGGGCAACTTCTCAACAACATCCTCGTCAACAGACGTTTTGATGGGCTTGTGGTGCGCCAACACAACCTTGGCGCCAGGCTGCACCGTGGCAAGAATGTCGAAGTTCTTGAGGAGGGCGGCGTCCTCAATCAACACCACGTCGGCGGCGTCCACGGACGCAGCGCCAGCGGCGGCTTGCGACACAAGTTGTGCCTGGAACGCCCCACCGCCGTTGACGGTGTCGAACTTGCTTCTAATACTCACATACTTGGTCTCGTCGAGAGCAAGCGAGAGCGCCAACTTCATCGCCGTCTGGTAAAAGTCGGTGTTGTCCTTACCCCAAATAAGGTACTTGCCTTCTGGCGAGGTGTTGGCGGTGACGGGTCCATCGAGTGGCTTGGCGGAGGTGAGCACAGCGGCGGGGTCCAAGCCCTCGACGTACTCCGAAAGGAGCTTGATGATGGTGATGGGGGTCCACACAAAGTTCAAAGCGTACTCGTACCCGTCAATGTCAAACTTGTGGTAGTTTCCACTCAAGAACAACGCGGCAGTGACGTCGGCGCGTTGCTGCGCCGAGCCCAACACCACCAAGCGGGTGGTGCTGCCTGGAAGAGAGGCAAAGAAGTTGTCCCCGTTGAATGGAAGAGGCACGCGGACGCGAACCAAGCCAACAGAGGCGCCGCTCGCCACCAACTTACTGATCACCTGCGCAGTCTCAGTACCCTGGTGGGAGCCATAGATGACAAACACCGTCTGGGCGTCGGCGGCACCAGAATACTCGAACTGCGAGTACTGAGTGCCGGCGACCTTGTTCAAGTTGGCAAAAGCCACCTCAACGGCATCCTCCACGTTCTCTGGGGTGGATGACAACAACTTTTGGTACAACTCGCCAACTTGTTCCACCGAAAGCACTCCATCGAACTTGGAGAAGGTCTTGGCAAACTCGGGGCCGTCAAACAAGTGTACCGAGGGACTACCAGTCAACGAGGCAAGGTAGTGGTTCAAAACCGTGAGGTGCTGAATTTCCCTGGCGTCGGTGGAGTCGACAGGAGTGACCACCGGGTAGTTGAGTGCTCGGGCGACATTCAACACAGTGTCGTAGTTGGACACAAGCGAGTCCAGGTGCTTGTCGTAGTCCACGGCGGAAACGTTCAAGGAGAGAGGCAAAGTGGTGGACTGGGTGGCAAGCGTGGGTTGCATGTAAGGCAACGCGTTGGAGCCCAACACAGCGGTGAGTGGCTGGCCAAAGGTGCCCTTCTTGGAGTAGTAGCCCAAGATGGCGTTGGAAGCACCCGATCTCACCTGAAGACGGTGGAAGAAGGGCACCACGCCGAACGAGTTGGGGCGCTTGTAGTTCTGCGACCAGAGCTGCAAATGGGCATCCACCAAGTTCTCGGCGCCGGCAGTCTCATAGGAAAAGATCTTGCTGGCGATGGCGTACACCGTTTGGCTGATGATCACGTTTGGTGAGGTGTACGATGAACCCTTGAGAGTATGGGGGTCCACCGTCGTGCCAAAGGGGTTGGCCTTGATCACGGCAAGCGGCGACGATGCATCAAACACACTGTGCGACGCCTCGCTCTCCACCTCGGGAGCGGCGATGTTCAAAGCGTGGGGTGCCATGAAGAAAGTAGTTGCAATTGGAGAAATTGTCGCTCTGCGCGCACGTGACAAGAGGTAATGCGCGATTAATCAAAGCCCGTCCAAAGGCCTGGGGTGCGGATGTCAGCGATAGCTCACGTCAGCAATTCAATGCGATAAGCACGCGACAAGATGATGTAAGCATATGTCAACGCCGATTCGCGACTGCGGTGTGGCTTCATGGTGAATCGGTGAGGCAGACTTCCGAAACATGCTAACTCGTTCTTTCAGAGCTGTTCGTGGAAGACCTCTCGGCAGACGTCTTTACTCTCTGGCGCCTGCCGCGCGGGCCAGTCCCGTGGTGGCGGGCCTCTTTGGCGTTGCCCTTTTCGCCGGTGGTCTCTACCTAGGGACAAAGACATCCCTGCCAGCCGTGAATAGTCGGTCGACGTCGCCGCTTTCGACAGTCCAGTCGCCCGTGTATGCTGACGATGCCCAGTTTGCCATTGCCCTCGAAAAATTCACCGAGATTGTTGGCAAGGAGAACATCACCTACGACGAGGATGTGATCAAGGCCCATGCCGACTCGTTCTTCAGCACACACCACCCGCCCGACCCCAAGGTCCATCGCCCCCACGTGGTGATTTACCCCAACAGCACCGAGCAAGTGTCGCAATTGCTCAAGGTGGCCCACGAGTACCATGTTCCCGTGGTTGCCAATTCCGGGTTGACATCGCTTGAGGGGCAGAACATGCACACGCGGGGGCCCAACAGTGTGTCGATTGCATTTGGCCATCTCAATAAGGTGATCAGTTTCAATCCCGATGACTTGGATGCGGTGGTTCAGCCGGGTCTCGGGTGGCAAGAGCTTGACGACTTCCTTAAGCATCGTGAGGACGGGAAGCACCTCTACTTTGGCCCCGATCCCGGCATGGGCGCGTCGCTCGGCGGAATGGCGTCGACCTCCGCCTCTGGTACCAACTCCCAGACCATGCGAGAGAACGTGGTGAATCTCACGGTGGTGTTGGCGGACGGCACCATCATCAAAACGCGCCAGCGCCCTCGCAAGTCGAGTGCCGGCTATGACGTCACCAAGTTGTTTATTGGTGCCGAAGGCACCTTGGGAATCATCACCGAGTTGACGGTGAAGCTCCAGGTGCGTCCCAAAATCGAGTTGGTGAGCATTGCGGCCTTCCCCACCATCAAGGATGCTGCTGCCGCGGCGCAGTACATCATCTCCAAGTCGGGGGTCAAGCCCACGGCAGTGGAGATCTTGGACCATAACTCGGTGTCGTTTGTGAACTCGAGTGGGGTTAGCGACAAGAAGTTCCTTGAGAAGCCCACTCTCTTCTTCAAGATCAGCGGCAGCTCCGAGGCCCACGTAGAAGAGCAGGTGGCCATTGTGGAGAAGGCGGCCCACGCCCACCAGGCCCTCAGTTTCGAGAAGTCACGAAACGAGGACGAGAACGCCGTGCTCTGGGCTGCCCGCCGGAACGGATTGTGGTCGACATTCGACCACGGCAAACACATCTTGGAAGACCCCAACGACGTGCAAATCTGGACCACCGACATTGCCGTGCCCATGTCGTCGCTCTCGAAAGTCATTGCTGAAACCAACGACGACTTGAACCTGACCCAATTTAAGGGCAAGTTCTCGGTGCTTGGCCATGTTGGCGACGGCAACTGTCATTTCCTCATCTTGTACAACACCAAGGATTACGGCAAGGTCCAGGAGGTGGTGGACCGCATGGTGTACCGGGCGCTCAAGTACGACGGAACCTGCACCGGAGAACACGGCGTGGGAGTCGGCAAGAGGAAGTACTTGGACACCGAGTTGGGCACCACCACGGTGGACTTTATGCGTCACATCAAGTTGGCCTTGGACCCCAAATTGATCTTGAACCCGGATAAGGTGTTCAAGACAGATCCGAACGAAAACTTGGATGCATTGCTCGACGCGGGGCATTTGCTTGAACAGGGGAAGGGATGTTGTCACTAGCACAGGCGTTCAAACATGAAGTGCAAGCATGCGTCAGAGGGGACATCGTGAGCCACGCCGTGAGCTATACATCGTATATAAATCATAAAAGTTATACACCCAACGTCTAATCAGTGTCTTATGAAAGCTATACATCATGCACGCTATATGTCATGCGGTGTGCCATTTTTCAGGATGATACATCGTCTACCCCTGGTCAATGCATCAGGTTTGTCTCTCTACAGCTTGCATCTGGCTCAACTCCTCGTTCCACTTGTCCACCAAGGCCTTCACCCCCCGATCAAACGACGGGGGCAACTCGCTACCCCCCACGTTTGTGAACGGGTTACAAATCACCCGCAAATAGCACTTGTGCACCAGTGCAATTAGGTGTTTGAGCCTGGGACCCTCCTGTGCCGTCAACCCCACCACGATTTTGAGTCCGTTGTTTGTCTCGAAGCCATAGACGGTTACATCGTCCTGTATGAACAATAAGAGCACCCCGTCCTCGGAGTTTTGTTGTTGTTCTCGAAGACTGAGGGATGTTGGTGATGCAAACACGTCGAGTGCCATGTGCGAGAGGAAGTTGTACTTTAGGAACCGGTTGGCCGACTCGGGCGTATCTGCCTTGTCATCAAACGACTGGATGTAGAGGGGCTTATCGTCTCGAGTTATGAGTGCAATGAAGTTGATGGAGGACATAATTCGCGGTGAGACACAATGTTCCAACAGCAATGGGTTGGTTCAGAGGCGGACTGAGACTACTGCAGTTACTCATCTGTGGTCGGGTCTAAAACGAGCCAATTTCAAAGGGTCACTTCGACGAGGGAGAAGCGTCCTTGAGAAGGTGGTGATCATTCTCGCTTACTACAGTGAAATTCGCGACTGTTTACCATGGCCTCCAGCCCGTCGTCCCAGAAGGTGGACGACTTTCTCAGTCTGCTTTCCCAATTGTCACAGGATCGGCTCCGAGAGGATCAGAGACGCCAGCGGTCGCTCCAGCGCAACATCGATGAGCTCCGCCTGAGATCGGCCAGTACAAGTCCCATCAAGGTGTCGCGACCCGCCAAGCCCACCCATCTTCTGTCGTCCAAGTACGAGGTGCCTCAGCTTACGTTCAACCGGAAACTCACTCTGAAGGAGCAGTTTTTGCACGACTTGAAGGAATTGGACAATCCTCCGTTGCCCGAGCGGCCTCCGGTGCTTCCTCGGAGGCCTGACGATCCAGAGGTGACACCTCCGTTGCCCAAGCGGCCAGATGACGGACCACCGTTTCCAAGGCGGCCGGACGATACCAGGCAGCCGATAAGCATTGGGCTCAGGACGCCGGTGTCACGAAAAGAGGAGCCCGGAGAATATGTGGTCAAGCCAAGGACAGAGATGGCACCCGTGACCGTGGAGAGACTGCCCACAAAGCATCACACGACCACGTCGTCATTCCTTGACATGGAGCGTCGCATTAGGGCTTCTGGTGTTGGACAAACTGAGAGTCTTTCAGCAAGTAAAAGTTCAGAGGACAATCAGCTGACACCGTCGCCAAGGTATCTGCATACAAACTCAGTCAGTCCAACGCCTCAGCAAAGACCACAACAAGACGCCGGTGGAACACAATACAAGAGTTCACATGTGGTGCAACCAAATACTGATGAGAACACACCCACCTCGAAGTTCAAACCCATGAAACCCGCCAAGTCGGACTGGCTTTCGTCAACTTCCCAGCATTCTACAACGTCTCAAGGCTTGTATGTGCCCAAGCCCTCATACTATAGCGCCATTTCGGCCGCAGCTGCCGCCAAGGCCCCTGCCACTGCGACCCCCGTTGCATTAGCACCAAGCACGCCCTCTCGCCCCACCAGCTCAATGACGCCGTCGTCGTCCGTTCGAATCAGCGGCACCTCTCGTTCGTGGCTTGACAGTGTGGTCAGTCGAGAGGACCACACTTATGTCGACACCCACAAGCGCAACTTCAGCATCAACAAGGCCCCCGTGCTTGCCCCCGAAATTGGTGAGACGGTGAGTTCCTCGCCTTCGCGGGATAAAAACCCCAATTCATGGCTTGATTCGGTTGCCAAGAAGGTGGGCACTAGTCACGCGTACGTCGACCCGAAACCATCATTCAAAATCGAGAAGAAAGAGAATACGTCACTCGACAAGTACAAACCACAACCGCAAGAGGACCAACCGGACTATCTTCTGCACCTTGCCAAACTCAAGAAAGATAGCACTCCAGTGAAGCCTCCCAAGCCGCAAAAGTTCAATGGGGCTATCGCCGAGGAGGAGGAGACGTTGAAAGCTCAGAGAGAAAAGATCAAGGGGAAAACGCCCCCACCAAAGCCTACAAAGATGGCCATTGAGTCGGAGGCAGAGATTCTCAAGCAGCAACTTGGACGGCTCTCACCCACAAAGTCGACAAATACAAAGCCGCAAGAAGAAGACATTTTAAAGTCGCAACTTAGCCGATTATCTCCCACCAAGAAGACATTTGGTCATCGCGACTACTCGGAGCAGGACACCGAGTTGTTGAAGTCACAATTGAACCGTTTGGGGAAGAAGCAGCCGCCAAAGCCAGCCAAGCCGTCCGTGAACAAGTACGAAGAAAGAGATACCGAGTTGTTACGTTCGCAACTACAGAGGCTCGGTCATCTGAGGTCTACTCTGGCTGCAAAAGAGGAAAAGATTGAGGAAAGTCCCGAGGGATTGGCTGCACTCAGCAAACTCAAGAAGGCCAAACCACCGCCACCAAAGGTTGCTGAGAAGCCCGAGGCATTGAAGCGATTGGAGGCACTCAGGGCAAAGGAGAAGGCCGGTGGTCAAAGCGAAAAGACGACTGATTCGTTCGGGGCTACAACCACCCCGACACCCGACCCCTCTGATCTTGGTCCCTCCATTCAGACTCAGCTCCTGTCAATTCTACGCTCTAGCACCGTTCCTCTTGGGGCGCCTGCTCCTCGAGAGATCAGCCGCACAAACACCGATCCCACCCCTACGAAGGACATCAAACTTACCCATCCCAACAAAGGCAGGGCCCGCGGGCCAAAGCGGCGGCTTCCTAAAGCAATGACCAATACCCAAAGCAAAGCACCTGAAACCATCAAGGACTTCAAGCGGCCGCCTCTTGTCAACAAGGCGTCCAAGCCAAATCTCGAGGCGGTCAAGCCCAGTCGTTTCGTAAGTGGGGAACTCTTTTTGTGAAGATTGTGCGCAGTATGTTGATGTATGCACACGTCGCGAATTTCAAATCACCATGGCCTTTTCCTCACAGTTCGAGTCGCTTAGATCTAAAGTGCACTTCGACACACTCAAAGACAACTTCAATGAGTTAAGGGTGTCCATCGAAACGTTTGCTCAGAGTATCCCTTCCGAATTCGACAAGTACGTAACCACGCTCAAAAACACCTCGCCGCACGAGCTCGTCGACGACTTGAGCCACTTCAAGTTGAACGCCGCCACTGCCACGGTGTCGGTTGCCACGCTCGCCACTATCATTCTTGTGAGTCGGTTGATCCCCACCAAGTCGGCACCCACCGCAAACCAGAAGAAGAATAAGAAGAAAAAGAAGTTGCTGAAGGCGCAAAAGGCCAATTTGGAAATCCAGCTGATTCTCGATTATGTCGAAGAAAAGTACGTGCCCGACATCGACTCATATTTGGAGAACCACGCCTCGTTGCCTGCAGACCAGGTTCAGTACAAGTACACGTATTTCGAGGAGATGTTGTTGAAGGAATTGATGAAATTGGACGGCGTGGACGTGTCTGCCAACGACGTGTTACGCGAGAACAGAAAGAAGGTGATTAAGTTTATTCAGGATCACCAAAAGAGACTAGACAAACTCAAGGCCGAGTTGAAGCTCAACTAATTAGGCTCAGTGGACAATCATCCCCGGTGGACAATGCATATACATCATTCAAATATAGGCACGTGAGCGTCGAAGTCGTTGGGGTGGAGCTTGACACCCTGTTTGCGACCAAACTCGGGGATTCCTTGGGGCTCGGGTGCAAATACCTCGGTCTTGAGCGGTTTCTTCTCGCCCAACCAGAGCGCATGGCCCGTGTGGTCCTTGAGATCATCGCCGGTTTGTGGGTGCACCAACACCGAAAGCAGTCCGTGGCGCAAAGAGAACCAACTGAGCACCTTGGCAAACACATCCACGCGGGCAACGTCCACCTCCCAGAACGGGAAGTAGTGGGGGCCAATGGCCTTGTCGTCTGGAAGCTTTTTGACAATCACCAGTCCCTCCTGCGACTCGGCGGGAAAGTCTTGCAAAAAGCGATTCCGAAGCTCGGTGGACTCGGGTTCCGAGCTCTCATCATAATAGATGTGAAAGTCCCAGTACTTGACAGGGTGCACAAAGTGCAACCCGGGGTACTTGGGCTTGGTTGCCACCGTGGGGTTCGAAGGGTCAAGATGAGTGAGATACTCCATGAGGTGGTTTATACATGTGCGCCACACCTCGTACTGGCCGTGCGCGTGCGACCGATCCCGATTTGGCAACTAGACCCACTCGAGACTAAAGCCCGTTCGAGAAACCCGTAAGATCCTTGGTTACCATGGCACGACAAATGGGGTGGTACTTGTGCTGGTGTGACTCGTATGTACGTCTTGCAAAGTCCGGGCCGATGTAGTCTCTCAAGAGCACATAGCCCGGCCGCACGTACTTCATGCGCCCAACCTCGCCGAGCCATTCGGCAAACTGGATTACAATGGGGCTGGTGGCATCAAGACCTCCGTGTGTGATCACAAGTTTGTGCCAAATGGACTTGATTTCAGTGTTAGCGGAGGTTGCGTATTCTGGATACTGCTTGATGAATGTGTCGACCGCGACCTTGGGGTCTGCCACCCGGCTCAAGCGTTCGGCAAGAGTCTCAAGGAAAAGAACATGCTGAGTCACGTCAAAGGTTGAGTTATCAGTGGTGACTTGCTTGAGTTTGTGTTCGGCAAACTCCACCCACTCGTCAGCAAGTGCGTAGCACACGTCGACTAAAGTGGTGTCAAATGAAGGAAGCGGCGGCATGCCCTGGCCGTAGAACCACGAGTGCCAGTCAATGGAGTTCGCTTCCTCTCTAAAGAACTCGAAGACGGTGTCCTTGAATTGAAAACTGTCGAGGGACCGGAACTGGAACTTCGTAAAGTAGAATTTAATAAATTTGTCGAAGCGCTCGAGTCCGAACAAGTTTTCGAGGTAGAACAAAAAGAAGAAGCCCTTCTCGTAAGGGACACGCGAGAACAGGTCATCAGGATCCTGGCCAGCCATGTCAATCACCAACTGAGTGAATTCAGGCTTGACAATACGCACGGCGTTCTCAAGCGCACTCCAGCCAGTAATTGCTGCAAACTGGCGAACTTGTTCGCCATACACGTCAGGTTGAGACTTGCCCTGTTCGCGTGCCTCTTTTGCAGCCACTGCGCCAATGAGGCGGCGCTCGATGTATACCGTCCAACCCTCATTTAACCAAAAGTGCTCCCACGATGCATTGGTGACGAGATTACCCAGCCACAGGTGGGCCAACTCGTGGGCAACCACTCTCACTTGGGAACGGTCACCACCGACAAGCGTCGGGGTCACGAAGGTGATGTTGGGGTTCTCCATGCCTCCATAAGGGAAACTCAGTGGCAAAACGAGCATGTCAAATCGCAGCCACTTGTACTCGAATAGGAGCTTTTCAGCCACCTGGATGAAACTCTCGGTATCTTTCTCGAACTCCCAATGGCTCTGTTGGATGAAATGTTTTTCCGCATATACAGCAGAGCGGGGACCAGTCGGTAAGCTCGTCAAGTCGCCAGATGCAAGTGCCACGAGGTACGATGGCACAGGAATATCTTGCTTGAAATGATAAACGTCACTTTTGTCTGATGGTTGCGGCACCCCAGACATTAGTGACACGTAGGGCAGGCGCACGGTAAACACGTACTTACTTTTGCAGCCGGGAGTATCGAAGCAAGGGAACAAACTGCGGGCATGGATGGCCTGGCACTGCGAGAAAAGAAAGGGGGCCGTCTTGCCCTCAATGAACTGGAGAGCGGTGCACTTTTGTGTGGTGGAGAATGAAATCACAACCTCAAGGGAGGTCTCTTGAGGAAGTTTCACCGTCAATGGAGATCCATATGGTTCGATACGAGATGCCAAGGAAAACTCGGCCGGCTGGCCATTGACGCTGGCTAGCTTCACATCCAAGAATGAGGTATCAAGCACCACCTCACTTGCGGACCCAGTAAGATGATATGTCACCGATCCAAAAACGATTTTCGAGTCGAATGACACCGTAAGGTCAAGCTCGGTTAACTTCACATCAAAGCTCTGGTAATTGGATAGCGTGCATGGGTCATTGGCTGGGAGCCTTGGAGATGTGGAGTCGCTCATGGCTAAACCGCGCGCACTGACATCACCTGTGATCTCGTGTATTGTAGTCTACTGTGTGCGCTTTTTGCGTTTCTGAGAAGCCTCAGCCACCAACTCTTCGAAGATCCGAGCCTCCTCGGCTTCGTCCTCGGTACGGGTGGTGGATGCAAACACGTCGCCGATTATGCGGAGTCCTTTGGCCCTGGCAATCCGGGTTTCGAGGGCAACGTCCTTATCGTAAAGAATGAGATCGCATACGGCCCGAATGGTGCTCTGGATTTCAAATCTGGACCCGGACCACGCGGCGGCTAGCACCTTGCCCATAAGATACTTCTCCATTTCCGCCAACTCTTCCGGCGAGTGCTTTGCGGGCTCGGGTTTCTCCTCTGGCTTCTTCTCACCCTCGGAACTTTCCGCCTTGGACTCCTCTGCCTTGGCCTCCTCGGCTCTCAACTCCTCGAGCTTGGCTCGAAGATCGTCCACCTCATTAGCACTGCGCTGCCGCTCCTCCTCTTCCTTCTTCAAATGGTATTCGTTGTCCTCTTGCATCTTGGCGTACTCTTGCATGGTGCTTTGCGCATCCAACGCCGATGACACCGCGCTGAAGGTGTCCTTGATGACGCCACCCTTCTCTTTGACGGTCCACCAGAGTCCTCCGAGCCCCAAAAACGTCTGGTTCTTGAGGAAAATCTTGGACTTGGTCTTGTAAATGGCGCCGATGGTGTGAAGTATCTCCAAGCCAAAGCTCTCCACCTTGAGCGACTCGGCCTCGTACCGCAACTTGGTCTTGAATGACTCAATGACATCATCCTTCATGTCAGTCTCGGTGAAAAGCGAAAGCTTATTGATGAGGTGAGCCACCAACTCCTTGCGAGTCTCGATCTTTTTAAGTCGACACTCCTCCTCCCACTTCTCCAACTCTTCCTTACGCCGACGGGCCTCCATTTCTTTTTCTGAAACAGCTTCTCCATTGTTGAGGAGGAGAGTGGTCCCCAGAGCTTTGGGGGCTTCCCCGGACTTGGTGTCGCCACTGGTGGCTGATGCTGGGATAGCTGTGTTCGTCTGCTTGGCTAGGTTCTCCTTCTCCTCCTTGGCCCGCTTCTCTTTCTCTTCTTTTTCGGCCTTTTCCGCCTCTTCGGTGTAGCCATTGAGCTCCGCCGATTTCGATAATTCCTGGATGAGGGACAACTCGCCAATCCAGTCCTTGAATGCCTCGCCGCCAAAAATCATCGAAAAGAACTCCGTGGGGTCTTCAAACCCTTCCTGAGGAATCAGCTCTTGCTTACCGTACTTATCATATTTGGCTCGAAGTGTATCATCGGACAAAACTTGGTATGCTTCCCCCACCTCTTGGAATTTAGCAGCGGCGGTGGGATCGTCGGGGTTTTTATCAGGGTGTAGTTTGATGGCAGCTTTACGATATGCTTTCTTGATGTCGAGGGCTGTCGCCGATGGGGGGAGCCCAAGGAGATCGTAATAGGACGTATCGACTACCATGATGATATAGTTCGCACGTGAGAATATGAAGAAGACATGATGATCATATACCGTCAAAAGTGACCTATTTGTCCCATCTTACATAATCGTTGATTCTATTTACATTAGGCGGAGTAGTAGACCTTACGCAAGTCCACAACCTTCTTACCTCTTCCAGCAGCCAAGTCCTCCAACGACGTTTGCTTCGTCAACGCCTCCACGAAACCCTTCACTACGTTCATGGGGTTTCTCGACTTGTACACCTTTCCTCCCAAGTCCTTGATTCCGGCAGCCTGACACACCTCGAAAATGTTGGGGTTCACCCTCAAGCCAAAACCGGCGGGTGCCGATCTCATGAACAACTTGACGGCATGGTACTTGTAGTCGATGTCACCGATGATGGTTCTGTTTTCGTATCTGGGGATGGGGGTCAAGTTCTTGACGGCATTCCAGTGGGCCTTGATGAGGGCAGTTCTCATACCGTCTCGGGATTTACCCTCTCCCAAACCAATCATTCCGTTTTGGTTACCAACAACGGTCAATGCATAGAAGTTGGGGATTTTACCCTTTCCGGTTTGACACGACACCCGCTTCATGATGATGGGACGCACGTACAACGAGCGGATGTAGCGCTCGTCCAAGCCCGTCAATTTCGACAAACCGGCGGCGATTTCTTCGGTGGATTGTCTCTTCAGACGACTGGCAGCCTTGGTTTGTTCTGGCTTGAAACGCAACACCAAGTCAGTGCGATCAGGGTTGGGGATTTGTGGGATTGGTGCATAGGGGGATTTGTGGTTGGCCTGGTTGGGATATATGATGGGTTCATGCCACTCGGGGTCGGTGGATGAGAAGTCCAGGTTATGAGAGGGACCAACGGTCGAAAGCGCCAGCTTACCTTGGCGTTTGAGGTTCAACACGGTTTTGGGATCCACGAGCGACTCGGTAATCTTGATACTTTGCAAAAGCTCGGGTGAGTAAAATTTCGAGAGGAAGTCCAAGTGCTGCGAGGTCTTCTTGCTTGCCTCAAGCACCCGGGCCGTCCTCGAGAAGAACCGGACCGAGCCAAGGGGCTGGACTCCGAGTTTGAACATGGTTGAAAATTTGGAGAAGATTTTCGCGCACGTGAGCCGTAATTTTATCACCGCATAATAAATATCATTACAAAGGGGGTACCGACAGCGACGCCTCGGTGGGCTGCTGTAAAGGCAGGGTATCAAACAGGTCGGTGGACCGCTCAAACAGGTCACGCTTCAACTCGTCGATTTCCTGCTTGAGACGAGTCACCTCTTTTTCCAACCGCTTCCCAAACACATCAATGTAGTAGGTGGCACCATTGTAGGAAGCCCATACAAAGATGAAAGTGACAAAGGCTCCACATGCATGCTTGTATTTGAACCAGATTGGACAAAATACCATGGTGAGAATTTGATAGCCAAATTGGATGAGGGTAAAAGCCGCAATTTGCATCCATGTGTAGGGAAGACCATTGACAAGACGCCCAAGAAACAGTTTGCTATTCTTGTGCTTGAGGTATGTGAAAGACGTGACTGTACCCTTGGCAATTTGTTCCCGGCGCTTGATGGTGATGAAGTAGTGGTAGCACACCTGCCAGATGGTATAGTAGATGGAGGTCCAAATGATGCCGTTGATAAAATTCCAGTGGTCGATGCTAGCGACGGCGGGGAATCTCGTGGCCACATACTCGTATGGAAGCTCGTGCACAATGACAAACATTGTGATTGGGGGCATGATGTGGATGAAACTGCTGGTTGTTTTCTCAATGGAATGGAGCACCAATGAGTTACGCCATGTAATCACGGCAAACAGAAGCGTGCCCATGGCCAACGAGAAAACCAGGATGAAGAGCGACTTGCTGTGTGGAAACCACCAAATGAACATCATAAGAAGAATGTTGACGTAGTAGCACAAGTCGGCAAGGTAAAACTGAAACAGCTGCTTGAAGTAGGTGTAAAACCTGATTGGCATCAACATACAGAACATTACCGTGTGCAACACATGGAAGTACGTGGGATACTTGCCAATGACAAACCCACTGCATGCAATGAGGAAAACCGCCAACGCATAGAATGCCTTTTCGGTGTTGGAGGATCCCAAATTCTCGTGGATCCGCTTGTCAAAGCGACTAAGTCGAGCATTGACTCGTTCCTGGAGCCGAGCCACGTCCGACTTGCGGAGTACAGGGTCGACAGGCTTGAACTTCATGCTGTCATCCTTCAATTTCTTCAATCGTTGTTTTGTCTTGTGCTTCATGTCGCTAAAGCGTTTCTTGGCCGGTCCACTCACAAGATCAAGCCCAAAGTCAAAGTCCGAAAGTAGGAGGAGCTTGGAGAGGTCGATATATGATGCCAGCAGCGCTGAGTCGCTGCGCTTGAGGGTCATCAGTGACACCAGGTGCTGGTCGTCATCTTCTTCTTCGAACACATCACTGTCGAGCTGGTTCTTCCGCTCAAGATTGACCTCGGAAAGCTCATCGCCCAGGTCCCCAGGGTGGGCCGGTTTGGTTGTTTCAACACTTTCGGTGTCGAGGTCAAGCTTTCCACTCATGAAGGATGTGAGCAGATAGTACTTTTGTTTGTGAGATTTGGTCATGTGACGATAAGGGCAAGGGAAATTCGAAGTTGGCAAAAATTAATGAATGGGACGTGTTCGAGTTGATGAAGTAGAGTGCTTATAGTAAGGAGGGTCATTTGATAGCGTACCAAACAGGAAACGGTTGCACGTGGGCTTTTGCAGCCGTGCACGTGGGTGCAACGGCGGACTGACTGCAAATAACAAACCCAACATCCAAGGTACAAACAATTAAGTGACGAGTCTGGTGTATTCAATGCCCACAGATCACCAACTCACTGACCTTGTGGCTGATTGGTTGGCCATCGGGGAATTTAGTCTGTCACTGAGTGAACACAAGTAGTTTAGAAATCAGTATAGAGGCAGACAAGTGAATACATCGAAAAGATGAGCTATCAATTGCAGCCACACGCCAGCTAATCTGCAATTGAAACTGCCGCTGACAAAGCACTCCTGACTTGTCACTTGGCATCAGTTTTGTCGCAGTCGCAAAATCCGCAACTCTGTGCGACTTCGGACATGCTCAACCCCAACTATCGGTTCCGCAACCTCCTCGCCTTCAATGGGGTCGGGTTCTTCTGTATTGCGTTCGTCGTATTCCTCCTGTCTACCCAGCCATTCTTCCTTAACCTGATTCTCAAGTCCAAGGACTCCAAGGTGGGAGGACTTATCGGTACCCTTGGCATGGTGGACGAACTCACGTCGATTGTCACTAGTCCGTTGGTGGGCTCGCTCAATGACAAGATCAACAACTATGCCATGACACATCACACTCGGGTGATCAGTGGGTCACGAGTCGTGCCCTTCGTGGGCTTCTTGTTGGTGGGCCTCTCATTCGTGGGGTACGGCAAAATCGCTCACCTGGTCGTTGGCGTCTTTGCGTTACGAATCTTGTTTGCCATTGGTGTCACCAGCTGTATGAGCATGGTGACGGTGATGTTGAATGAGTTGTCGAACTCCGACTTCAACTTCTCGCAAATATTCTTTTGGCGGGGCCGTGGCCGCGGTGGTGATGGGTCATATGCGCTTGTGCCCACCGACATTGAGGACAACTCGGACGTGACGGGAGCTGTGCCGGAACGGAAGAATGGCAAGTTTGCCGCCATGATCGGCACGTCCACCGGGCTCGGGGCCATTTTCGCCGTGCTGGTGTTCCTTCCTCTCCCTGTGCGCCTCAATGATTCCAACCCCAACCTCAACTCAAGAACCAGTCTTCAGTTGGCTTATGTCATCATTGGTGTGGTTGCGTTGGTGGTGTCGTTGTTGGTCACGGCATTCCTCTACGATATTGTCAAGCAACACAAGGCTCTTAAGCAGCCCGAGCCGGAAGAGTTGGGCGACGCAAACTCGGTGCCGTATTGGCAACTCATTGTCAACGGGCTCAAAATATCCAAAGACGACTTCCGGCTCCAGGTCGCTTATGTCGGGGCATTCGTCGCTCGGGCCACCACGGTAGCGACGTCGGTGTTTATTCCATTGTTGGTGTATGACTTTTACTACCACACCGGATTGTGTGGAGATGACGACGACGACGGATCGCATCCTTCGAAGGATGGATGTTACGACGGGTACATTTTCCTGGCCATCCTTACTGGGGTGGCCCAAACGGTGGCACTAGTATGTTCCCCGTTTTGGGGCTTCCTCATCGACCTGGCCCGTTTCGGGAAGCACAAGGCCCTCTTGTTGGCATCGCTCTTCGGGGTCATTGGCACCTTTGGCCTTTGCTTTTGGGCCAACGAGGCCCACGACCCTCGCACGGCGTGGTGCTTCATTTTGGTGAGTCTCATCGGCATTTCGCAGGTCGGCACCATCATCACCAGTATGAGCTTGGTGAGCAGCTTGACGTACGAGTTGAACCACGATGCAAAGAAATCTGTCATTGGCAGCATTCTGGGTCTCTATAGTCTAAGTGGCGGGGTGGGGATTTTGATTCTCACCAAGATTGGCGGCGCCTGGAGCGACCACTGGATCGTGGCACCGTTCTTCCTAGTGGGACTTTTCAACGTGGCGTTGGCGGTGGCTCTGACAGTTCAGCTCTGGCGCAGCGACTCCCTTCATCTTTAGCCGGGTGGTATCCGCCGGGTGCATGGTGCATGTTCATGACCAAACCCAAAACCAAAGCAAAGGTACGTATCAGTTGCCATCATATGAAATCTACACAATTCCAAGTATCAACCACTTTGCTCTTCTTTCTTTACTTTCGTTCTTTTGCAACAGCCCCTGGTTTGACAGGTTGCAGTCACGTGCGCAAACAAATTTTTCCCGCTGCAACTCAGACTCACTCGTTCAGTCGGATCCAACTCCACCAACACGTCCAGGTTCGGCACGTGTCCACCTATTTCGCGGTCGCATTCGTTGTTTAGTGCAACGCCATGATCGACATTCTCCTCACGGTGGTGCCGTCCATCTGCTGGATTCTCTACCGGTGTTTCAAGCTTCTTCAAACGCCGGTGGAAACGCTCGTGGACGAATTACACATCGACATTCCCCACAGCCCGGCGATATGTATCGACTCCATCACCGCATCCTCGGTGGTGATTCACTGGGATATTGAATTGAAAAACGACGAGAGCTTGTTCTACATACTTGTGGTGAACAACAAGGAGGCCGCCACCTTGACGCTCACGTCATGCAAAATGAACCAGCTCGTGCCCAACACGTGCTACCAGATCCAGGTGGTGTCAATCAACTCCGCCACAAACTTCCGGTCGCAGCTGGCGCCAGTATACGTGACGACCCTCCCAGCCAAAAACGAGCCCTTGATCAACGAACGCAACAAGGTCGACACCTTGGCGGCGTCGACGTATCGCCCGGCACCAGTCCCAGAGCTCTCCACCGACGACATTCACAAGATCCAGTCCACAGACTTGCTAAATGACTACTTATTCCATTACCAAAGTGAACTTAGCAAGGTGACCCATGACGTGGATAATTTCCAGTGCCTCATGCATGAGGAGCACAAGCGGCTCCTGTCCATTCTCTCGTCCTACAAGCATGACTTCCACGAGGAATCCGACTCAAAGCTCAAAAAAGACATCGACGTGAAAGACTTGGAGAAACGCAAGCAGTCCCTCACCTACGTCAAGCTCAAGCTCAACAAGCAGTTGGATAACGTGCGCAGCTCGAAGGGGATTCACGAACTGAAGATCAACGAGCTTCGGGCCCGGGTCAAGAAACTCACGGAACGGAAACTGCATTTCGAGCACCACGACGCCGAGGTGGCCCGCATCGCGGCGCAAGTCTCGTCCATCACTGCGGATCTGGAGAAGGTGAAAAAAGAGATTCAAAAGATTGATTCGGAAATCCGCAAACTCTCGGCGGAACGCAAGCACCTTCTACTGTGCATTGAAACGTTGAAGCCTCTCATCAACTTCTACAACTACCCCGTGACAGCGGTTGAACACGCATCCAAGTCGATCCATGAGCTCATCTCCGACGGCATCATCACCTCGGCACCACAGAGTGCTCTGGCCATGGAAGAAACCCACTCCTCGCTCGCATCGCTCGACAGTAACCACGCGGTGGTGGAGATTTTCAACAAGGATGGTACTCTCACTTCCAACGGCGAGGAACTATTTGCATTGATCTTCCATATTTGTCCCGACTGGAGAACCGAAGTGGAAAAGGAACTCGCGGCGTTGGCATCGGCAGAGGCCAGCTGGCGGTCGGCGTTCAAAACGGAGATTCGCAAGTACACCCATGCTCACCACATCTTGGAGACGCTCCAGGATGCTCCTCAAGATAGCGACACGTCACTGGGCGCACACGCCGAGCGGGCCGCGACTCCAGCCCTGGGTTCCGACGACTGGTATGCCCACTTTGGCAATGTCTACGGCGATGAGATTGATCATCTGTCTCAGGACATCCAATTCTCTCAGGAGATTAATGAGCCCCAGTACCAGCCGCAATCACTACCTCTGGTTCAACCTCAAAGTCCCCAATTCCAGCTCGCCAATCTTCATCCCACGTATTCCCAGGACAACACCAACACGAACATGGCACAGGGGCTTCCTTCGCTTCATTCCCAGCAGCCGCCGGCTTTTGGTCAAAACCCCGCCCCCGTTCCGAAACTCGGCTTCCCATACGACGATGCCGTCTACACGTCCACGCTCAAGTCACCCAGCGAAGAGCAATTCTTCAGCTCGCCCCGCTTGGCCCAGTCGTCGTTGTCCACCAACATGTGGAACGACAATGTGGGGGATGGCTCGCTTGCCAACGGCTCCATGTTCAACGCGGTGGAAATGACGCCCCAGCCGCTGACGGCCTCGACTCGCCTCAACTTCGGCTTGAACAACGCGCTTACACCGCCGGCGGTTCACGTTGATACCCACCTGCCTGTTGGTCTCAACAACATGTCGCTTCATGGAAGCATGTTTGGAGGATTGGGGTCGCAGGTTGGCGCCAACACCAGCCAATTGTGGAACGACTCGCAGTTGGGGTCTCATACTCGCAATATCAGTGTCAATCTGGGCAACGGGTTCGGTCAAGGAGCCTCGACCAACCCTGCCGGGCCGGGAATCTGGTCCCACTCGGGTCCCGGTCTCAGCACCAGTCCCGCCAACATCAATCTCATGGGCAACGATCTCTTTGCGAGCTCGTATCTTAGTTCTGTGCCGTTGACTTCTGGTTCTGGACTCAACTTGTCGCTCAACAGCGGGTTTGGCAGTTTCAACCAGCTCAACTTGGGGACTTATGGTGAGGAGGAGAGGAGATATGCGGAGGAGCAGGGTAAGTAGAATAGCATATGCATCAGGCACGAAGTAGCTTACCAACACTACAGAGCCGTGAACAAAGAGAGATGACAAGACTGGAAGCAAATACACTCAAGTCGCAATCACCCCTCAACTACACGTGTCACTCTAGACGTAGGGGACCTTTTGCAGCCTTGAAATTCGTGCATTCGGCATTGGGAAACAAAGCACTCCATTCTACTCGGGCGAGGATATTTGGGCCCACAACATTTTCATCAACGTGGGAGGAGTCATCCGCATCTTTTTTGTGGGGTCAGCCACATTGACGTGATGGCCTCCCAAGGCACGGTGGGGTAGCACCCGGGGTGGGTCCGCCGGGGTGGGCCGTCGCCGTCGTAGGCCCGGCGGGCGCTGCCGGCTGGCCTCAAAAAGCGTCGCGCGGGCGCATTTCGGCTATGGACGGGATGCAGGGCCCGGTCCGCGAGGCGTTTGCGGCAACCGTTGCCTGGTGTCAGGGCAATGCCGCTCTGGCGTTGGCGCGTGTGCAGGAAGCGCGCGATTTTTTTTGCGGCATCCGGGCGTCGGCATCCGTACCACACCACTGTTTGCAGCTTCGGGGCGCATTGCTTTTTGTGATGGGATGATGACTAACATATAATTCACCGTCGGTAGACCTTGCTCTTTAGTATGACCATTGACGACGAACACTTTCCCACCCACAATGACTTCCGCAGTGACACCTTCACCGTGCCCACGCAGCTGATGAAACAGGGGCTTGTGGAGTTCTTGCAATCAGACATTGCTTTGGGCGACTCGGTCTATAAGGAAGATGTCACCACTTTGCAACTCGAGCAGAAGATGGCCGAGCTCACGGGAACCGAGGCGGCGCTCTTCTGTCTGAGTGGAACCATGTCGAACCAAATTGGGTTACGGGCCAACTTGTATCAGCCGCCATATTCCATCTTGTGTGACCACAGGTCCCATGTGTTTCTTCACGAAGCAAATGGGTTGGCCATGTTGTCGCAGGCCATGGTGCACCCTGTCATTCCCAGCAACGGGAATTACCTCACATACGAAGATGTCATTGAAAATGTCACGTTGGACGAGGGCGACATCCACGCGGCCCCCACCAAGGTGATCAGTCTTGAAAACACCCTCCACGGAATCGTCATGCCCGTTGAGGAAATCGTCAAAATCTCTCGCTTCTGTAAGGAGAACAACATCAAATTGCATTTGGACGGTGCTCGTCTCTTCAACGCCAGCGTGGCCACGGGAGTGTCCCTCCGGCAGTACTGTCAGTACTTTGACAGTGTGTCGCTTTGTCTTTCCAAGAGTATTGGTGCGCCAATTGGATCTATCCTCGTTGGCAGCCAGCAACTCATCAACAAGGCTAATCATTTCAAGAAGCAATGTGGTGGAGGAATACGGCAGAGTGGGATGATGGCAAAGATGGCCATTCAGGCCATTGACGAGAATTGGGGACGCATTCAACAATCACACGAGTACGCCCGGCAAGTCGGGCAGTTTTGCCACGACCATGGCATTGCATTGGAGCTGCCTGTCGACACCAACTTTGTGTTCCTCGACCTCAAGAAAAATCAGATGAACGACTCGCTTCTTGTGGAAATTGGTGACAGAAAGGGCATCAAGCTCATGGGGGGACGTATCGCCTTCCACTTCCAATTGAGCCAGCACAGCGTCGAAATTGTCAAGGAAACCATCCTCGAGTGTTTTGAGCATGCCCAGCGTCATCCTTACAAGAACAACCTCAAGAAGAAGTTGTACAATCTTGATGCGGTCATTGCCAGACAGCAGAATGTCTCATATTAGCAGACATCAGATAGTGACACTGCAGCAGCATTTTAGCAATACACGACTTACGATGTTACCGCGGAAATGCAGGGATAGCCGTTTTTCCGGAGATGAACACAACACTCCATCAGATAAGTCAATGAGGAAGCAACCAATATCTCGCAACAAGCTGCAATCATGTTCGCTGCAGTCTCAAGGACAGGTTGTGTGAGTGATGTGTTGGTAGCTGTCGTCCCCATTGGCGTCACGTGACCGGACGGGCGGAAGGCCGGAAACGCGGCTAAGCGTCGGCTGCAAAAGCAGGCATTTATAAGGCGGGCGATCCCTATCTCTCTGACATTATGACCAACGACGTGACTTCGCTAGGTTCTGACCAAGTCAGCAACCACGTACCACAGGACTACGAGGAGGCTTTTTTTCCCACTGATGCGCAGAGTCAACTATCAGCAACAACTCGGGTTTCTGAAGACCTGAGGGACCTTCGTATCGTTCGAACAGAAACAACAAAATCCCTTCATGAGTTGGGGCTTTCCAGCGAGATTCCCGAGCCCGACCCACTAAATGTTCCTCCGGTAAAAGACCCCATATTTCCCGAAGAGTATCAACTAGAAACAGAAACTGGTCTTGTGAAAGTCCAGACCCTTATGAGTTTGGGCCGGACCAAGACGGTGACCTCTGGTCAACACCCCGAAGAAAACACCACCTCGTCTTCCGAAGAAAAGGATTCCGGTTCGGGTATCGATCCCGAAATCGAATTCGTCACCTTCTATAAAGACGACCCGGCCAACCCCCATAATTGGTCAGCTGTATGGCGCTGGTTCTACACCATTATTTATTCCTTCACCGTCATCAGTGCCGCCTATGGCTCTTCGTCTCTTGCGGGAGGGTTGTTCACCATCGAGGAAAAGTTTCATGTATCCGAAGAAGTGGCCACGCTCTCGGTGTCTCTCATGGTGATTGGCTTTTGCATCGGCCCCTTGGTGTGGGCTCCTCTTTCCGAACAGATTGGTCGTCGGCCCGTCTACTTCATTTCCTTTGGTTTGTACACCATCTTCAACATCCCCGTGGCGCTTGCCAAAAACATCGGCACCGTCCTCGTGTGCCGCTTCTTGTGCGGAGTCTTCAGTGCCTCCGCTCTTACCAACGTCGGAGCTTCCTTGGTGGATCTTCACAACGAGTCAAGAGGGTTGGCCATTGCCTTTTTTTCATTCTGTCCATACTCTGGCCCCGTGTTTGGTGGTATTGTCAATGGGTTCATTTCAGTCGGTACCAAGCGCTACGATCTTATGGTGTGGGTCAACATGGCGTTTGCTGGAGCCATGTGGATAGCCATGGCTTTCATTCCCGAAACCTATGCCCCGGTCATCTTGAAAGCTAGAGCCCGCAAACTCCGCAAAGAGACTGGCAATCCAAAAATTATGACGGAACAAGAGGCTTCTCCCATGACCTTCAGTGAAATGTTGAACGAGTGTCTCTACCGTCCACTCAAGTTCATTGTTCAGGAGCCCGTTCTCGACCTCATCTGTGGGTTCGTTGCGTTGATTTACGCCTTGTTGTATGCCTTCTTCTTTGCTTATCCTGTCATTTTCAGTGAGCTTTATGGCTATAAGGACAACATCATTGGGTTGATGTATGTTCCCATTCTCATTGGCGCAGGTTTGGCGCTTTTCACAACGCCAATCCTCGAAAAGAAATATCAGGAGTTGTGCAAGAGAAGAACCCCCATCCCCGAAGACCGACTCATTGGCGCCATGATCGGGTCTCCATTTCCTTGCATTGCCCTATTCATTCTAGGTGCAACTTCCTTCAAACACATCATTTGGGTGGGTCCAGCGTCTTCAGGCATTGCCTTTGGTTACGGAATGGTGCTCATCTACTACTCTCTCAACAACTACATCATTGACACATATGCCAAGTACGCTGCCAGTGCTCTTGCAACCAAGGTGTTTTTGAGAAGTGCGGGAGGTGCTGCCTTCCCCTTGTTTGTGACTCAAATGTACCACAAGTTGGGTCTCCAATGGGCATCATGGCTTTTGGCCTTCATCTCGTTGGCTATGGTTGTCATCCCATTCAGCTTTTACAAGTATGGCGAGGGTCTTAGAGCTCGCTTGTGCAAGGAGGACTACTCCGTGCACCACTGATTGCATTTAGATAGTACATTGTCACGGATATAGAGTGCAGTGTCATAATACAGGTTCATCTAACAGGAAGCCATGTGATGAGTTCTTGCAAATGTTGAACTTATAGAATCTGATCGTGGCCGAACTTAAGTCTCAATCCCGTTGTGAAGTCACGTAGAGAGATGTATTTTTCTGGTTTTCGCAAATGGAGAATTCTCGCCAGTTTGCATAAAAATCACACAAATGGCTGCGAAATTCTGCTCAACACAACAATACCCAATTTGTACATTTTCAACAAGGGTCATCAATTACTTCATATGCTCTGCTTAGTTTGACTATGTACCGGCGGACTCGCACGGTCATCTTATTTCAAATTAACCTCATGTCTTCTTTCTATGAAATTGTGGAGCCCTCCCAAACTTCTCTCTTCTACTTTGAAGAAATCATGGCTATTATTGGCTCGGTCCGCCCACACATGTCTCCGATGCAATTCCGTGAGACATGCTTGATGCTTCAGGATGCTCTTGGTGACCTCGTGGAGGACTCAACCTCATCTAGTGAGCGGACAAGCTTTTCGTCTTACACCTCCGACTACACGCCCAGTGAAGGTGATGACTGGGTAGCACACGACGACGACTCTGCAGCCTACGACAATGATTCGGATAGATGGACCGACATGGCGTACGACTCGGCGTCGGAGTTCGAGGCACCCAACATTGAGTCTCAGTATGCGGCAAACTACAGCTACTGGACTGGTCAGGAGAACATCGACCCTGACCTCATGGACAGCGAGTAACAGGGAAAATGGAGACATTGAACAAGAAGTGATACGTTGATTAATTTTCACTTCATAATGAATAAAAATACACGAACGCAACCACTGACGTAGTGAACAGAACCTCGCAGAGGTCACAAACAGGAATAAGGACAACTGCAACGATGGAATTGTCCGTGAAAAGCTTCGCTGAGCGATAAGGGACACAAAGAAAGATACCAGTACTGAGTGTCACGGGTACGAATATTGGATTGCACAAGTTCCGGGAGCTGGTCCATGATTTTATTCATACAACTGTGCTCTAATCTATAGTGAGATTTTGGCTTAGTATCCACGTCTGTGGTTATAAGCAAAGTAATCGTAGTCACGTTCGAGGTGTCTCTTGGTGGAACCAGAGGAGGTTTGGATGCCACTGATTTGCTCGGTGACCTCGGTCAAGTTGACGCCACCAAGATTGGCAATAAAGTGGGCCACCTCGGTGTTCTCGTGAGATCCTCTCAAACCAGAGGTGGCGTTGAAGATTTGATTGTAGAGCTTCTCGGAGTTGGAGTAAGCGTACACATTGACATCAGCTTGAGTGTGAGCCTCGGTGGTCCAGCCAACGTGGGATCTGGAAGCAGTCAAGTTGTTGAAGTTGAACAACAAGGGGTCGGTGTCTTCAGTGTTTCGGGCGTCCTCCTTCAACAACTCCACCTCAAGGTCGGTATAGTCGAGAATTCCCAAGTCCTCCTCCAAGGTGGTCTTGAGGAACTCGGTCAAGTCGGTGTCGTTATTAGCAGCAACGTAGTCGCTGACTTTCTCCACCAAGTACTCACCAGAGTGAGAGGCATTGAGAAGGACTTGAGGATACCATTGGTAGATGGACTCACCACCAACTTTGGCTCCGAGAGACAATCCACCGGTCTCGTGGTCAGAGGTGGAGATGACAAGGGTGTCGGTATCGGTCTCGTCAACGAAGGAGATGACCTCCTTGATGGCGTCGTCAAAGTCCAAGGTTTCTCTGAAGTTGGCGGGAGCATCGTTGTCGTGGCCAGTGTGGTCGATTCTTGAGGACTCGATCATGATGAAGAAGCCCTGTTCGGAGTCGGCAGTAGCGTCGGAAAGCGCCTTCAATGCAACCTTGGTTTGCTCAGCCAACGAGGGGTACTCAGCATCGTCACGGTCAATACTGTAAGGAATGTTCTTCTCGGCCAAGAGACCCAATAATGGGAGAGAAACGTTCTTACCACCGTCCAAGGCATCGAAGCCAGCACGGTCACCGACGTAGGTCCAGTTACCGGCTGTGGCCTCCTCGATCAAGTTTCTGTCATCCTCACGACATCCTCCATCATCTTCGGGATGGAAGTGACATCTACCACCACCGATGATCAAGTCAACGACAGACCCCAATGGGTGACCCTCACCCAACTCCTGCTCGGCAATCAAGTCTTCGTCGTTTCTCGACTTGACGTGAGAAGCAAACACAGCAGGGGTAGCGTCGGTGATTCTGGTGGTGACAACAAGACCGGTCTTGTAGCCCTTCAACTTCAATGCCTCAAGCACGGAAGCGTGGGCCACTCCATCTGGGGTAACGGAAATGTAACCGTTATTGGTCTTCTCACCAATGGCGAAGGTGGTACCGGCAGCAGCGGAGTCGGTGATCAACTGACTGGCGGATCTGGTTCTGATCTGACCAATCATCAAGTTGTCCAAGAGAAGAAGGTTGTCGACATCCAAGCCATCTCTTTGTTGCTTGACGGTTCTGGCAACGGCCATAGAGTTGGTGCCCATACCATCGGAAACGAGCAAGATGATGTTCTTCTTGGACTCGGTGATGCCCTTGGAGAACTTAATTGGGGTAGCTTGGGCAATGTTGGACACGAAAGCCAACGCCATGAGAAGGCACACGAGCACGTTCTTGTTGAAGGTGGCCATTTTTGTTTGTGATGAATCAGGTTTACGGGAGGACAATGCTTTTATACTGTTTCAAAGAGAGCCGGACATCATCGAAGAGTATCCGTTTTGGGGCCCGAGTCCCCGGATATGTTGTCCACGTGATAGCCATTATCGCACGTGTTGCAAAAAAAGAGTAGCACGACCGCAAAAAATCTTGGCAACCAGGCGACAGCGGCTGTTTTGGGATTCACAACAAGTGGAATTGTCAAATTGCATGTACGGCTTGAAGGACAAGAAAAAAGCAAGGGAGCAACTGCTAGAATGGGGATTGATTTGACACCATGTGGTCGGGAATAGGGGAGACTAAGAGGAGAGGTAATAGAGGTGAATCAGCACTCTTCCCAATTGAGTGGGTTTGAGACTGAGACTCACACAATATACGGTCCATATACGACAAATATTCACACGAGTGTAGAACCAAAACACTCGTCGTAGCGGTTAGGCATGTAATCAACTGAATTGGGGGCCCACGCATTGCAATTAACGGGCCAAGCATGTGTGTCTAATTAACAGGAACGAGGGGAATGTGAAGGGTGTGCCTGGCCACGTGAGCAAGCAGGTGGCAGGCCGCATGCTTGGCAGAATTGGGCCATACAACTACCGGAGGACCAAGGGAAGAGACCAAAGAATTGAGAACCAGTGGATAGATAGCAGAGGGAGCATGGCGGTGAGCTTGTAGAATTCGAGCTCAAGCCAAGGCTTTCATCGATACTCCGATTGAAACAATAGAGGAAGCGCAGCGCACGATGCCGAGCCACGAGGCCGAGTTTTGGCAACAGTTCGACGCATATGTGCAGCTGCAATCAGGCGGATCTTACAACTAGTTTTGGTAAAGAGCCACAGGTAACGGGGCGGAATATTGAGTACGAGGTGGACCATTTCCGGAGGCGGGACGGCCCGAGAGGAGTGAAGTTGAGTGCTCAACATGGGAGAATTGGGAGAGGAATAATGGATTCTTCAAATGGAGGTTCTCGTATCTGAACTTGACTCGACGGGTCAGCTTGGTAGGATTTGAGGCGCCTCCACGCAAGCGGTGTTTTCGCAACCTCCGCCCACACTTGCAAAAAGTGCGGTATAGCCGAGAGTGGTTGCGAAATTGGATGAGAGTCACTTGGCTGCGTGGTTCCCGGCAGTATCAGACTAGTGTGCCGAAGCCATCACCCAAGAGTTTTCGGCGCCTGTCTACTTGGGTAGTTTGCGACCACTAAAGTAAGTTGGATGGAACGGCGGTACAAAGGCGAAAACGGAAGAGTATGGCCTTGAGCTGAGATGTATCTACAGTTACTGCTGCAATTGGAACTTGGTCCGTTGTGCTTGGGGTGTTTATCTCACTTTTCTGAATTTTTTGGATGGCTCTGCTTGCAACGCTCGCATTTGAGTCGATCGCGTTTTTCATTTGCACCCTAGTGGACGCGACGTGTCATCATGAATAGTCCCCGCCAGCTCCTCATCCTCATAGGATTGGCCTTCCACTTCTTCTACCTATGGTCCATATTCGACATCTACTTCGTGTCGCCTCTCGTGCACGGAATGGACGGACACAAGTCCACCACCGAGCCTCCCGCAAAACGGTTGTTTCTCATTGTTGGTGACGGTTTACGCGCCGACAAGACATTCCAACAGCTCGTCCACCCCGGCACGGGTGAGGCGACGTATCTCGCCCCATATCTTCGAAGCTTGGTGGAAAAAGAGGCCACTTGGGGCATTTCCAACACCAGAATGCCCACCGAGTCGCGGCCCGGCCATGTGGCCATGATAGCCGGCTTCTATGAGGACGTCAGTGCCGTCACGAAGGGCTGGAAGGAGAATCCGGTGGACTTTGACTCGTTCTTCAACCAGTCCACTCACACCTACTCGTTTGGTTCGCCCGATATCCTTCCCATGTTTGCGTACGGCGACAACGTGGTGCCCGGTCGAATTGACGTGTGCATGTACGGCCATGAGTTTGAGGACTTTACTCAAAGCTCCATCGAGCTAGACGCGTTCGTGTTTAACCATGTGTACGATCTCATGGACAATGCGGCCACCAATAAGACCCTCGATGCGGAATTGAAGCAGGACGGTAATGTTTTCTTTCTTCACTTGCTCGGTCCTGATACCGCCGGACATGCGTATCGTCCCTACTCTGCCGAGTACTACGACAACATCCAGTACATTGACCGCCAGCTTGAGCAACTCGTGCCGAAAATCCACGAGTTCTTTGGCGACAACGAAACCGCCTTTGTGTTCACTGCCGACCACGGCATGTCGGACTTTGGTTCGCACGGTGACGGACATCCCAACAACACCAGAACTCCGCTCATTGCGTGGGGTGCCGGTGTCAACAAACCCACTTTTGCCACGCGTGAAGACTTGAAGCGCCAGGACCCTGTGGCCAGCGGCTTCGAGGCCTCATACTTCGACACCTGGGGCTTCGACGAGCTTGCACGTCATGACGTCAACCAGGCCGACATTGCGTCGTTGATGGCGTACCTCATTGGTGCAAACTACCCCGTCAACCTGGTGGGTGAGTTGCCTCTCGCGTACTTGGACGCCAGCCCCGTGTCCAAGCTCAAGGCCTTATATGCCAATGCGTTGGCCATTGTGGAACAGTACCTTGTCAAAGAGAGCGAAATCTACAATCACCAGTTCCGCTTCAAGCCATATGATCCGTTTGTGCAGCGTCCCATCGACGACTACAAGCGTCAGATCGAGGCTCTCATCAAAACTTTGGAACACACAAAACTTTCTGACCGTGATAAGCAACACCTTGTGACCAAAGGAATTGAAAACTCAGAGGAGTTGATGAAGAGGGCCCTTGATGGACTCAATTACCTCCAGACTTACAACTGGTTGTTGTTGAAGAGCATTGTCACGTTGGGTTTCTTTGGCTGGATTGTTTTCTCATTCATCATCTTTCTCAAGTTGTTCATTCTCAAAAGTGTGCCCCAGGTGCCTCACTCCACGCCGTTGCTCGTCGTTTTTGGAGCAATTGGGGTTGTCATCAACTACCTCTTGTTCTACCAGGATTCGCCGTTCAACTACTACATGTACGCGGCGTTCCCATTATACTTCTGGTACACCATCTTCAACGAGGCTCGCGTGTTGGCCACCGGCATCAACAATCTATTCCATGGCACTTCCTTCGCTACACGGGTGTTTGTGTTTGTGTCGTTCATCGCCATGTATGAGGGTATCGTATACGGATTCTTTGAGCGACTCGTGTTTTCCGTCATCTTCGTGCTCATTGGCTTGTACCCTCTTCTCTTGAAGCAGGGTGTCTCTGTGTTGGCAAAAATTCTCTGGTTCATCAGTTGTTGTGCCATGACCACGTTCACCAGACTCGACCCCGTCAAGACCGAGAATCTTGACCAAATCAACGTGGGAGCCGCCTTAGCTCTTGCTGTGGGAGTGGCAGGCGCCTACAAAGTGTTCCAGCGGCCCATTGCGTGCTTCAACAAGGCGTTGGTGGTGGCACAACTAGCCGCCATCATCGTCATGACGTACGCCACCAATGTTTCGGTTGTCTCGCTTCAAAACAGAGATGGGCTTCCCTTCCACTCACAGGCCATTGGCTGGGCTACTTTCGTGGTGTCACTTGTGGTACTTCCCGCCCTCTTCACCGTGTACCCATCCTCCGACTACCAATTGCGCATGCTCATCATCTTTCTTGCATTCGTACCCACTTTTGTCATACTCACCATCTCGTTTGAGTTGTTGTTCTATGTGGGCTACGCCCTTGTACTTTTGCAGTGGCTTCTCATCGAGCAAAATGTCAAGTTCACCAAAGAGGAGCTCAGGGCAGCAGACGGATTACCCAAGGGATACTGGCTCCAGGTCATTCGTATTGCCATCATTGGATTCTTCTTCCTCCAGTATGCATTCTTCGGCACCGGAAACGTTGCGTCCATTTCGTCATTCTCGTTGGACTCCGTGTACCGGTTGATCCCTATATTCGACCCATTCCCCATGGGAGCGCTTCTCATGGTGAAGCTTATCATCCCCTACGTGTTGTTATCCACCGGATTGGGGATCATGAACTATCAGCTCGAGATCCGTAAGTTCACGGTGTCTACGCTCATCATTTCCACCAGTGACTTTTTGTCGTTAAACTTCTTCTTCCTTGTGAAAACCGAGGGCCTGTGGCTCGACATTGGTGTCACCATCTCCAACTACGTGTTGGCGATCTTGTCGTCGTTGTTCATGTTGATTCTCGAGCTCATCAGCTCGGTTATACTTCACGGTGTGGAGTTTGAGGAACCAAAACCAAAGAAAAAGGCAGAAGCTAACGTGTCACACACTTCCGCCTTGGAGGATTCACCAATCGCTTCCAGAGTCAGACAGAGAACCCGCAAGGCCAGACCGACATTTTAGATAGTCGCGCAAATGAGTCAATGAAAAATTCAGTCCCACTCACTTTTCCACCATGGGCAAACATGTGTTGATGATTGATAATTATGACTCGTTCACGTGGAACTTGTACCAGTTTCTCAACCAGCTGGAGCTTTGTGACAAAGTGGATGTGTTTAGAAACGACAAAATCGACATTCCTGGCATTGAAAAGCTCAATCCCGATATCATCTTCATTTCCCCCGGACCCGGCCACCCTGCTTCCGATTCAGGTGTGTCCCGTGAATGCATAGAACACTTCAAGGGCAAAATTCCCGTGTTCGGGGTGTGCATGGGCCAGCAGTGCATTTTTGAGGTGTTTGGTGGAGAAGTGTCGTACGCGGGAGAAATTGTCCACGGCAAAACCACCACCATCAAGCATGACGGCAAGGGAATGTTTGCCGGAGTTCCGCAGTCGGTGGCGGTAACCCGTTACCACTCGTTGGCGGGTACTCTCAAGTCGTTGCCTGACTGTTTGGAGATTACCGCCCGCACAGAAACATCTCCGGAAATCATCATGGGTGTGAGACATAAGAAGTACACGGTGGAAGGAGTGCAATTTCACCCGGAGAGCATCTTGACCGAGTCGGGCCAGATCATGATTGACAACTTGTTGAAATTTCACGGAGGAACTTGGGAAGAAAACGAGAAGCCTACAAAGTCGGAGAACATTCTCACCAAGATCTACAACCAGAGAAGAAAGGACTACGAGGCAATCGAAAACACCCCCGGCAAGTCGTTCGAGGACCTCCAGGTGACACTTGCACTTGGGGTGGCGCCAAAATTGGTCAACTTCTACGACCGTCTCAAACAAACCAAGACCCCCATTCTCTCCGAGTTCAAGCGGGCCTCCCCCTCCAAGGGCGACATAAACATCCGGGCACACCCCGCGTCGCAAGCATTGGCGTACGCCACCAACGGGTGTGCGGCCATCTCGGTGTTGACAGAACCTACTTGGTTCAAGGGTCTGTTACAAGATCTTGAGCTAATCAGAAAGGTGATTGACACCCCCACCTCTGAGGGGTACAGTCGCCCCGCTGTGCTTCGAAAGGAGTTCATCTTTAACAGATACCAGATTCTCGAGGCCCGGTTGGCGGGAGCCGACACCGTTCTTCTCATTGTCAAGATGTTGGAGCAGTCCCTCCTTGAGGAGCTTTATGAATACTCGTGGTCCTTGGGCATGGTTCCTCTTGTCGAGGTGAACAACACGGACGAGCTTAGCCGGGCCCTTGGGCTTTCGTACGATAAAAAGAGCGAGCCTCTTATCATTGGCGTCAACAACCGCAATCTCACCACTTTTGATGTGGACCTCAACACCACGACGTCTCTCGTGAGCCAGGCCAAGACCAATAACGGCAGACTGGGCGACGTGCTTGTGTTGGCACTTCTGGGCATCTCGACGGTGGAGGACGTGAAGAAGTACAAGTACACCGATGGCGTGGACGGCTTCTTAATTGGCGAAAGTCTCATGAGAGCGGAGGAGAGAGGCGAGGCGGGCGAGTTCCTCACGGCCCTCACCAGTGTCTAAAGACGTAATAGAAAGGCATACATGAAAATAAGACAAACAGACATGCATTAATACAGAAAGAAGTGTTGTAACAGAGAAGGGATGTGGTTTATGGAACTATCTTGATGTTCAAAAGTGCCAGTGGCATTGGGGAAATGCTGACGCAAGACGACTTACCCTGCAAGTCGAAACTGACAAGGCATGTCTAGCCATTGTGCAAGAAAATTGGAGGACTTAAGAAGGAGGTAGCTTAAACGCTGGTCCTATCCCTATCTGCAATGCTACATGTATGCTACGTTACCAATCTGCCTCCAATCTTTGCAGCCGTTGTCAGGTATTCGTATGTTCCCTCAAATACTTCGCACCGATTTTTATTCACAACGCGATATGGACGCCGCTAACATCCGCATAGACGCGTCGCTCCTTCCCTCCCACCAAGGCAAGTTGGTTCGTATCATCGGCAAACTCGAGTCCTACAACCCATCGTCACAGTCCGGCTCGCTCTCCAGTAATGGGTCCATCAAACTCAACCTCACGCAGAGTGATACCGCGTTGCAGGTGAACAAAATCTACGAGATTATTGGCAAGGTCAGCACCTCCGACGCGTCGGTGAACGTGTACTCGTCGGTGGAGTTCTCGGACAACACCAACTTGGACGTGGCGGCAAAGTTGGTGCAATATACCCATAAGGTGCCGGAGCTATTCTTTTAACGTGATGACATATCTATGATGAAGGTGTAGAGGGCTGTTGTAAACAGCCGCCTAGGCACAGCCAAGCTGTAATGTGATCTGGAGCCTGTGTGTAAGTGCTATGAAGTACAGCTCTTTTTGCACTCATGTACAGATGGCACTGAGACCTCACTTGTTGGCCAACTCTTTTGTAAGCTCAGTGAATCTGGCCGAGTCATACTTCAAGCTCTTGGCCCACTGGGGAAGTTTGGTCGTGCCAAGGGTTGCGAGGTTTCCCGCCGCCACGTACAACCGGTAGGCCGCCTCCTCGTACGACTCCGTCACTGGTTGGGCCACAGCATCGGCAAACTCCGCCACCGGACGTGACGATGGTGGGGAAGAACGGAACCCCGAGTTGATGAACGCAAACGCACTCAAGTTGTAAATGAACGAGGCCACCGAGGTTGTGAGCGTGTTGTAAAGCTTGTGGGATGAGCTGGTGGCAGCGTACTGCTGAAGAAGTCTTGCGATTGTTGTTGTGAGCTCAATGAAGAGGTCGCTGTACGACAAGGCGCCGGTCTCGTCAGCTGTCACGTAAAGTTGGACAAAGAGGGTGTTTTCGACAAGATTGCAAAGCACCTTGAGAATCATCATGAGCAAGGGCAACTCGGCGTCGCCGTGGACATTTCCAAGTCCGTTGGTGATGAACTTCAGAATATTTTCTGCGGCATCTAACGACCGAAGAAGGTCGGCGGTCAACACGCGAGGAACAGCCACCCGCAAGAGATCGTACCCAACAAGCTGATGGGCACTGGTCCAGTTGGCTGTGATGCGAGGCACATATTCGTTGATGATCTGAAGCGCCTGTTTTGAGTTGAGGGACGAGAGGATTGACTGGAGGGAGGCCAATTCGCTTTCGGTGAACTTGTGCTCTTCCTCCCCATTGAACTTGGTGAGGCCCCTGATGAGCCGGTCCGCCACAAAGTCCTTGTATGTGATGAGAGTTTTTTGGGGAAGAATCGAGGGGGCCTTTGGCCTGGCATCGGCGCAGGGATCAGTGACTCGGGTGTCAGCATAAGGATTCACCGCCTCCTGAGTTTGCTCTAAGGAAACCCCCGCCGTGTTTTTCTCGATGAACTGCACCACCTCCTGGAGATACAGCGCCGGCAACTCGTTATCCGCAAGAAAGCGCTCTGCCGCCGTGTACGGACTCTCGTTACTGTTGTAGGGCAACTTGAGCGCCGGCTTGCCGTCCTCCACGTCCACGTCAAACACATAGTCGTACTGCTTGCCGTTGTACTCCTTCTTACCATCCAGACCGCCGGCGGACCCCACCACATCACCAATCTTGATCCACTCGCCCGCCAGCCATTGGTGGGCCTCGATGACCCCCGCGGGGTTCTTAACCATGATGACGGCACCCTCCTGTTTACCGGGGGAGTCGAGGGCCTCGTACCCGGGAATATCGGTCCGCTTCAAGTCGTCCACACCCTGTTCTGCGATGGCGGACTCGCGAACTGACGCAGCAAACTCTTCAAGTTGCCATTCGGGTGCAACTCTCTCAGCACTTCTAGTGAAGACCCTCAATGCGTTGTCAGAAGAACCCACCACCACGTCGTCGTTGGGAAGCACCGCCAAACACCACACAGAGATGCACGGAAGCGTGATTGCCTGCAAAACCTCGTTGGTCTGCAAGCTCCACACGCGCAAGGTTCTGTCCTCACCACAGGACACAAGGTCCCCATTAGATAAGAGCCCGAGATCATACACGAAAGACGTGTGGCCCGTCAACGTGGCAAGTACTTCTCCCGACAAACTCCAAATACGGATGGTGCCGTCGTTGGACGCGGATGCAAACTTGTTGCCAGGAAGTAAGAGAAGCTTCCTGACCACATCAGTGTGCCCAACAAATCTCTGGATCTCCTTGTCACCCTTCCACAAACGGATGGTTCTGTCGGCGGAGGCGGTGAGGAAAGTGTTACCATCAATAATCTTGACGTCCCACACCGACAGCTGGTGGCCCTCGAGGGTGTGAGTCGTCAGCAACGATGCCAAGTCCCACACTTTTGCAGTGGAGTCCCACGAGCCGGAAATCAACACGCCCTCCTTGTAGTACAACGAGCAGACATTCCCCGAGTGCCCCACAAGCTGGTATTTGCCAAAGTCGTCGCCTGGCTTGACAAAGTTGTCTTGAGGGAGGGTGAGGTAGATGATGGCCTCCTGGCCGGCGGCTGCAATCAATGGTTCCTCCCCATCGATGTACTCCACTGCATTCACAAAGGCATTGGTGGGCGACTGGAAGGCAATCACGCCGTCGGTGGGCAAATCCAGATTCCACCCACTGGAGGCATTCCACACGCGGGCGGTGCCGTCTCGCGACCCGGATACAATGGACACGTCATTGAGGCTGGCCACCGACCGGACGTCCAGATCGTGGCCCCGGAGCGTGGTACTTAACTTGAACATGACAAAGCGGGCAGTGAAGTTTTGGTTCTAATTCGGTAGGGCGCGCGGTCACATGCTCCACACTTACACCATCTTTCTTTGCTAATGACACTTACTTATTCGGTGGCGCTGGATGGCACCCATGTATTTTTCGACGAGGTGGCTCGTAAGTACCTCTTGCTCAATGGGCAGACTGTCGAGGTGACGGACTCGGTCCTGGGGATCCACGGCCAATCGGGGTCCCCCCAGCGGATCTCGGCCATCCTTGGCACGATCAAGCTCAAGATCAACAAGTACGTGGTGATTGTGGACAAGCACGAGGTGACTGGTAGTGTTTTGGGACACGAGATCGCCCGAGTGGCCAGTTACAGAGTCATTCCATTAAATAAGGACACCATTTCCAAGAAGAATGCGGAGGAGGCTCACTATTTGAGCTTGTTGAACGGACACTTGGCCACGGCCACGCTTTTCTTCTCGATTGATGGCTCCTACGATGTCACCAACTCGTTGCAGAGGCAATATGGGGAAAACTCCAAGATTGACGAGCGTTTCTGGTGGAACCGCTACCTCAGTGAGGAGCTCATCCAGAGTGGGGCGCAAAGCTTTGCGACTGTCGCCATTTACGGCTACTTCAAGAGCCACTCGGCTGTCTTCAAGGGGGGGCAGGTGCTTGATTTTGCGTTGTTGACTCGTCGCTCCGTAAAGAGAGCCGGCACGAGATACTTCCGCCGGGGTGCCGACGCCAACGGTAATGTCGCCAACTTCAACGAGACGGAGCAGATTGTCACCACCAGTGACAAGCAAGTTTTTTCCTTCTTGCAGACGCGTGGCTCGGTGCCGGTGTACTGGGCGGAAATCAACAACTTGAAGTACAAACCCAACCTTGTTGTTTCGTCGCAGCTGGCGTTGGACGCCACCAGCGCCCATTTCGCCGAGCAGGTGGATCTCTACGGCCATAATTACTTGGTGAACTTGGTGAACCAAAAGGGATACGAGCTCCCCGTGAAGGAAGCTTACGAAGATGCCGTGCGCAGTCTTCCCGAGCCCTTGGCGTCCAAGGTGTCGTACATTTACTTCGACTTTCACCACGAGTGTCGCAAGATGCGCTGGGACAGAGTCAAGTTGTTATTGGAGCACCTAGTCAACCTTGGCTTCACCTCGGATAACTACTTTCATGTGGATCTTGCCAGTGGAAAGGTCCTTTCCCTCCAGAACAAGGTGGTCCGCACGAACTGTATGGACTGCTTGGACCGGACCAACGTGGTGCAGTCGACTCTTGGCCGCTGGGTGTTGCAGAACCAGTTGACCAAGGCCCATTATTTGTCTCAAGGCAACACCACGCCATGGGAATTCTTGGATCCAGGGTTCAATTTGTTCTTCCAAAGCTTCTGGGCTGACAACGCCGACGCGGTGTCGTGTGCCTACTCCGGCACCGGAGCATTGAAGACGGACTACACTCGTACGGGTCAAAGAACGAGAATCGGAGCTCTCAACGACTTGAACAACTCCATTACTCGTTACTACAAGAATAACTACTCCGACGGCAACCGCCAGGACTCCTACGACTTGTTCTTGGGGTTGTACAAGCCCTTCCAAGACCTGGTCAACTCGCCTTTCATTGATAAGAGACCCCCCTACGTGCAATTGTTGCCATACCTCATGGGCACGTCGCTTTTCGTGTTGCTTGCCGTTTTGTTTTACCCTAGAGGGTCCATTACCAACTGGAAGAACCTTTTACTTTTGGGCGGGTGTTTGTTCTTCAACATCCGCAGCTTGTTGTACATCAATACCAACGGGTACCAGTTTGTCAACTGGCCCAAGCTTGCGCCTTTGGACTACTTGAAAAGATCGGACGTGTTTGATGGAGAGGGTAAGTTCATTGGCATTCGCTACGAGGAGAATGACAACTTCAAGGTTGTAACAAAGAAGAGAACCTAATTCGCCATACAAAGGCGTTCCCCTGAACCAATTTACTCAATGATTCAGACCAACCTACCGTAGCCTCACCACTAATTTGATTCAGTGACACGCCAATTGGACGGCTGATTTCTACCTATGATTCGAATGGAGTAGCATCAACATTGTTCTTCACATATCTGCAACTTGGCTTCACTCACTTTGTTTTGAGATTTTCATTGTCTTCTGTTCGCAACTTTTAGTTGCACAGTTCTCACTTTTCATCACCAAATCGCACAACATGTCGGAAATCCTTGAAAAATCGTTGGACGAAATCATTGGCGACAACGCGTCAAAACCTCGTCAGAGGAAACCCGCCAGACGACCTGTATGTGCAAACTTTCACCACCAGTTCTAAGTTACTAACGTCAGCCCAGACAGGCGGATTCGTACCGTCCACAAGCCAGCATTCCTCGTGAAATCCAACACACCGCCGGCGACAGACCGCTTCTCCGAGTGAAAAACATCCACCCCGAGCTCAACGGCAAAGACCTCAACGACTTGTTCTCGAGCGTGGCTCCCGTGGAGTTTGTCAAGTTTGACCCCAGAAAAGATAGCATTGCGTACGTGTGCTTTCAACACAACTACAGCCAGAACAACACGGAGGCTGTTTCTCGTTTCGATGGCAGAAAGGCCATGGGCAAGATTTTGATTGTGGAAAACGCCACGGCGTTGGCTGATCGGATCGAAATCGCTCCCAGAAGAGAAAGACACAGAGAGGACAGAAGAGAGCGGGAGGTTCATCCTCGCGTGAGAGCTAAGCAACAGAAGCCAAAGAAGGCTCGCCCGGCCAAGAAGTCGGTGGAGGACCTCGACGCGGAGTTGACGGCGTACATGAACGGTGATATCAAGATTGACGAGCCGCTGACCACGGCGTAAGCCGCTCGCTTATGGTCATTGGCGAATGTTCCCCAAATGTATTATGCTATGTATGTGTTGGGGTTGCTATGGGTCTGAATGTCTTGACTTTGAATTACTTTGGGTACTTTGGGTGCAAGCCATCGGCTTGGCCTAACCCATGCCTTGAGTGAGAGTCACCAACTCCCTGTACAACCCCGCGGATCTCCACCGCCACGTCTTGCCCCACTTCAACGTGGGCACAATAAACGCAATGGACACAAAGTCAATCACCGCCAATGCAATGTAGGTGTTGGAGGTACCCGCCGCATCGAGCCACAACGAACAAGTGAAGGTGAACACACACGCCAACGTGTTGTTGATGATCGAAACCCCCACCATGCCCTGGATGACTATCTGGGGGTACGCATCCATGAGATATGACATGGCGGTGTCACCAATGGAACCCCAGCCGAAACCAATGCACCCCAACCCAATGTAGACGGCGGCGGGGTGCCAGGCATGATCGGCCCCAAGCCCGAAGAGCAACAACCCGAGTGGTGATACAACCAACGTAATAAATAGAAGATAGAGACGGAATTCGGGCTCAAGCACACCGTTGTTGCGTTTGGCCATCCAAAGAACGTGCTTGTCAGAAACGATACCCGACATGTAACACCCAAACACGGCGCCCGTGAGCGTGGCCACGTTCATGATGGCCACTCCCGTCTCGGAGTAACCCCAGGGCTCATCGTAAAAGAAAGTGTCCTGAGTGGTGAGGAAGAAACTCATGTATGCGTCCTGAAGCCCCCAGAGAAGGCCAGAGATCCATACGGCAGGTAGCGTGAACACCTTGAAGTACACGACGAACCGCGTAATGTATTGGCGGAACCCGTAGCCTTCGAGATAGGGCGATGGTGTGATGAGAGCGATGTTGCTCCAGTAAGACTTGGAAGTGTCGACGGAGGTGGTAACCTCGGTTGACTCGTCCTTCTTGTCAACCAGGCTATCTTCGGATGATACTTCCACCTCGCTTCGGTCAAAGACCGTCTCCTCACAAGCGAATATCACCACAAGTAAGGTAGCCCCACAGATGATGGCCCCCCACCAGCCCACCCAGCGAAACGTTTGCGCCTGACTAATGAGGTGAGCAATCAACGGACCAAGGAACGTCCCCACCGACGTGGCCAAAATATAGACTGTCAACACCGACCCGAGCTGGTGCTGGAAGAAAATGTCCGAGAGCGACTGTTGCACCTGAGCTTCCGCACATGCCTCCGACATCCCAACAAATGCCTGCAGCCAGATGGTGTCAGACGTCTTGGTGGAGGTTGCAAACCACACCAGGCCCAAAGTCCCCGCCAAAAGACATATGATGTAGGTGATTCGACGTCCGTAAAGCGATGATGCAGGTGCAAAAAAAATGCACAGCCATCCGATGAAAAGGAAAAGAACCCCGGCGCCGGTATTCATGGAGTCGTAGGAAATGCCGTAGATTTCATTGAGGGACTCCTGTGCAGCACTGGCATCGTTGCTGACGGCAGCAGTCAAGGCACAGATGAAAGACAAGAGTATAAAGTGCCATGCCTTGCGCGATGTCGACCAGTTGAGCGGGTCGTTGGGCAGGTCCGTGGGCTGGGGTAGGAGGACTATACCCTTGTCGTTCTTCTTGGCGTGGGCATCGCCAGAATCAAGGATGTTGACGGTTCCAGGGACTTCGGTGTCGTCAGGCCATTTCATGGATGTAGCTGCTAAATTTTTTCAGCGAAAAGCAACTTGAGGAGGCTACCAAAAAAATCACATCATCAAATTTGGATAATCTACCAAGGAAGTCTCTGAGAGCGCATGGAACTCGTAGCCGGCAGCGCCTGCTGCTTTGCCTTGGTCATGGGAGTAGCTGCAAACATGGTGTCCTATTGGTTCGCGCACACCCTGAGAAATTGTCAACTCGACTGTCTGCCCTCCGTAATCCAAGGGCACCATGGTCAATCAAAACCTCTTAACTTGGTGTGACGATCTCCACCAGGTCAAGGGGAACGTGTCACAATTTCAGGCCACCCTCAACCAGATTGTTCAGAAGGCTCCGTCCATCGCTCAATTCAAACAACTAGCATCTCAACTGGAAGACAATGTTTCAGACCCAGGCCTAAAGGAACGATTCCGCTCGTATCTTACACTGCCTCAGGTCAAGGTGGCCATACGTCTCAAGCTATTACTCGAGCGAGGATACCTCCCGTTGTTGTTGGCATTGAGTCGTATCAACTTCAAGTCCGCCAAGTCAGACCGCTACGTGGGATATTTTCTCGACCATTTGCCTCCCAGGCAACGGATCCCCGACCCGTTGAAGAAATTGACCGATCAGAAACGGTTGCCTGCATCATATCCTCCTCATCTTCCACCACTTAGTGATGATCTACTAAAACTTGTGTTGACCGACAAATCCTACCGTCTGTTGGGTGACTTTGTTGAATCGCAAGAGAATGGAGACCTCAAGTTTAACCGCCGCCACAATGCCCGGTTGGCACTCAAAGGACAGAAGTTACTCGAATTTTTGGTGGTGGACATTTTGGAAACGAAATTCCCCAACTTGCATGAGGACGACTTGTACCACCTTAGTCTGCGCTTGACAAGCAAAGCGGTGCTAGCCAAGTTGGCGTACGCGTACCATCTTGGCGACTCATTGTATCACACTGTGTTGGATGATGCTCCTGTGCAAGATAAGGTGGATGTGTTTGCACGAGTGTTTGAGGCGTATATTGGTGCTCTTCACCAGGATGAGTACCTGGAGCCAGAGATCAGGGAGTGGCTCGACAAGTTGTATGAGCCGATAATCTTCAAGGCTAACGAGATTTCGGAAAATGGAGCCCAGTTCAAGGACGAGTACCAGTTGGCGTTTGCTGAGTTGAACTTTCTCTTGAAGCGTATCGACAACAGGTACCTTGGCAATGCCACCAAGAAGTTTGTGGTGGAGACGTCGGAAGTTGAGTCGGACCCGTTTGTGGTGCACCTCAGAATCGACGGCGAGGTGTATGGCGTGGGCACGTCGTCACGAAGCGTTGAAGATGCCAAAAACAGAGCTTACCATGCCGTGGTGAGCTCCCCCGACGCCACCCACCGTCTTTTGAATTATATCTTCGAGACATATCACGTCAAGGACTCGGTGCATGTCATACGCGAGGAACGCAAGCATTTCGACGAAAAGGAGGACGACGATGTCTCTGACAACTACGAGCCCGAGGTGTCTCTTCCCCCCATCCCCGGCGACAAACCGGTGCCCTCGCTGCTTCCAGCTCCACCTCCCAGCCTCCCCGCTGCCCCCAGCAAGGCACCCGCCGCTGCTCCTCGAGTACCACTTCCCTACGGATCACTTCCTCCAAATCCCAACGGAGGCAACAATGGAGTCGCACCCTACTCGCTTCCTATGGCGGTGGATGCGTCGCTGCGAGGACCGGTGGACGTCCAAGCCAAGACCAAGTTGAACTCCCTTCTTGCCACCAAGGGCCTCAATGCTCAGTATAGAACCCATAAGGTGGGCAACGACATTCAGTGTACCATTTCCGTGAATGATGTGGTGTTGGGTGTGGCCTACGACATCCATCGCAAGGTGGCTGGCAACAAGGCGGCCACCAACGCCCTCAACAACAAAAAGGTGCTTGAACAGCTTGGTATAACTCAAGGGTAGCACAACCTTGGCATAAATTGACAGCAAAAGTGATACATTGAGCAATAATTTCAACCTAGGGTTGCAAACTGTACACCTTTATGCGTTTGAACGCAGTAGTCATTTGCAGCCTTAGCCTGTTCCATACTATACGTCATCTGCTTGGCTGGTTGCAAAGATTGCGGGCTGCAACCTTTGCAACGCTGCAACCATTGCAACTGCCCGGAACCCGCGGACCCGAGATCCACCGGGCCAGCGAGCAACTCGCGGCAAAAGAAAAAAAAGTTCAGCCGACGACCTTAAATACACCAATCATTTCGCCCCTTGGAAAAATTGAATCAAATCCACGTTCCGAATTTTTTTTTCAAACCAACTATTCACATAATAAAAAATGGCTACTCCTGTCTTGCCTCAATACACCCTCGGTGACTACGCTTCGTTTGCTCTTGCTGGAGCCATGGGATGTGGTGTCACCCACGGTGCCATGACTCCCATCGATGTCGTTAAGACCAGAATCCAATTGGAGCCAACTGTTTACAACAAGGGTATGGTTGGTTCTTTCAAGCAAGTCATCTCTGCCGAGGGAGCCGGTGCCCTTTTGACTGGTTTGGGTCCTACTGTCTTGGGTTACTCTTTGCAAGGTGCCTTTAAGTTTGGTGGTTACGAATTGTTCAAGAAGCTTGCCATTGAGCAAGTTGGTTACGACACCGCCAAGAACTACAAGAACTCCATCTACATTTCCTCTGCTGCTTTGGCCGAGTTCTTCGCCGACATTGCCTTGTGTCCATTGGAGGCCACCAGAATCAGATTGGTTTCCCAACCCACTTTCGCCAACGGTTTGGTTGGTGGTTTCGCCAGAATCGCCAAGGAGGAAGGTGTTGGATCTTTCTACAACGGTTTCACCCCAATCTTGTTTAAGCAAATTCCTTACAACATTGCTAAGTTCTTGGTTTTCGAGAGAGCTGCTGAGGCCATCTTTGCCGGTATTGCCAGACCAAAGTCTGAGTTGTCTTCCACCACTTTGACTGGTGTTAACTTGGGTGCTGGTATCATTGCTGGATGTGCTGCTGCCATTGTTTCTCAACCTGCTGACACTTTGTTGTCCAAGGTTAACAAGACCAAGAAGGCTCCAGGTCAATCTACTCTCGGTTTGTTGGCTCAGTTGGCTGGTCAGTTGGGTATCCGTGGTTCTTTCGCTGGTTTGCCTACTAGATTGGTTATGGTTGGTACCTTGACTTCTTTGCAATTCACCATCTACGGTTCATTGAAGAAGGCTTTGAACTGTCCTAAGGCCGTTGAGTTGTAAGTATTTATATAGACCAATATCATATGGACAAACAGACCAACAGCATGACCTCTACCGTGCAACCCTCGGGCAAGTATCATTTGGGCAGCCAAGACCAGTTGTCCATCGCGTCAAACCTGGGCTTATCGGCGCGCTGATTGGTCGGGTCACGTGCGGGTTGCACGTCGCCAAAACCTCCTGGCGTGGCACTGCCACATGGTGGTGACTGAATACCTGGTGTGGTGTCAGATGGTCTAATTGGTGTGATGTCTGGTGTGATGTTTGTTGAATATATGGTGATTCCCTCAATTTCTGGTCTGATAACTCACAGACAGATGCTCGACTCTAGGATCACGGTTATAGATGCTGCGCGTGGCCTCGGATACGGCGTTCAACGTTGTGCCAATCGCCAGACCACCTAAGCCCGAGTCATACAAGCCAAAGTGAACCACAAAGTGATACACAAAGAAGTTTGCTAGGTGTTCCCAAGACAAAGAGTTGTCCCCACTAATGGTGTAGAGGGGAACGGGCTTAGGAAGATCGTGCCCACTGGTGGGTCGGGTAATTACCCCGGATTCCTCGAGAGGGGAGCCACCACCCATTCTCGGCTCCGAACCCTGGGCCCCGGACCACTCTGGGCCATGGGTCGGTAATAAGCGTGGGTCGAGTCAGGGCTTTACACCGTGTCTTCCCCAGAGATGTGTCAAATCGCCGAACTAAACCCCGGAGCGCGGAGCGGGCGGAGTGGGCGGAGTGGGCGGACTTGTTGGTGCGGGTGGTGCGGGCACATCGGAGTGGTGGGTCGACCTTGGCGGCGCACTCCGCGTTGTCCGCTCCGTTTCGCTGGCGTCGCATTACCCACGCTTAATACCGAGAGAGCAACAAAAGAGGGGTGAGCACCTGTAGGCAATGTGGGGAACTCTCGGGATGCGCATCCCCCTCCCAGCCCATGTCCATGGCCATATATAAAACCACCCATCTCTGACAAATTTTTCTTTTTCATCTACTTCTGTCAACATGCTCAAGTCTGCTAATTTGACAAGATCGCTTGTTGCTGCAAACAAAAGATCGGTGCTTGCCGTGAGAAAGTATTCCAACCTTCCACTTTCGGTTCCAATTACTCTTCCCAATGGAACCACCTACGACCAACCCACTGGTCTCTTCATCAACAACGAGTTTGTTCTTCCAAAGCAAAAGAAGTCCTTTGAGGTGATTTCTCCCTCTACTGAAGAGGAAATCACTCACATTTACGAGGCCAGAGAGGAGGATGTCGACACTGCCGTTAAGGCCGCCCAGGCTGCTTTCGACGGCGGCTGGTCCGACGCCGACCCATTGGTGAGAACCAGAGCCTTGACCAAGATTGCCGACTTGTTGGAGGAGCACGCCGAGACCTTGGCCCACATTGAGGCCTTGGACAACGGTAAGTCGTTGCAAAACGCGCGTGGTGATGTTGCGCTTTCTGCCAACTGTTTCAGATCCACTGCTGGTTGGGCCGACAAGATTGTCGGTGATGTTGTCGAGACCGGTAACACTCACTTCACTTACACCAGAAGAGAGCCCTTGGGTGTTTGTGGACAAATCATTCCATGGAACTTCCCTCTTTTGATGTTCACCTGGAAAGTCACTGCTGCTTTGGTCACCAACAACACCATTGTGTTGAAGACCTCTGAGACCACTCCATTGTCTGCCTTGTACGTGTGTAAGTTGATCCAGGAGAACAACATCTTGCCCGCTGGTGTTCTTAACGTTGTCAACGGTTTTGGTAAGATCACTGGTAACGCCATCACCGACCACCCTGGTATCAAGAAGGTTGCCTTCACTGGTTCTACTGCCACTGGTAAGTTGATCATGGGTAGAGCTGCCAACACTTTGAAGAAGATCACCTTGGAATTGGGTGGTAAGTCTCCTCACATCATCTTTGACGACGCCAACGTCGACAAGGCCTTGGCTTCCGTGGTTGCTGGTATTTACTACAACTCCGGTGAGGTGTGCTGTGCTGGTTCCAGATTGTACGTTCAAGAGGGTATCTACGATGAGTTCGTTGCCAAGTTCGTTGACTACGCCAACAACCAAGTTAAGGTTGGAAACCCATTCGACGAGGAGGTTTTGCAAGGTGCTCAAAACTCCGTCAACCAATTGGACAAGATCTTGAAGTACGTTGAGATTGGTAAGCAAGAGGGTGCTACTTTGTTGGCTGGTGGTGAGCGTTTGCCTCAAAAGGGTTTCTTTGTCAAGCCAACCATCTTTGGTGATGTCAAGGAGGACATGAGAATCGTCAAGGAGGAGATCTTCGGTCCTGTCATCACCGTTTCCAAGTTCAAGACCGTTGACGAGGTTGTCAAGTTGGCTAACGACTCCGAGTACGGATTGGCTGCTGGTATTCAATCCGAGGACGTTAACAAGATTCACGATGTTGCTAGAAGACTTAAGGCTGGTACTGTCTGGGCCAACACCTACAACGACTTCCACCACATGGTTCCATTTGGTGGTTTCGGTGCTTCTGGTATTGGAAGAGAAATGGGTAGAGATGTCTTGGACAACTACCTCCAAACCAAGGCGGTCAGAATCGGTATCTCTCAAAAGTAACTGCTTGCAGTATGAAGGAATGTATCAACAACTAGCTAGCGTAGTGATGAGTTGTATGAAGACGTTGAGTAAAGTTGATCAACAAGGTCACGTATAACATGACTTACTCTGGTTATCTTATTCCTAAAGTGTATTTAGTGAGCGGGTTTGTTGGTGATGGAAATATGTCGTCTACAATTTAGTTGCGGGTTGCAATATTGCACCCACAATGCTGCACTCCGTAAATTCTCTGAACTGAACGTTTGCAGTTCTGCAAGTAGAGTTAATCTCGGTCAATGTATGTTGAAGAATATTGAGTGTCTGGTCATATATAGTCTAGTATGTTACACACGGTGTATCACATGTGCTCTTACACCTTATCGGTTTGAGAGGAGTCTGATGAAACAGCATCCTTCTTGTCAAGTGCATAGCCCTTGTCCCAGTAGTTTGATACAAGTGCAAACATTGCGATCGTCTCCATGGAAGTCGAAAGCACGTACTCATAAATGACCAAGTTCCGTGAAATTCCACTGGAGCCGTAGTTGGACATATTAAAGTAGTTCATCTCCTTAATGACAATCGACAAAACTCCAAATACCCCTCTCACTACAAGGAATGGAGAAGCAATCAACACCGAGTAGAGGGTCCAATTGCGAACACCCTCCTTGAAGTAAGCGAAGAGTGCAATCAAGATGAAAATGACCGTCAAGGCAAGGAAGATGGCCTGGCCAGCAATCCTCAAAGCCTTAGAGGTTTGAAATTGTGAGTTGTTTCCAGCAGCAAGTTCTTCGGCGGACACACCGGCCATCATTGATCCTCCAGCGATAAGAAGAGTGTTGGCTGGGATCAACACAAACTCGTAAATCAGAATCCACGACGGACGTCTCTGGAGAAAGAGGCCGAGAAGCGCTCCCAATCGAAGACGAGTCTTGGTGGGTGTTCCTCTAGGGCCCCCTTCCAACCAAGATTTGCCAAACACACGTTGTTGAGAGTGCATCACCAAGCGAAGTGAAGTGATGATAAGCACAAAATACCCCTCGACTCCAAGAATGAGATACGCAATGAGCCACTGCCAATGCTTGAACCCAAGAGTAGCAAACACTACCCCACACAACTGGGACGATAATCGGAAGAGTGCAAAAAGCCAGATTGCAAGGTAAATGGAGCGCCAACCTCGCTGGCGAAGAATCAAGGTTGCAAGGGGGAGAATTATGGCGTAAAGTGCAAGAAATACCGCAGCGGCAATGCCGGAGTCCTTATGTTTGAATGACATGAATGAATTGTGGAGACATGGTGGTTTGGGGCCATGTTATATATCTCCCCCGACCCCAGAACTTGCGCTTACATAAGCGGGAAAACCTGGCAGGGTGACTGTTACGATCGCGGGCTCGTAACCGCGCGTCAGCCGCTCGTGGGGGCCCACAAAGGATGGCATAGCCCAGAACAAGTGGTGCCGAACATACGGCTCGACAACGACGTATCCTTATCTGAGGCGGTGCTACTGGGGGCGGTGCAAGTGACAGGTGCCTTGTGTGTGGTGCACGGGTTGATGCACGGGTCGCGAAAATTCAATCTCATCACGATGGCTGCTGTACCAAAATCTGACAAGTTTGTCAATGACTTGTCGGACGAGTCCGATTTCGAGGATGAGTTCCAGGTTCCAAAGCACTTCAACAAGGTGGATTTGGCCCGTGACCTCAAGCCCGACAACAAAGAAATTTGGCTCATCAAGGTGCCCAAATCATTTCCCGTTGACCAAGTCAAGACGCTCCCAGTGTCATTCACCGCCACATCCATAGCCAGTGGTGCTACTCCTTTCAGCGTGAGGGACAAGTCATATCAAGTCAACGAAGAGATCTTTTCTGCCGAAGCCGACAACAAGAAGTACCAGCTCATCTCGGGTACTGGTGTTCTTGGGGGCAAGTCGATTGATCGGTTCTACAACATTAGAGAAGTTGTGAAGATACCCGAGATCGACTACGCCAAGGTGAGGGTTCCAAGAGAAGATGTGGAGAAGGTGACCAAGTTGAGAATGAGACATTTCCCCACGGGCTACACGGCCAATGACTACGACGAAGCCAACCCTGCATCATTGAGTGACAGTGAACCAGTGGCCAAGAAGGCGAAGGTGGAAACCCCAAAGAAGGAGAAAAAGGAAAAGAAGGAGAAAAAGGAGAAAAAGGACAAAAAGGACAAGAGCAAGAAGGAAAAGAAGGAGAAGAAACCAAAGCATTAGGTGTACCATTAGCATAACAAGATCAAGAAAAATATATAACATATCATTAGTCAGACTATAGCGGCGACTTAATGCTAGTAGCTGCTGGAAAGGTCGCATCGCACTACCATGGGCAACAAAGCAAGTAAGCCGGCCCGCAAGCTCACCAACACGCTCTCGCAAGCGCAGACGGTGACACGTAGCGGACACGTTCCGCTTCCCCTGGAACAACTTAAGGCCCAGTACCAGCAAAAGAGCGAGGTGGAAGCGCCTCCCCCTCCATCGCAATCCTCGCAACTACAATTCGACAGTGCCTATCTTCACAAGAAGCTAAAGCAGAAACAGACGAACGAGAAGAAGGAAACAAAAGAGCTTGGGGAAGCCATTTCCAATGAGGGAGTCATGGGGCATGTGCCTGAGGGGAAAGACGGGTTTGATCCCCAGATGCCCGACCCTTCGTTTGTGAGTTCGATCCACCAGCTTGGGCGGCAGATCCAGTCCCACTCGGTGCGTCAAAGCAACGACATCAACGTGTTGGCCCTCAAGCAACTCAAGAACAGAAAACGGCTCTTTGAACAGGGCCAGCGAGAATTGGAGCTACAAAAGGACCAGACTGAAACCAATGACACTGCCCGCACAATGGTGCATCCCCGTACCATTGGAGCCATTCTCAAAGACATTGAAGACCCTCGGGTGTCCCGAGAAAATATTCTTCTTGACTACCAGCTTCACCCCGATACCCTCGATGCGCTCAGCAAACGGTTCCGAGTGGCCAAAAATGTCGTGGTGCTTGAAGAGCAAACGAAGGAAGACGAAATTGGACATAAGCCGGCGCAACTTCGCATGGAAGCCGACGACAAGATGCTCGACTACTCGGGTGAACTTGGCGAGAACATCAACAGCGACCGCCTCAAGTCGTTGCAAAGTCGACTCGACCTCGACCGATAATTTAACTGTATATACCACAAACACACTGGCCATCTTAGCCAACCCTCATTGCTTGTGTAAATTGTTCCCTTCACCCGCGCATGGAGTTTGTTCCCTTGAGTCCCATTTTTCTACTGATTTTCTTGATTACCGTTCTTAATCTTCGACTCGAAATGGCGCCAATTCCACCCCCCAAAATCTCCCCAAAAGACATCATCAGTCGCTTATCCAAGTATACCCCTTGTGATGTGTCCGACGCCTTGGTGCAACACAATGTCAAGTCGGGTGGGTATATACCCAATTTGCAAGTCCGGTCTCCGGCCCGCGGTACAATTGTGGGGAGAGCCTACACTGTGTTGTATGCCCCAAAGTCAGATCCCCGGCCTGCGGTCAAGAACTCCTACATCGACGAGATCCCCGAGGGCAGTGTGCTAATTCTTGGATTGCCAATCGCTCAGCAATTAACCACTGCACCATATGTCACGGTGAACAATGCCCTTTACGGGGGCCTTATGTCCACACGAGCCCAATATCGCAAAGCCGCTGGTTCGGTTGTGCTTGGGAGAATTAGAGATTTGGATGAACACAATGATCTTGGGTACCCGGTGTGGTCGTATGGAGTTGGTTCCACTGCACCAGGGCCAGTGGTAAAGGTTGTGGGAATCAATGTACCAATTGATGTGAAGGTGACAGGAATTGACAGTGACGAAATCATTACCATCAAGCCGGATGACTACATTATTGCGGATAAAAATGGGGTGGTGAAGTTGGAGGATAGAGATGATCTTGAGTCGGTGTTAGATTACATTGATAAGAGAGTGGAGGCGGACACAAACGTGGCAGCCGATATCAAGAAGGGTAAGCCCGCGGTGGAGGCCCAGAAGTACTGGAGAAGTAAAATCTAGTGTGTGATTTGTATTTTGTAGAATTTGGGGTTTTGCAAAAGTGGTTGAGAATTTGTGAATATTCAGAAAGTGTGGGGTGAGATTTGGAAAGATTTGGCTGCAACGAAATTGAGAAAAACGGTGGGGAGGAAAACTACTCCAAACGAAGAGGTGAAGCCAATCTGAGATGAGCCGACTGCTAAGCCTAAACCTCTCTGAGCTTGCAAGTGTGCACTTCCACCCATTAGCACTATGCCGAATGAGAAGAAAGTATCTTTCACATTTGATTTGCAGCACACTTGGCCATGTGTTTGTCCTCTGATGTATCATGTGGTTCAAGTGCCCTTTGATGCCAATCCCAAAGTTCGGTTGAATTCTTGAACGAATCTGGCTTAAATCACAGGCTCGCTGACATAAGCATCATATCTTGCCGTTTCTTGCAGATATCTAGAGGATTGGGAGCAAGGTCTATTGCGGAGTCATGTAGTAGAATCAGTTATGAGATATGGTACACATACACTACAGCAATGGTTCGCCTCAAGTACTATTGGAGTGACCCTCTCGAGTGGTCGTGCTTTGCGCCGAGCGGTTGCCTCAACGACCAAGTATCATAGCTCGACCATTCGTCATCTTTACTATCAGTTGGGAACCAACTTGTTCAATGTAGTTGATTATGACGGTGTCCTTTTTTTCGGGTGTCCATTTTTGGAGTCGCCTTCACTCTTCGTCCTCCACATTTCGCATTCGCACCAGCATGCCCCTTGATTCAAATCCCGTGGACAATGACCACGACCTCAACTCGCTTCGAGTGTCGCTCATTGGTAACCGCGACCTCAAGTTCAAGCTTATCCGAGATGTGTCGTTTGTCGAGAGTATCGTTTCAGAATTTGAGCATCACGTCAAGGTGATCACGGCGCATGTGCCCGAAAGATTGAGCCTGGTGCTTGGAAATTTGGACACCAAGACAGTGATTCTCAAGATCCTCACGGTGTTCTTGAATGAAATCAGTTTCAAGCAAAAGCTCGAGATTCAAGCGAGTGTCACGCTATTCGACCGGTTACTTCAACCCACGTACTCGCTCATATCATACTTTGTGGGCGTGGTGATTCCCTACGTGTACCGACTGTCGTCTCCCTTGGCCATCTCCCAGCTCGAAAAGTCGGTGGAGTTTTCGTTGGACATCATCTTGAGTCTCTACAATGAGCGAAGTTACGGTGTAACGTTTGACAGCAACAGCGGGGTGGACGGGCTCTGGAAGTTGGCCACCACCGCCATGGTGGTGTCGGATCCGCCAGTCGAAGTCAACGGCACCCCACTCATCAACTCCAACATCTTTGGCAAGCTGCTCCAGCTCATTCCGTTGCTCTTGACCACCTCGAAGGACACCGCTGCCACTCACAAGCTCACGGTGGCGCTCCTCTCCACCCTCCTTCGTCGCCTTGAAGCTGAGTGTGTGCTGATATTCGCCCATCACTTCCCAGGAGTATCTGGCTTGTCATTTAAGGAGAGTGTCCCCGACATCGAGCCCAATTACGACTTTCTTCGAACCAAAGCAAACATAAAGGTGTTGACTGATCTCGTTACATCTACCGCACAAGTCTTCAGTCACTTGAGAGCGGCCGACCAGAATGTTCTCATGGTCACCCAGACTGAGGATATCGACAACCAGACCGCCACCACGGTGGTGCTTCCACTCAAGGTGTACTGGACGTTGCTCCTTACATTGAAGTACGATGATCGGCGGCTCAACATGGCAGCACTCAACTTGGTCAATCTATACTTGAACAACGTATACAAGAGCGGCTCTTCCAAGACCCTTCGTGGGGAAGTGATGAGAAACTACCGCCGCATCTTCCCTCGCATTATTGAGTTGCTTGATCTCGAAAAGCCCGCCAACACACCTTATGTGGTGGTGCCCCAGCTTTTGGAGCTGCCGGCAAAGATTCTCTGTACGCTTTGTATGACATCACGGTTTGCGAGGGATGAGTTGAGACGGTGTAATGTCGACTACAAAATCATCAGGAACCTTAGCACTCTCATCAAGAGCGATACCTCGTTGGAGAACATGAATACCCTCAAGAAGCTCTCGGCCAACGGCACGAAGCTCGTGGACTTCACCAGTCTTCTTGACCTTGAGGCAAGTCAGAAGCATCAAAATGCCAACTTGAGCCGAGCCAATCTTGTGTCAAAGACCAAGGCCGTTTTTAGAACGGACCAACTCGAGATGCTCGGCGACTATTTCTTGCTCTTGTCGGTGTATGTGGGTGACAAAGAGGAGTATAGGTACCGCATTGTCGAGTACAAGGACGACGACACGCCAAAGCACCTTCTCGCTCAACTCACGTTTGAGCTCATTGACAACTACCGCTTCTTGTTGCTGCAGGTGCAAATCATCTACAAGATTCTTCACAACAAGCAGAATTCAAACTTGCAAAAGGAGGACTTGCTCTGGTTTGGCAAGAACCTCGGCATTATCTTCTCATTGATTGGCCACGACTTCTACTTCAGTGTACTTCATCTCATTCGAAGTCTCTCCCGGTCGGTGAGCACCTTGAGAACTTTCTTTGTGGAGTGTAACTCGTACACGAGTATTCTTGATATTACCGGAGAGGAGACATCAGACACCAATTCCGACGACGGCCACGAACCCATTTTTCCCAACAACGTGCGTTATCACCGAGAGACAGGCCTCCCTGTTAACGGCAGTTTCATCACCAACATTCTTCAAATTCTCCTGATGAACGAGGAGCTGAACAAAATCATCGAGTTCTTCTGGCATATTGACGAGAACGTCTACAAGGACACGCGGCGGTTCCTCAAGTACACTAATCCGCTCAACAAATCGATTGTTCTTGCCACCATCGCCAACTTTGTGCTTGATTTCAGCTCGTTCCGGTACGATGTGGTAAACGACTCCGAGTTTTTGAGGAACCTCATTAGCATCTACGAGAATGCTCAGAGAGACAGCCAGACGGCCGACCGCACCGAGCGCCTCCAGCACCATACCATTCAATTGACCGTGCTCCAGATCCTCAAGAACTACTCGTTCAATGAGAATCAGGAAAACAAGAAGGAGCTTCTCGAGTACATCCCCATTTCGATTATTTTCGACAAGTCCATGTATGGATTGAACGGCATTGATGCCGATGACGAACTCAAAGAGGTTCAGGTCAAACAGAAAATCCTTGCATTCGATGTCCTTCGCAACCTCACCGCCGGGTCGCTCTACTTCAGCGAGAAGATGCGGGAGTTTTACGTCGAATACCTCCACTCCCGCAGTGACCTTTACCCCCAGGACTGGACTGAGTACCTCATCACCAACATGTTGAGCTTTGAGTTGTTTGTCGACTTTCCTCCAAACCATAATGTTCTCAACAAGTTGACGGTGTTCAACAAGGACGACGAGTTGCTTGGGCTGTTGGTATTGAACGAGAACTACGTGAAGTTTATCACGTCGTTGAATTACATTGAAGACCACCGGTATACGAATATTGCCAACTTCAAGATGCAGAGCTTCCCATCGGAGAGAATACTCTTTATGTGGAAGAGGTTCCTCACTCTCCGAATCACCCCACTGCTCGAGCGGAAACTCACCCGGAACGACATCAATCTTCGCATTGAGCTCAACAACAACCTCAACGAGATCCGCCTTTCCATCGTTTGGATTCTCATCAATCTTACGTTCAAGAATGACGACTTTGGCTACCACCAGGAAAACTTTCGCATCTACGATGTCATTCGCAACCCCGACGCAGCCCCTCCTCGGCCCCAGCGCCGCAGTTCATCCATCAACAGCCAGCGAATTGTCATTGATGATAGTGACGAGGAAACAGCCCCCGAAAGTGAAACCAAACCGTTTTTGGACGACCAGCAGCTGCGGTTTCTCTCACCCCACGACCGGGCGCAGATTCTCCATGACCTTGGCTTCAGCGAGGCGCTTGACCGGCTTCACTTGTACCTTCTGAGTTCCGTGCGAGACGAAGGTCGCAACCGCAAAAAGGCTCCCTTCACCATCAAGCGGTTTGACGAGCTCAACAACCACGGCCTTTTGGAAAAGGTAAAGACCGCCAACTCTCAAATCAGCATGCTTGTTCGACTGGAACAGCAATACCAGAATCCACTCCACCACCAAATTCGCCGTCGCAGCAGTAATGTCATCACATCGACGGGCGGGCCGCAGCCATCGACGTCGCCACGGCGACCAGTCATTTACTCGGGCTCTGTCTCGGGAGCTTTACGCGAGGCCGGTCGCGGCGGCGAGGGCTTCGGCTACAACTCAGACGACGAGGTGATTGCAGAGGATAACGAGGAGGCGGTGGACAGCGGGAGCGATGAAACCCATCACGAGGAGGACGACTACTATGACAATTTTCCCGACGACTATTGGGTGAATTAGGAACAAAGATTGCTAATGCACATGGCGTTGATGGTGCCCGTAGATGACGTAACCGTCAAGGTTGGAGTTGCAGCCAAGCGGCGTTTATACTGCTGATGTAATCACATACGCCGTTGTTGCAAATTACACGTCTATTGGTGACCAATCACCAACTTAGGTTGAGGTTGCAGCCAAACGGTGTTTACACAAAGGTGATAACATATCGTTACTTTGGCGAAGGTTGTTTTATATTGGCAAGTGACGAGTCTCGGTGACTCCGCGAATGTCGTCACCCGGTGGCTATCCGGTGACATATTTTTCGCTTGTGCGTGTATCACGTGAAGGTGGAAGCAAACCATCAAGGGTGACGTATTGACCCATCACATGACAATACCGCATGTGTTTAGAGGAACAAAGAAGGGCGCCGTTGTGCGTGCTCCCGATTTGTCCGCCGTAACCGAAAAGGCCACAAAAGCTCGGGCCGAGGCGTGGGCCCAGGGGTGGGCCGAATTTGGCGTTGGGGCCGCAGCCTGGGCCGAACGTGTCGCCCGCCAGTCAGCCTACACGGGATTTCTTTTCTTTATTTTTTGGCCGTTTCTTTTTTTCAGTCGGAGCGACTTTTTAGAAGCGACAATAATTTACATCCTGTCAGCCAGGCAAAGCACCCCATCCAACCCACCACAACATCCCGTCCGTCCCATCCTAATATAAGCCAACAGCAAGATAATGACCTCCATGGAAAACAACGAGACAAGCATAAGATCGCTAAATGACATATCACTAGAAGAAATGGCCCAGCGACAACAGCAGCAGAACATCTACGTGTCACCCCCAGTGCTAGAAACGCAGCGGGACAAAACAGACCCTGTGCCGGGCCGCCGGCCGTCGTCCCGTTCCAGCAAGCATCTTAATCGAGACACCACCACCAAGGGCAAGTACACATTGAATGACTTTCAGATTTTACGAACGTTGGGCACCGGCTCGTTTGGTCGAGTCCACTTGGCGAGGTCGATTCATAATGGGAGGTTCTATGCCATGAAGACGTTGAAAAAGGAACGAGTGGTGAACATGAAGCAAGTGGAGCACACCAACGACGAGCGCCGCATGTTGAAGTTGGCGCAGCATCCGTTCATCATCCGCATGTGGGGCACGTTCCAGGACTGCCGCAATCTCTTCATGATTATGGACTACATTGAGGGAGGCGAGTTGTTTTCGCTTCTTCGCAAGTCCCAGCGGTTTCCGACGCCCGTGGCCAAGTTCTATGCCGCCGAGGTGTTTCTTGCTATCGAGTATCTTCACAAGTTGGACATCATCTATCGAGATCTCAAGCCAGAAAACATTCTTCTTGACAAAAACGGCCACATCAAACTCACCGACTTTGGCTTTGCCAAAGAGGTGACCGACGTCACCTATACCCTCTGTGGTACTCCCGATTACATTGCACCCGAGGTGGTGGCCACCAAGCCTTACAACAAGTCTGTTGACTGGTGGTCGTTTGGCATTCTCATTTTTGAGATGTTGACGGGGTACACCCCCTTTTACGACCCCGCCCCCATGAAAACCTACGAGAACATTCTCAACGGAACAATCACATACCCCGACTATCTACCCCCGGACATCTTGGATTTGCTTCAGAAGCTCATTGTCAAGGACCTTTCAAAACGGTTGGGAAACCTTCAGAATGGCTCGGACGACGTCAAGAACCACCCGTGGTTCAAGGAGGTGATTTGGGAGCGGCTATTGTCGAGGGACATTGAGACTCCGTACGAGCCACCCATCACGTCTGGCGTGGGCGATACCTCGCAGTTTGACAGGTATCCGGAGGACAAGGAGCTTGACTATGGTATCAGTGGGGTGAATGATCCGTATGGAAATTTGTTCAATGATTTCTGAGCGTTCTGTGTGGGGTTTGTCGAAATAACTGGCCTCATACAGTTGGCTTGTTCAAACACAACCGGCTATCAACAAGCCACAAAGCAACAAGTCGTTGACGATTTATTTCTTGGGTATTTATTGGCACCATATGGTGAATGCAAGTGGTGCATGCAACATGCGAGAGTGGATGTAGATGGAGCAAAGAAAACCAGTGGTGAAGTGTTTAATCGGATTCATCTGAGTAGCGGGCATTCGAGTGTTGACTTTTGTGATGAGTTTTTGTGATATCGTGGGTGCTTGTGCTCCTGACCTCCGCTCAATAGCAACAGCACTCTGTGTTCTGCATCCAATCGCTCTGCAAAAAGTCCTCTGTGGTTATTCTTCTCCTCGGGTCAATGTCCAAGAGCTTATACATGAACAACCTTCTTAGCTCGTTCATCTCCCCCTCCTCGTCATTGTCAATTTTGGTGAATATCCGCTCAATTGGTGGAAACGCCCCCCTTCTTTGAATGATCCACTCCTTGGTCTTTTCGTCGTAGTCCCCTAGTGCTCGCGTCTTGGCGTACTCGGCAAATACCTTGTCCTTGTACTTGTGCTCTTTGCACGAGAAGTGCTGTTTTATGCTGGTGACCTGCCACAAGTAGCATGTGTTGGCGCTGCTGTTGAGCAAGTCGTGAAGTGACTCGGGATGGTCGGAGTCGTCTTGGTCATCATTGAACAAATGCCGCCGAATGTTGAACAAGATAAGAACAACAATGCCAAGAGCCCATACGTCCTTTTTGATGAGCGAGTACCCACTTTTTTGACACTGGAGGTACTCCTCCGGGGCGATGTATGGTTCCAGACCAAGGGGCCCTCTGTTATGGGGAAATAATTGCTCCGAAGAATCCCACTTTGTACGAAATACATTGGACTTGCCAAAGTCACTGATCTTTAAGTTGATCTTGGTCTTGCCTTTGTACAAGTGGTTGTAGTCGTAGTTGATGAGGATGTTTTCCAACTTGAGGTCGCAGTGCGCTACGCCGTGCTGGTGCATGTACCACAACCCTTTGGCAATCTGTTTGATGAAACAGTCAATCTCATCGATCTCAAGGGTTTGTGTTTTAGAGGGGAGGTTTTTGATGTACGTGAAGAGATCCCCTCCCGACGTGCACTGCATCACCTGATTGATTTTGAGGTTTTCTTCATACAAGTTGCTGGTGGCAATGTAGTTGGACGCGGATCCTGATGCTGGGGGAAGCGTCACCATGAAGTCGACTGAGTTTACCACAAAGCGGCTGTTGAGCGTCGACAGAATGATAAACTCGGAGATCACCCGCTCCACAAACTTGTCTCGCGGCTCGGTGCTCTTTGTGTCTTTGGCCGGGCGTTTTTGAAGCTCCTTCACCGCATAGAGGGTCCGGCCCTTGCTGTAGAGGTCCTCCACGTTGATTTCTTTTGTGGTGCCCGCCACATCGGGATCAATAATTTTGATGAGCCCATAGGTTCCCCGTCCAATGACATCTCGAACCACCCCATACCGATCATAAAGAGTCTTGTTGCCCTGAATGTATGCATATTGTTTGGCCAAATCATCCTTCAAATCAAGTAGCGCATTGAGCTTCTCCGTGAGCACCTTGATCATGTGAAGTTGTTCCTCGCCAATGACGGAGTCTCGAACATGAGGGTCATCCTTTCTAAATGCTGGTAGCCGAGTGATCTTGCACAGCGGCCCAATGAGTGAGAAGGTCCGCCGCAGCTCTTCATTTGCTAGTTGGCGTAGGGTGGCGGGGTCCGATGCGGATTTGCTTCCGAGCGCATAGTATCCCATCAAAGAAAGGAGCGACGTCATGGTGGAACTGCTGCTCTTGGGCCGGGGCTGAAGAACATGAGCGTGCTCTTCATCATCCTCGTCGTCTTCATCGGAAGTGTAACTCGCTTCCGAATCGAAGCCGTCGTCATCACTGTCGAAATCATCGAGGTTCATATTCTCCATGCCTTCCGCAATGGTGCTGACCTTCTTCTGTAGTCGTCTATCTCTTTCCTTCGAAGGTTCCTCCTTTTCTGGTGACACCAGCGGCGAAAGCGAGCTCTTGGACCCATTGGAAAGCCTGAAGAAGCCCCGAGCTTTGTGTGACAGCTGTGAAGAATGGGATGTTTGAGACTCCGACCGGTGGAGCGCCGAACCGGTGGCCTTGGCATCCTTGGAATGCTTCTTGAAGAGAGGCATGATTAGAGCAAGGTCACGTGATCGTGCGCATGCGCTCAATCATACCGGCCCGATGCCATGGCAACCATCAGTGAGCAGAGACTAAGGTTCCAATAAAGCAGCGACGGCGGCCTTGCGGCGGCCTTAGTCAGAGATTAGGTGGTAGATCCGGAACAATGCCATTGATAGTTGTAAGGACGAATCGCCGGTTTGAGGTGATCTGTCGATCCTGGTGATTTCAAATCTGATCTTTGATGAAGCCGTAGAGATGGCTGTCAATGGCCACTCCATGTCTAGCCAGGGCAGTCAGGCCATGGCAGACATGGGGCAGGATTTTTCCCAATGGGTCGATCACGTGTGGAACCTGAGCGCGTCGTCAGGGGAGCCGAGGGGACACAAAAACACGTCGCGCCTGGAGACTCACCTTTTGTCAAGGCAAAAATAAATATACAGAGTCGACTCAACCTTCGCTTGAGGCCCTTGATCTGATTGTTTCACCGCTCGTCATGACCAGCATTTACACCTCGGATATCAAGCACCACCGAAAGGCGCCGCCGCCGCCGGGATCAAATCAACCGACCCCCCAAACTAGCATCACCATGGCCTCCACCATCGACAATGAATTGGCCGCCCAGACAAACAAACAGATCCTGCTCAACATCAACTCCAACAAGCGTCAAAGCGGGTGGGTACATGTCAAGGACGACGGGATTTTCACGTCGTTCCGGTGGAACAAACGATTCATGGTGATCAATGACAAGACCCTCAATTTTTACAAGTCGGAGCCCATTCAGCACACCACGTTCGACGCCCAGTCCATGAACACCAATGCCCCCGATTTGTCCTTCCCTCTCAATCTTATAAGCAACATCCAACTCAGACCCAATCTGGGATACACAAAGACATCGCAACTGATTGAAATTGTGCCCAAGAACGGCAGCAAAAGCATGCTCATCTCCATCAAGTCCAATAATGATTACCTCGACTGGCTCGATGCATTCACCACCAAGTGTCCGTTGATCAACATTGGCAATCCCAACTCGTCCAATGTGTTAAATGGTAATGCCGGGGTGTCGAACCCCACCAACTTCACTCACAAGGTTCATGTTGGGTTCGATCCCGCCAGTGGGAGTTTCACGGGATTGCCCGATACCTGGAAAAACTTGTTACAGCATTCCAAAATCACCAACGAGGACTGGAAGAAGGACCCGGTGGCCGTCATTGAGGTTTTGGAGTTTTACAGTGACATCAATGGGGCGCTGGCCAATTCGACCCCCGCCAACTCGCCCGCCATTGGCCAGAACGCCAAGGTCAATATCCTGGATTGGACAAAACACCCGGCAACAAAGCAAGCCAAACCCCTAGGCCCGCTGGGGTTGGAGCACGAGTTCAAGCCCACCAGGGTGGCCCCGAAGCCCCCGGCACCATACCACTTGACCCACCATCTGAGCAAGTCCCTTGGGGGAGAGTCGGACATTTCTCCACTCAACAACTTGCTCAACAACTCAAAGAAGGAGAAGGACCTTGTGCCCGTGAGAAAGGCGCCGGCGCCGCCCGGCGCTGGCGCGTCATCTGCGTCGAAGCCTACCGGCCTAGGCATCCAAACCACATCCCAATCACCCTCCACCATCCCCCGGCAAATACCGCCAACCCTCCCCAAGAACAGAGTGCATCCCGACCTCAAAATCCAGACCGCCACTGCCAATAGCGCCAACACGGCAAAGTACCCCACACCCCCCGCCAGCGCTCCCGCCACGGGTCCGGCCTACATTAAGCCATTTGGTCTTACCAAGGGCCAAGTACAACTGCCTCAGCGACAACATCCTCCCCAGCCACACAGTGCATCTGCTCACCAACAACACTTCAAGGGTGTGAATGTGACCCCCGCCATTGATGCTCCCATCAAACCTCTTCAACCAAGAACGCAGAACAGACCGGCCGACAACCAAAAGCAAGTGGAGAGCAAGCCGGGCAAGGCGGTGAGCCCGCCGCTTGGGCCCGCCCCCACCAAAACCGCCAAACAGGTGAAGAAGGAACGGGAAAAGCTCAATGAGATGCAAATCATCGCCAAGCTCAAGACAGTGGTGAACAACAACGACCCCACGCCTCTTTTCAAGATCATCGAAAAGGCGGGCCAGGGTGCTTCGGGAGCAGTGTACCTCGCCGAGTCCCTCATCAAGGGACAGGAGCACCAGAAGGTGGCCATCAAGCAGATGGATCTCAACGTGCAGCCACGGAAGGAACTCATCATCAACGAGATTCTCGTGATGAAGGACTCCCAGCACAAGAACATCGTCAACTTCTTGGACTCGTACTTGCGGGGCAACTCCGACTTGTGGGTGATTATGGAGTACATGGAGGGAGGCTCCCTCACCGAGGTGATAGAAAACAACGAGTGCAAGCTCACCGAACGGCAGATTGCCACCATTTGCTTCGAGACGCTAAAAGGATTGCAACATTTGCACAAGAAACACATTATTCACCGAGACATCAAGAGCGACAACGTGTTGCTTGATGCCAAGGGAAACGTCAAGATCACCGACTTTGGCTTCTGTGCCAAGTTGACCGATCAACGCAACAAGCGGGCCACCATGGTGGGCACGCCCTACTGGATGGCACCGGAGGTGGTGAAGCAAAAAGAGTACGACGAGAAGGTGGATGTGTGGTCGCTCGGCATCATGACCATCGAGATGATTGAGGGCGAGCCACCGTACTTGAACGAGGAGCCATTGAAGGCATTGTACTTGATTGCCACCAACGGAACACCCAAGTTGAAGAAACCAGATCTCTTGTCCAACAGCATCAAGAAGTTCTTGTCGATTTGCTTGTGTGTGAATGTGATGTATCGGGCGTCCACCGACGAATTGTTGGAGCACCTGTTCATCCAACACAAGAGCGGCAAGGTGGACGAGTTGGCGCCGTTGTTGGAGTGGAAGAAGCAGCCCCAGAACTATACCGATGACGATTAGGGAGGTTCCCCGACCGGCTTGTCAACCATTGCCACGAGGTAAACGAGGGAGCACCATCGCTTGATGATCCCACTTAGTTGCAACTACTCGCTTTAAGTGAATGCATCAACTGTGATGATGCATCACTTTGCTGGTCTGACTCATTACTTGTTGCGCTTGATTCGTCCCTTGACTGCATCATTCTTTGACAATCACTTTGCAGCATCAAGTGATGTCTCAAAAGTGGGCAAGTGACTGAATGCTCATTGATGCATCGCCGTGACCTATCACTCATGCATCGCCACCCCGCCTAGCCGCAACTGATGTATCAGTTGATTCATTACTCAATCCGTCGCCATGACTGATATCACTTGGACAAGTCACTTGCTTCTGCTGCACACCCTCGCTAACCACAATGCACATACCACATGACATTAGACCTACGTACACAGATAATGCGCTAACGGCACTTTCGCATAACCCACGCAGCCGAATGCACGCCATGTCGGTAGCAGAACCACCACCATTAGAGTAGCTCAGAAATGTATTCCTTTGGCATGGGGTAGTTGGCCGGCGGCGGCTTAGGGTCACATGACCACGTGCAGTCTGTGAGATTTAAGCGCTGTGCGTTGAGATACATATCGAACGCACGGATTTGCCTGATGCCACGCATCGAGATTTTAGGTGGGCAGAGGCAGATCTATTCCAGATGGCGGCATAGATGAGCCTCCGCGAAAGGCAGGAGATCCAGGAGTTGTTGAAGCCGTGTGGTGTGGCAATGCGAGAGCATGCGCATTAGCACTCTGTGCTTAGAGTATGCATTGCTGCTTATGCTGGAGACCCACCACTCGAATATTTTATGAGGCGCACTGGTACTTACACGTATGGACGGCAGTTATAGCAGACATGCCTGGAGGCGATGGGGCCAAAAGTGGCCAGGAACCGTTGTGTAAAATCAATCGATGATGCTTTTTTACGAGACACACAACCACCTTGTCGACACTTTAATTGGGCCGTTGCGTATGAGAGGGGAATGTTGATGTGTCGAGACGTTTCAGTGGGGGTGAAGCCGGGATGGGTTGACAATCCATGGCGAATCCGCCGAGGGAGTTTAGAGGCGGAGTTATCAGGAGATAAACCCTAAACAGTGGGGCCAGGTGGGTGGGTAGCAGGAGGTGAAGCGGGAGGTGGCGGGAGGATTTACCGAGCTCGCAAACGATCACGATAAAAAAAAAATAAGAAAAAAAATATCTCGACAAACAAAAAGCAGGACCACAGGCACAACCAGAAACTTGAAACCACGACAACCTCTGGGTGTCGAGATTTAGGGGGAAAAGTAGGGGTATTGTGGAAAAAATTTTCCTCTGCTTTTTTTTTTTTTGCAGACGCCAGTGGTACAGGCGGTTGTGATGTTCTGCACATGAGAAACATGATCCCGTGCGGTGCATCTAAATCAAACTAAAAGCACCCATCTGGCGCCAATCGTGAAAAATGGAAGATCTTTGGGATTTTCGTAGAACTTTTGGCGAAGGCCGATCGCCTGATTCTCATCGGAGTATTGTTTTTAAACACCGTACAAGCGTTTGATTGGAGCAGACTGACACAAAGGGGACGTTAATTCGTAAATAAACTTGAGGCATTGACGGAGAAGTGAAAAGCTTCCTAGCAGGGAAGCGATTGTAGAGAAGAACATTTAACGGGGATCGAAGAGGGGGGATGACAGAACAAGTGGAGGTTGGATCCACAAAAACTTTGCACTGGTGCATGCCGGTTGAATCCCTCTCTGGTTTTTTTTTCTGCCTGCCCCTCGTCAAGCTCATTGGTTTGAAAACGCATTAACGTAATGCTCCTCGGGGTGATACACCTGCGTCTCGTGTTCCTGAGGAATGTAGCCGAGAGATCCCGGGAGCCACAGGCTGGTGCCCCCACTGCTCGATCTATAATGTTTTTTTGAGGTGGGGCCACTGAGGCTATTGGAAGCCGAGCCGCCCGGTGGCATGGTGGTGGCAACTGACAGCACGGATCCGTTGATGTTGGAGTTCATCAGAAACTCACTTGACGCCAGAATCGACCCAAAGTGGCTCTGCTGAGGGAACATGTGCGAGAAGTGCTGCGGTGGGAAAGGTGTGTAGAGAGGCTGAGGAGGTTGTCCCTGTTGGAGTTGGTAGTTTTGTTGCTGCTGAGGAAGCAGTTGCTGAGGCAGTTGTACTTGCAGCTGCAGCAGTTGTTGCTGTTGCAGTTGTTGTTGCTGCAGCTGTTCGATATGATACACCGGGTACTGAGGCATGAGATACGGGTTGAACGACGCATTCAGGCCCGACGTGGGGCCCGGCACAATGCTGTTGCTGTAACTTGCGACTGAACCTGCCAGCGCCCCGCTTGTCAGACCCATGGCCAATGGCCCGCCAATTGATCCTTGTCCAGCAATTGAGTTTTGCGCCGAGTTTACCGCCAGGTTGGTGGACGCCACCGAATTGTGGAGACGAGTGGCCCCGGTAAACGGGTTGATGAAGGTGAGTTCATTGGAGTTGAATTGGGAAGGATACCCAAGGTCATCTTCGCGTTTGAACTCGTAGGGATACTGTGGATGGCGGAATTGGCCTTTTGGTGGCAGTTGCAACGATTGCTGCAGTTGCTGCTGGTTTTGGTAGTAGATGCTGGGGCGGGGCAAATTAGGATGTCGAAGATAGGAGGGCTGCTGCAAAAGAGTCATGTTTTGCAATTGGTAATTTGTATCGAGGAAGTAACTTGCCTCATCCTCAATGGGGATTTTGCCCCCAAGTGACAGCTCCTTTATGGCGTCCCAAAGATGATGGGAGATGTTGAGATGCTTGAGGTCACCAAGCAGTGGGCGTTGCAACCTTCCACTTAAAACATCATCAGCATTATAGTAACTGATTAAGTGGATGGTTTGCGACTCCTCCTTCCGCTCAACATTGACATCTTTGCTGGAAGTGGTGAGAGAGAGAGTCTTTTTGATGAGCCCCTGGTCTTTGAACACATAGTTGGTCATGCCGTTGATACGATACTCATCCTCGACAACCGGCGGAGGAGCCAAGGGGTCGGGGTTCAGACTGATGCGGCGTTTCTTCTTCTTCTTGTCATCCTTTTCACTGAGGGTGTGTTTGTCCAACTCACGATACACAAGAAAGCGGCCCAAGATCCGAGAGGGCAGCCACGCCACGCCATCGGTCCATCGTTTGATACCCGAATGTTCCTCGATAAAGACAAACACGTTACCCAGACGTATAAGATTGGGTCTTTCCCGCTCGTGGGGTCTTCTAGATATGAGATGAAGATCCTTATCCACTATGGCTTGGATGATGAGAAGAGCATCTTTGGTGGAGCCCACATACCCATGATATGAAGGCGATAGTTTTGTTGAAGACATTTAGATTCAAGGGTCCTTCACCAAGCCAGTGTTGAGTTTAGAATTGAAGCGAGGTCTACCAAATAGACAAAATTGGAGTGGGTTTGAGTTGGAACTTCAATCTTAGATTTGGAGATGGAGGGAAAGGCTTTCTTCATATAGTTGCAATTGAAGAATCTCGGGGACGGGTGCGGGACTCGTAAAGGGGATTTGCAAAAAAGCCAGCCAGATGGGATATGGGAAAAAAAGAAGTAAGTTGGCCAAATTTAAATCAAAAAGCTTCTTGGTATAGTCATGAGTTGTAATCTGCCAAAGTGTATCACAGGGCAAAAAAAAAAAAAATTAATTAATTGTAAATAAAATTAAATATACGTATGTGCGAAATAAAGGGGACATGTATACAGGAATTACACAAAGCGGCGTGCGCTGGGTGCGTTTGTAATACAATTGCACGCATGCGCCACTGGTGCGTTTTGTCATGCAGGCGCGCCAGTGGGCGCGCGCGGTGGCCACGCTTGTTTGGGACAGTCCCCCATGCAGCGATAGCTGTGAGTGAACGGCAATCTGAGATGGCCGCAGGGCCCATTTTTCGCAAAGATTCTCTCGCCACCCAATCCAGTAGTCTTGCACACCTATCCAGACTCCTCCAAACCACGTCATGAAATGACACGGGGCTGGGGACCCCTCTCCTTCTAAAAAAAGACAACCTGGACTCCTTCTCCAAACGACACTCCTGAGCGGCACCGGCGCCAGCTGCATTCTTTCCCATGACCATGTCAGGGCAATTCGAATAAGCATACACTACAATCAATTGTTCACCTCGTGAATTCAACAACGACACAAACTAATTGTTGCAACACAATCCACAGGTTGGGGCCGCAGGCCAAGATGACGGCGATAGAGGAACCTAAAGTGGCCTGCAACACGGTCAAGCCTTTTTTCCAGAACAATGTGAGTGGCAGGTCCCTTCCTCCTACCCATTGTGATATTTTTGCCATGCGGGTAGGTGGGAGGGTAGCGCCGCAAACAAAATAGAAGATTGTACGAGATACAGAAATAAAATTCACCACACAACTGATAAACACAGAAGGATGAAAACACCCACGTCTCTGGCAACGGTGGGAGGGCCAATGAAGCAAGGGAATCTCGATTGAAAGGTTATTCGCACCTCGAAAAACCACATTTTGACTTTAGAGTATCCCGGTGAGGAAAAAGTTACCCAGATCATGCCGCATGGCGAAATATTTGCTCGTGGTTGTGACGTTGCACCAACCGTGAAACGATCCTCGCCGTTGCTCCCCGCCCCCCCCTCCGTCCTTGGTGGTCTTGGGAAGTTTGGTGGCACCCGGCTCGCACCACTGTTGCAAACTACACATCGCCGTTGGTTGGTGTGTCACCTTACTACACCGCACTTGTCACCCAACACACGGCCCAACACCCGAGCCGGGGCTGGCCCACCACTTGTGTGGCGGCGACCCTGAATCATGCCGTCTCGGACTTGTGCATCACGCCGGACCTTCGATGCAACGCTCCAGGTACTCAATGCAGCCCAAGCCTTTGACCGACGCACCGCAGGCGTCTGTTAACCCAAGTCTCGGCCTTCGCTCGTCAATGCATTGCCTGCCCATTTTTCCCCACTTAGCCGCCTTAAACGACACAAAAGATCGGCTTTGTTTCTCCAGTGCATCGGAGGCCCGGGGTGAGGTACCCTATTGAAGGGCTGCGAATTTTCAATGCATGAAGGTTTTTTTTCGGCCGTCCTCGCCCCCCTCCTTCCCGCCAAAAAAAAAAAAAAAACCTGCTTCCCCCACATGATGAGACTCTTTTTTTCCAGTGTGCACTAGCGGGGAGCGCTAGTTCTTGCGTGCGCAGTGCCGGCCAAGTATCATCTAGGCATGGACACAAAAAGATGATTTGATTGCATCATGAGCATACCTTCGGTAATGTGCCACGGTGCCTCGATCTTGTTTATCCACGTCTTCACATGTAGTGGGGTGCCCAAAGAAATTTGCCTCCGGTTGGGACAACAGTGAGACCCTAGGGAGAAAAAACGAGGCTCTCTCAATTATGCGGACTTTCATGCCTCGCACAATTGACTTAGTTTACCCGTTACAGCTGAGACGAGTTGTGGTTTAGAATCCATTGTCAGATACAGGAAGATTGGCGTGCGACGGGTCAGAAAAAAATATTCGAGACCCATCGCAACAAAAAAAAAACGAGACAGGAAAATGAGACAAATGACAAACAAGACATCCCGCGCTCGGGCTTGACGAGACGGCCGCAGTGATGAGCCCGTCGGGCGTTGCCGAAAAGGGTCATCAATAACTGGATCATTTAATCTCGTAACTTACTGCAAATGTTGCACGGCTGCCGGCACGTGACCCGAGGAAAGCCTCCGCCCCACTTCCCCCCCTTAGTCACGTGCGGGGCCGCCCCAGCTCACGCAACCACAGCAACACCACAAACTTACACCTGTGCCATATGTCATTGATAGACCAGGGAGACTTCTCCCGCTACCTCCCCTCGTACCGGCTGCTTCTAAGTCCCAATGCCCGGTACGACTACAAAACGCACTCGCTAGTCCCCCTCACCCCACACGAGCTTAATGTGATTCGGTCCATCCATGCTGCCAAAAAGAACAGTGGCAAAATCAAAATGAAGTATAAGCTGTTGCTTTCAGACGTGAGCCGGCGAACGCTGCTTCTCCTGATGAAGATTCCGATCCGGCATCTTGGCACAGCCAAGCCCTCGTTTCGGAGTCTCCCAATTGAGTTGCAGCGCCATATTCTCTACTTTGTTGATGACTTTGAAAGTTACAAGGGTCTTCTTGCGGTCAGCCGGCACATGTACGTGCTTGCCAAACCGTTTGTGTACTCACAATTGGCGTTTTCGCTGACATACCGGTTTGGCCAGTTCATAGCATACCTTCGATTGAACTCGCACATCGGGGAGCTCGTCCATGAGGTTGATCTCTCGGGAATACGGCCGTCAAACTATCTTGTCGAGGACGACGACGTTGAAAGCGAGGAAAAGCCCTTGGCAGGCTGGAGAGACTGGAAGTTCAAAAACAACCCCCTCTATACCATGCACGTTCCCTTGACCAAGGTCCACAGTGTGGGCCAGGTGTCTGTCAAGCTGGCCAAGTCGGCGTCGTCGAAAAAAAGGCTTTCCAAGCTTCTAAAAGTCAAAAAACGCCGAAGCGAAACAATCCCGCCAGCCACCAAGCGCCGCCAGCCGGAAGCCCTGCACCTTGACACCAACACTTCAGAGCACCCTCCGCTCAACAAGTTTCTTGCCAGCTATGCCGCCAGCAAGGATGTCCCCATTGGGTACGTGCTCCACCTCATTCGGCTCTGCCCCAATTTGGTGAGGATCAACTTGGGCAATCTTTCGCTTTCCATGGACTACGAGATCTCCCGAGCGGACATCTTCAAGTACCAGACGTTCGACCTCATGAACAACTACCCAAAGGACATGGTCAAGCACATTGACAACGTGGTGGACTCGTTGTATGAAAAGTCGGTGTACAGTCTTGAGCTGCCCCTTCTACGGCCCCTTGACCTTCAGCAGCCCCTCTCACAGGCGTCGTCCATGTTTTCGCTCAGTTTCGCCAAACCAAAGTACAACAGCTTGCTTCCACCGTTGCCCCCCACGGTCACGGACATTTCCTACATGAACAAAGGCGACGGCAAGGTGTACCTCAGCGACCTCAACCTCAAGTCCATCAACGCCAACTGCCTCAAGCGGGTGCACGAGACAGAAATCCTCTCCACCATTATAGACGTGCACACCACCAGCGACGGCCCTTCGCTCACCTACATCAACCTCTCTTCCATGGTGTGGCTCAACAAGCTGGTGGTACGGGACTTTCTCATGCAACTTCTTCGAAGCGTTCCCACTGAAGTTCCCGACGATTCCAGTCTCGACAGTATGGACGCAAATCTTGCTTGTCCCTCGCCCCTTGACCTCACTGTTGATCTCACTGACTCAGGCATGTACAAAAACCTCCCCTGGGCCACGGAAATCGACCTCGCCACCACACCAGGCCGGCTCGTGGCGGCGAAAATCATCCACAACCAGCTTCTCGACGTGTTCCACGATTTCGTCAACCGAGAGCGCCGGCGCCGAGGCCCCATGGCGGAAAACTTCCTCCTGTGAAAGTGAGTGGCTGCGTTCTGCACGTGTGCATGGCACCTTCACCTGCCAATTACATTCCAGTTTGTGTCAGTGTGTCACACCAGAACTCCGCCATTGTGTACATGGATCTCCGGTGCAGACTAGCCTCGTGTTCGTATTACACAATCGAGCCGACCCATCACTCATGCACTTGCCCGACGGTTGTACAGTGGGTGTCTTGTGCCTCGTCGAGGCACGGTCTTTTCTAGGCGGCTAATGCAAGTGAACCGGCTTGGCGCTAAACTCCTGGTGGTGTCCTCCCGTTGGCTGGCGCCATCAGGTGTTGTCAATCACTACATAGTCATGATTCATCTACGTAGCACCAAAGCCAGTCCTACTGAAGACACCGATGGTGTCAAGGATTCTATCCTTCAACGTGGATGGCTCTGCTAATGGCTTCGCCATCAACATTGCCAGATATCCCAAGCATCAGGTCATCACCATTTCATGGATCGCCAGCGAAAGCGGCAACCTCGAACGGCGATGGTTTTAGAGCTGGTGTTGTTCTAGACCCCCTCTTCTCCCCACACCGAGCCCGTGACTGTAACGCTCGTGGCATGGGGCCAAAGAAGAGGTCAGTGTTGAAAAATTTTGCGCGGGCCAAAGTCCCAGGTTAACGCGGCACCCGGGTGCAGGGCGTAAATGTCAGCACGGATCTAAAAATACGGTGCAGCGATTGTGGCCAGGCTTCTATTCTGCTGCACAATCTAGTGCGGTGGGTCCACCTGGTCATACAATCCAAATCATTTTGAAATGTGCTGAATATTGATTCATGCACCATGCGATAAGATCTCGGGAAGTCCCGAACACAAGCTTCACACATGAGATAAGGACAGGCCCAGTGTGCTCAAATTCTGCAAACAGCGGTGGAAGGCTGAAGCGTCGCGCAGCACAAGGTTTTAAACTTAGCCTCTCATGACGGCGGAGAATAATCGACACCAGAAAAATATTCACGGTGGTTTCCGACCCAAACAACGCCATGCGCCATGTACCCACAAAACGCATCCTGCAGATCTCGCAATTGATGAAAGCTTCTCGAATACACAGATACGCCCACGTCTACCTAAACTGCCCCCGCCCCTCAGGTACCCATCTCCAACACGTTTCCGTGGAAGATTCACCTGCGGGAGCCATGCGTAAGATTGCCTAGTTGGAAAACTATTTTTTTTCCCCAATTTCTTGCTGCCACTTTGCGGCCACGGCCGCCTTTTTCGTCCTGCTATTATAAGCATAAACCTACACAGGGCAAGGGTTCACCATTGGTCCCGACGGAGAGTTTGGCTTTATTTTCCCTTTCAATCCACTGATCACGAAGTTACTCGTCCTTACTACGTATTGTTGCAAAAAAACGATCAACCCCAGCACGGCCCCTCCATTGTCCGGTGCTTTCGGAATCGTGATCATTTGAAAACGGCAGTTACGGTGTCGCTCTCGTATCTGGAAGTATGCCCGTTTCTGAGATGACAACACAATTTCAGGTAAATTTGGCATCTCGTAATCCCGTCCCTCGATTCCAGTCTAGGCAACCGTCTTCAATTGACTAAAGCTCTGAAATTCCACCCAACTTGGAACTTCCCAGTGCCACCCGCTGGAGATTTGTGCTTATGTAAGCGCCCTTTGGGAATTCGCGCGGTTCCCACCATGTCCGACCTCTCAGCCAAGTTAAATGCCTTCAAGAAACAAATCCGGAGCGGGCCATCTGTTGTAAGTAAGCGACTGGTTGCTCCCGCCAAGCCGGCGCCTGCGCCGCCTCCGGTTCAGAAGAAGGAAGAGCACAAGCGGCCCTTTGCTGAGTCCGTCAACGAAGCCATCAAGCGCCACAAGGCCAACGCCAACCATCTCCTGGGGTCCCATCTCTCGACCCAGCTCCATTTGGCGGTGGAATACATAAAGCAACATGACACCCCGGTGCCGGTAAGCAAGCTCCAGCAGTATCTTGCCTTCGACATATCAGATACCCTTTTGCCCTTGCTCAAGGGGATTGATCGCATCAGCTATGACCCGGAAAACAACACCCTCGAGTATGTGTCACTTCATAATATCAGAAACGGTGACGACCTTCTTGGGTTCTTGAGGACACAACCCACTTTCAGAGGAGTTCTGGTGAAAGACCTCAAGGATGGCTGGGCAGGGTGTCTCCAGGCCATCAACGACTTGGAGGCTGAGAACAAGGTGTTGGTGCTTCGAAACAAAAAGGAAAATACTCCCCGGTTGGTGTGGGCCAACCTTGGTGGAGAGATTGGGCTTATAGATGACGACTTCCGCGAAATGTGGGCCCAGGAGAAGGTTCCTGATGCGGATGAACTTTACCAGAAGTTGATTGATCAGGGATTGAAGCCAACGGGGGCAGATCCTCAGGCCGTGAGAAAGAAGCCGGCGCAACAGGAAAAGAAACAAAAGAAGGCAAGGAGGGGCAAGATCACAAACACCCATATGAAGGGTATCTTGAAGGATTACTCGCAACTCGTTTGAGTATTCCTCCACGCAGAGGAACAGAGAGAAGCAGCTATTATATGGATCCCCACCTCTGGATGAGATGGTAATTGAGCTTCTGGCCTTCTCCTCTATTGTCATGGCCCCCCGGCCAAAGGCACTGCATTCACTCCATATACAATGAGACACGTCAAGTATGCGTAGCCTCCCTCGAGGTGGGTGGGTGATTCGGCGTGCCCAGATATACGCGCGCCCATCTGCGTTGTAATTTTCCGTCCGTGTGTTTTCTCGAATTCTCCTGATCGTTTAACATGTCTGGTATGTCCACCGCAGCACCCCAACGGATCAAGAAGGGAAGATGTGATACGTCGCACGTCTGGTGATGAGAAGTGATTGGCCTCCACGGTTGAAAATGCCTGCCAACTTCAACCCGTCATTCCCCGTCTCGTCACATCTTACCCTGATCTCACAATCCCCCGGGTTGTACTAACACCAGTCGATTTTAACACCGTCGCCACGGAATTCTGCAATTTCTACTACCAACAGTTCGACTCCGACAGAACCCAATTGGGTAACTTGTACAGAGAGCAGTCCATGTTGACGTTCGAGACTTCTCAGTTGCAAGGAGCCAAGGACATTGTGGAGAAGTTGGTGTCGTTGCCTTTCCAAAAGGTTGCCCACAGAATCTCCACCTTGGACGCCCAGCCCGCGTCGCCCAATGGTGACATCTTGGTCATGGTCACGGGTGAGTTGTTGATTGACGAGGAGCAAAACGCCCAGCGTTACTCGCAGGTGTTCCACTTGATCCCAGATGGCAACTCCTACTACGTCTTCAACGACATCTTCAGATTGAACTACTCCTAGTCGGCATGTGTGTTAATATACAATGAAAAAAAAGCAGAAGCATCAGTTTTATTTCAAACAAAGAGCCGAAACAGAGTTGACTACCTCTTCGAGCCCCTGAAGGTGATCCATCTCTTTTTTGTAGTGATTCTTATTTGTTTGGACCCCGGTTTGACGCGGGGCTCACAAAACAATCAAACATGTCAGATCAACCCACTGTTCCTGTCGTGCCTAAACGACCAGTCAGGAAAAGCGCATCGGCGGAGCCAACAGCTGAGCCGGCGGAGCCATTGGTTCCGCCCCGGCCCGTAAAAAGGCAGGCCGACGTTGTACAAACAAATGAGTCAGAACCCTTGACCCCAACCGTACCCGACCAAACACCCAATTCCATCTCCCAGCCAACCACCACAGAACCGCAGGCTGTTCTCAACTCAGAGGCTGACCAGTCCGATTCAGACAGTGCCGAGGTGGATGGAGACGCTACCCCGGGGAACTCCAACACAAAGGTCTCGTTCAAGGACGACATTGACGATGGGGAGCCGGGGGCAGGATCGGACTCGTCAAGTTTCAACGACGACCAGGAGACGGTCCAGGAGGATGTGTCGCAGGAGGAGGTGAATGAGGTGGAGACACCTACCGAACAAGAGCAGCCCCAAAGTGAGAGGGTGGAGGAGGATGTGGTTGAGACTAGGGCGGAACAGAGTGAGTCTGTGAACGAAGTAGTGGAGGCCGAACTGGTGAAAGAATTCGTGAACGAGCTGTCTAATGAAGTCGAGGAGGAACTGTCCAAGGATGGACCAGTCAAGGAGGATAGTGAAGTGCTTCAAAACCCTCAATTGGAGGAGTCCACTCCCACTGAAGTAACTAGAGACGACATTGAGCCTAAAGTACCTGAGCCTCAGGTCACTGATGTGACACCTCCAGATGATACCCCACCATCTGGCTCAGACGTGTCGCCTGCAACCGCAGAAGAGTCTGTGGATGACGTGAAGCCAGACTCCGCAAACACTACACCCACAGCTCCTATCCTCACCAAAACTGAAGCTGGTGCATCCACCTCCGGACCTGTGCCGATTGTCCCCAAACGGCCCAAGAAGCCTGCTAAACCATCCAGCGCACCGGCGACTGAGGCTTCTACTATAGACAAGCCCGTCGCATCATCGGAATCCAAGAAGGCACCACCTCCAAAACCCAAGAAACTCTCCTCGAAGATCGCAGCATTCCAGCAAATGTTCAATCAACAACCCCCCGAGCTCGAGCTGAAGGACTCATCTACCCGAGGCAAACTCTCAAGCGACAAAGTCAAGTTCGCCCAGAGTCTACAGGGAGTGATGGGTCGAGGCATAGCCCTTCCTGGGATGGTGAATCCAGCCCAGCTACCTCCAGCCAGTGAAAGTATTGCTGAAGCTGATACAAGTGTTAAGCCGATTTCGAAGGTCACAAGGGCAAAAGGACCCAGGGGCAAGCGTCTCCCTCAGGCATTAAAGACACCAGCAGAAGTGCAAGTGGCATCGCGGTTCGAGGTGTTTGTGGAGGAGTCGTGGAGTGTGAGTCTCAAGAAGGAGAAGGAAGAGGTGAAGGAGAAGGAGGTGAAGGAGAAGGAGGTGAAGGAGGAAAAACAAGCAAAGAATGACGCGGTTCCTGAAGACAAAGAGGCCATAAACGAGGAGAGCGTGGAGATCTCCGAAGCAGGCGAGAGGTTCGGAAGTGCCGCTGAGCTGGACTGCACCGTTGAGCTTGGGTCTGTTAAGGAATCAACGAAAGAGAACGTTAGCATTGCTGAGACTGCTTCATCTGAAGTCGTTGCCGGTCTGTCGATATCCGAGGTCAGTATCGGCGAACCCGTGACCGCATCTGATGTGAGTACCGGTGACCTCGGAATAGAATCTGAGGTGAGAACCGAAGACCTCGCAACCGAATCTGAGCTTAGTTCTGACGACCCGGTGACAGCGTCAGAGGACGCTCCCCAAGCCATCTCCCAGAATATTGGCCTTGAAGTCCAAGATGATAATGAGGAAGGTGCTTCCCTGAACCCTACAGCCCATATCCAGAAAGAAGAGGACGCCTCATCGGAAAATTCCGAGTCGTACACCATCCTAGTTGAAACCCCCAGCCAAAGCTCATAATGTTAGTCTACTGCACATCATGATATCGTTTATTCGTGAGTCGTAATCTCCATTCTGTTGTTCTCAGCACCATTCTTGTCTATTATTTTTCATCAGACTCGTTACCTGGAGTTGAGCTATCGAACTTTTTGCAGTCGGTCTCGTTTGTCTCGGTAGAACGCTTCACCTCTATATTTTCCTTTGATTCTTTTTTCTCTGACTCGTTTGGCTTCTCCGCCCCTTTTGGCTTCCCCTCTTCCCGTAGCTTCTGTCTCAACTCCCTCACCTTCTTCTCAATGATCTCCTCCTCCTCCTCATTATCCTCTAGCTCCACCCGTAGCTCCATGCACTTGATTTCAATGAGTCGCTTTGACTCGTGCTCATCAAGAATCTTGCGTGCCTTGCGGCGGTTGGACTCTTTCTGAGCACGCTCTTCCTTTCGCCGTAGCACGTCTTGCTCGTGCTGTCTCTTCTTGTAATGACCTGTATTAGCACCCTCAAGGGACGCCAAGTTGCGTTGGACGTGTCCTGAGGTGGCGGATCCACGGGCGGACTGAAGCCCTATTCCATTGTATGACATTGTTCGCTTTTCTCAGTTAGCGCTTCGCCTATTTTTAAGTCGCTCGCGCGCAGGGTACAAAGACGGACGGCTATCCATCGAACGCGCTGAAACGACGGGCTTTCACACCCATATCCACTTGATTACACCATGATGAGGGTGTTACGATTATACAAGTTGAAAACAAGACTTGCAATCTTTGCCGTTGTGCTACTCGTCTTGTACACCACTGCGAAACAGACTTCAAACTCCGTTGACTATCGCAAGTTCTCTAGTTACAAATACCTAAACCCTTTCGGAGAATCTGATGAATCCGACACCATTGTATTCAAAGGGCCGTCCTCCAAGGGCTCAGATGAAGTCAAACCCATCGTGGGATCTTTAGGTCTGGACCAGACCCACCAATTTTGGACCCATGTGTTTGAGGTGTTTACCGAAAACCCTTTCAACTTTTCTGATATCCCAATCAATGGTGCAATCGCGTACATTGACAAATCACAGCAAAAGAAGGGCAAGAATACAAAGGAGGTTCTTCTTTCGAAGGCTTACATTCCCGATGAGGCAGTTGATGATATGAAGCTAAAACACGCACGTGTTCTAAAACAACTTCCCCCCGGTCTCGCCGATATCACCTTCAAGAAGGATACCAGTGGCGTTGTTCTCGTTGGCGGAGGGAGATTCTCTTGGCTTTCGTTCCTTTCAATTCTTGCTTTGAGAAGAGCGGGCTCAGAGCTTCCCGTGGAAATCATGATGCCCACATACCAAGACTACGAGGAGGAAATCGAATTCTGCACATCCATCCTTCCCGAGTACGGTGCCTCGTGTGTCGTCATCCCTGAGCGCTTGGGTCCGAGCGTCATGCTTGCATGGTCCAAGAAACTCGCCAACTATCAATTCAAATCTCTTGCCCTCATGACCTCCTCCTTCCAGAACATTCTCCTCCTTGATTCCGATAATGTACTTGTTCAAAATCCCGATCTGCTCATGGTGAGCGATGTATTCAAAGAGTATGGCATGGTCACCTGGCCCGATTATTGGGAACGCACCATCTCTCCCATCTACTATGACATCGCTGACGTCAAAGTCAATGAAAACAAACGAGTGAGATACAACAGGCTCCCGTTGAATCTACCTTCGGGCCAAGAGGCCAATGTTGAACCCACTCAAAAGGAGTCTGTTCCATTCCATGACCTCGAAGGCACCATTCCAAATCTTTCCACTGAATCCGGTCAACTTCTCATCAACAAAGCTACGCACGGAAAGACGTTACTCTTGTCCTTGTACTACAACCTCTATGGCCCCAATCTATTCTACAAGTTGTTTTCTTTGGGTGAACAAGGTGAAGGTGACAAGGACACATTCGTGGCTGCAGCTATTGTGACGAAACAAAAATATTACCAACTCAAATCGTTCATCAAGACTTTCGGCTATGCCGACAACAACAACAACTTCCAAGGAGTCGCCATGGGTCAAAAGGATCCAATCGCTGACTATGATAAGTATCAAAAGTTGGTTTTGTCTTCGAGTTCGAGGGAGCTAGCCGCCCCAATTTCGGAGCAAATCAAGACTCTCGAGGAGCTTCTACAGAAGGAGTTTCACAATCACAATGACGTCCCTGTATTTGCGGTTCACTGCAATTGGCCAAAACTCGATCCCCTCGACCTTATGAACAAGGAGGAAATCTATGATCAGGAGAATGGAAGATTGAAGTACAGATTTTACGGTGACCTCCGCGTGAGCACTCAGGATGGCAGCGATGAGAAAAGTTTCGAACTACAGCAATGGGAAACCATTTATGATGTTTTATGTGTCAAAAAATTTTCCCTCAGACACTTTCAGGATTCCAATATCGAGGATCTATGCCGTTTCGTTGAGAACCAGGTAGGATGGCTCAAGCAATAGGGTAGCGAGCAGTTTCCGTTTCTCTGATACTTTATATATTCATTCGTTCAATTGCAGCTTCAGGTAACTCAAAGCATGCGTATTTGAAACAACCCTTTCCATACTGTCTCACTCGGTCTACGGAGTCTTAGTGAAATCTTTTCCTTTACGTTTTTTCCCCTTTGCCCCCGCCTCCCCCGTCTTGTACAGCTCCAAGAACACTTTATGTAGGAGTAGAGATTTTACGTTTCGAGCATACCGATACATACGCTAAGTGACAATACCGGACACGGCTCCTATAACATAAAATTAGTATATAGTATCATAATTCTTGGAGATGCTAGAAAGTGATCTCAGTGATGAAACATCCCTAATGTTATGGTTCTGCGAAAAGATGAACCATAGGTGAAGGACAGAATTTATCGAAAATTCTGAGCATATGATGCAAAACTCCAAACTTACCCAGAGGAGTTTTTTTTGTGGAGTAGTCATCTTGACCACCATGAATAGACAAGACATGGAAGATCATGTCATTGAAAATTACCAAAATCCTGCACGTATTTTGCCGTAGTTAGCGAATCTGTAGAAAGAGCTGGAGAAGTTTGAGATTTGCTCTAACCAAGCTTTCCATTCAGCATCAAATACTGAAGGCCACGTTCTGGTGCTCATTCTTTAACTTTATATATAGGGAGTTGACGGTATAATGCTTTGATGTGAATCTTGACATAGATACTCCAGTTTACGATTCGAATGTGGTCCCACCGATTTCTCCGAGTAGAGCTTAGCGGAGTCCTGTGATTTGTATTTGAATTGACAAAAAGTTCCTAGTGGCCTGAGTCTACTGGCCAATAAGCTAACTTTCCCTTCTCGAGATTTGAGAATCAAGTAATCCGAAGTATCCTAATCACGACAAACGCAGTCCATGTCATTCCTACACCTTTCAAGAAATAAATTCATTATGCAGTTGCCTTAATCAGCTAAATATTCTGGAAAATCTGAGGACCCCTCCACTAGCAAATTCAAGACAGTGAGGCACGGTTGCTCTTACAGATTCAATCTTCAGAGATTTCAAGCTCCAGTCACCGTAAATGACATCGAAGGAGAGAAAGGTCCGGTTCAAATTTATGAGACATACTCAGGACGTGCATGATTTGGTTGATTTGACGAAATCAAGCAAGTTCACGACTCTGCAGGGTATCCTTGTTGTAGAGCAAAATTTCAGATCTCAAATTTGTGCACTAGCTGATAGTCCCCAAAATGCTCAAAAGGCATTAGCAAAAGGTCAGAACTCTCCTCGACACCTCAATAGTGACAGTCCCCCTGGTGAACATATTGTCTTGCAATTATGTTCTCTTTCCGTCATCTCCTCTTACTCGTTGGGAGTCACCTCAGTGGTGATTTGGCGAAATGTACTCAATAACGATGGATGATATATTCAGTGATAATGTTGTACATGACTGTTTGAACATTGTAACTTTTCTGTTTACAATTTTGTCCAGTCAAAGTGTTTAGACCAAATTAGTTGACAAGCCTGCTCACGCTGAACATGTTTCTCTTTGCCCAGAATGATTGACAGCGTATTCTAGTCTTAGGGATGATATGCATGAGCTCTAGACCACAGTTGACTAATGCGATAGAGATTATTGCAATTGCAACAGAGAGTGAATTATAAACAATCACTAAGCATGATCTTGATTAACAACAAGGCCTTTTACCTTGAGTGGATGAGATTCTAGCCAAGATGAAAAGTTTCATGCATTCACATCTAGTCATCTTCATGTAGCTCGAGCTTGCATTCCGTCAATTAAACACTGAAGAGATTCTTATCTCAAAATTTTCTGAAGGAGTACATCTCAGATCTGGCCCTTATGCTGCAAACGAAAGCACTTCAATGATACAAGTTTCAACGGATCATAAGGATCCACAATGATCAGTTGCACAATGGCCATACGTTGTACCCGTATGCGTGGGCCGACAGTATCAATCCTGAGTTAGCAACCGAATGCGTGAAACCCACTTTTTCACCCATTGAAAGATCTTATAGATATTGGAAATTCAAATGTCACTTAATGGGTACACACACAATTCTGCTCAAGAATTACTTCCAGAACTCAGGTCACATGCAACCATCATTTCTCTCAGGATGTTACAATTGCTTGGGTGATTCGTCACGACTGCAACAGCAGTCACTGTTCGTTGCTTTCCAGCCTCCATTTCACTACACATTCGTTTGATTCTTTTCGTTCTTCAATTGTACCCACCAGGCCCCTTCCGAGCTGATAGATGTCGCCTTGTAAGTAGCATGTGGATCACAACCCAAATAGTTCAGACAACAGGAGGCTGATCATAGCACGCAAAATAAAAGCATCCTAAAACTGCAGATGTCCTTCTTCATTCAAAAAACACTTCAATGCAAAAGTATGGTCGCTTCATTCTCACAGAAGGTTGTGTCAAGTTCAGCGAGGTATTAATCTACAAAGACGTCTTTGATATTCTGTGAATATCAGACAAGCTATTGCGTTTACGAAAGTAATAACTAGACCCAATTACAAAACACAATAGTTTGAGGAACTCATGGCCTTGGGGATTGTAGTTTGAATACAAAGGAGTTCCAGCAATCATCTCTCAATGGATGAAAACTTCACTTTTCATTTACGTGAGCACCAAGAATCGCTTGATCATCGATCCAATGTGAAGTTTTGTGTTCAATCTCTCAGCTCCGGTCATCCACCGCGAAGTAGCTAGGTTACTTCAGGTGTTTCAATTTCGCAGAGCAGGCGGCAGGAGTCAGGTTAGTGTAAGTTACTTGATTGCGTGGCAGACTTGGTACGTCGTTACGCCTTGGGCATGTTTCAGCTGGCTCAAGGGAACTCGTTATGCATTGCTCCCATTGCGAAGTAGAAGCCACCAACCCCAACTGAGGGATCTGTTGTTTTCGTGGCATAAGTCTATCTTTCTTGCGGCAATGAGCCCAAACTTTGAATGTTCGAACAAGTCTCATTACAAGATCACATCTTAAAAGCATCCTGGCGTTTTCCTGAGTATTTCAAGAGCTCATATTATTTCTATGAACGCCGAGGGTCACGCCATGCGTTGAAGTCAGATTATCTCGCTTTCACCGTAAAAATTGGCTGTGATGAAGCGGGTTTAGATTGGTCAAAGGCTCTTCACTGTATCAATACGACACTTCTTGCATGATACAACTCAGTTTTCAGCCTTTTCTACAATGGCAGAGGCCATTAATGTTGATACGACAGTAGTGCAAATATGCTTGTATTAGGTATCATGTCATGTTCGTTATGAGCTTCTTAATTGAATGATTTGTTCGGACGAAGTAGACGGGAGACGATCTTACGATTCGAAACGTGAAACGATGTATCCTATCCCTCTACAAATGTTTTTCGTAACTAGGGTGAAGCGAAGCGGACTGCAAGCGCAGCGGACTGCACATATCACCACTCTTAAGATGCTCAACGTTCTGCATACAGTGAATTTAGCCTTATCAGATCGTCATGGCGTTACGTTTCGGTATATTCAAGTTTACATGCCCAAGTAGTGCGACCGTCCAGACTGTTTTCCAAATTCCCACTTGATCATTTGTCAGTAGAGTTGATGACTGCACTCAAGTGAGCTTACTTTACAGAATTCGCAAATCTCGCAAAATACAGAGAATTTTACAAAAGTGAGAAACTACCCAGTCACTAACATGATTAAACCGGAAATTGAAAGACATGATAGTAAATTGACGTACATGAGAGGTGTGACAGACGATGAAACACCAATGGGAGGGAGCGAAGAGACCAGTCAAGGAATAGTGCAACCGGTAGCCGAGTTATTCTGACCAACACAACAACCCAGCTGAAAATCCGATAACAATTCATCAGGAACGTCTTGAGCGCAAGTGCAATCAGCGATCGGAAAGCCACCGGTTGAATCTGTTCTACGATTGGTCCTTGCGTAGATTTCTAGGATATTGTACCGATGGAGGCTATTCAAGCCATTATGATGTCTCTTGTAGTAGTTTGGACATCGAAACCTGTGAGTCGAAGCTAAAATTTTGTTATCGATATTGATTAACACATCTTGTCGAAGGTTCACATGGGTTTAACAGGTGCTTCTGCCCCTTCGTGTCACCTACAAGGAACAGGTTCCAGACTGTACCTAATAATAGACGGCCTCCGCTTCATGAGTTCGAAGCTGCAACCTGAGTTCCATGCAGTCACAGAGTGAAGTCAACGCTCGGGATTTCGGGATCCATCACCCCCTTGCATGTGTTCTAGAGGCTACAGAGAAAACATACAGCTTCTGGTCATGATCCTGTGGGTTTGAACAGCAAATCAAGCTGCAGCTGGGGCCTTGCATCCACGCTCGGGCTTCATATTAGTCATGACGTGTGAGAGGACTCCCAGGGATTTCTTATACCATTAGGTATTGTCCACATCAAGCAAATAATATTCTCAGTCGCCATCTGCCTCAAAATCACGTGTGCCGCAAGCTCAAAGGATGTAGCACATCCCACAATCAGCTGTTCTTCATCATTCTCTAATAGAAGTTGGGTGCACGGACAAATTTGGGATTGTGACAGAGAGGACAGTTCCTGGGAGTCTTAGCCTAATGTGGTGACTGAATCACTTAATCCCACTGGGTATCCCCTAGCGTATCGCTCATATTCCACACTTCTGCAGACAGACGCCTCAACTCAATGTAACTCAGACTCAATAATCTAGCGAGAAGCGTCATGCTTCAACTGAGGCTCGCTTGTGCAGCTTTTTCACCCGCGACGTTATCAACTTGCACCTGAAGTAGAGGAAACATAGTGATGTGAGCGTCAAATTCAGCATCGCAAGCCTCAGTTGCTTGACAAATCTAAGAGTAGCTTTTCCAACGACTGATGTGTGTCTTACGAGTAATAAAGTCATAGGGACACAACAAGTGAAGTTTTATCAAGCATGGTGAGAACAATGCCGTGATGCAGACACACAAGCAGCCTCGAGGCGAGCGGCTTCAAGTGTTGCGGAGCTGTTCAGGTATAAATAGACTGAATGGTTACAGATAGCTTCAACAACCACCTCTCAATGTCTCTTTCCTTCAAATGGCTACTCTCGGTGTCGTTAGCACTTACCAATGTGTTTGCTTTGAGCATTCCCTCAGCTGAAGTGATCAAAAAAGACGACAAGAAAGCACTACAACTCACATTCGATGTTAAGCAGAACCGTACAAGTGAGAATACTTTGGGGCTCTCGCGTCGTGGGGATCTTCCAGTGGAGATTTACAATACTGGGCATTCATACACAGTCGAGCTTTTAGTGGGAGAGCCCAAACAGTCTGTTGGCGTTTCAATTGACACAGGCTCATCTGATTTGTGGATTCCTGCCAATAGCGCCGGAGGCGTCTACGAACCTACGCGATCCTCTACTTTCAAAGACCTTGGCTCCGACTTCGTTATCCATTACGGAAAAGGAGATGTCAATGGGACATATGCTACCGAAAACTTTTTCTTGACAGACGATCTCGTCGAGGTCAAGAACCTACAATTTGGTCTTGCAAACTCAACCGCTGATATCACCACAGGTCTCCTTGGAATCGCAAGACCAAATCAAGAGGCAGCTAAGACGAAGTACGATAATCTCCCTATCCAGCTCAAAAACCAGGGCATTATCGATAAGGTAGCGTATTCTTTGTACTTGAACTCTCCAAGTGCTGCGAGTGGAACGATTCTTTTTGGTGCAATCGACAGAGCCAAATACAAAGGGGAATTGGCAAAGCAGGAGCTAGCTGGAACCAAGTATTTGGCAACCACGGTCAAGTCTGCAGATTATGGTGGAAAATCGTATTCAACGCCTTTCGAGCCTATCTTAGACTCTGGAGCCACAATCATCTACTTACCTCAAGATCTTGCAAGCGCCGTTCAAGCTGAGCTTGGTGCTGATGGTGACGAGGGTGTTGTCAGTTGCGATCAACCAAGTGACAAATACTTGACATTGAATTTTGAAGGGACAAGTGTGTCTATCCCGTATACCGAATTGGTGTGGCCTGCCTACTATGAATGCGTACCTGCAGTGCGAGGTCCTGTGAAAGGTCAAGTTATTTTGGGGGACGTCTTCCTAAGACATGCTTACGTATACTATGATCTCGAGGAAAATTATCTCAGTTTGGCACCTGTGAACTACACTACGGAGAGTGACATCCAGATTGTCTAAGGAAGAAAACTTACAAATCGCTGTTACAGATGAATCAACTCTTAGCTAAGGTAACGACCATCGACCTTCGAAAACTAAGGTGAGTGTTTCGGTCAGTTTAGTCGAAGTGGCTCATCAGTGTTGAAAAGATAGGAATCATCTCGAGTGATAGTCCTGGTGGACCGTTTTGTTTGTTGAAGAGTGTCTAAAGGTGTTAATAAAATGCAAATTCGTTGTGTCAACGCATAGATGAGAATCAATCATTCCGTGTCATGCAACAAATGCGCGAAAACCGTTGCGCGTCAATTGAGGCTCTCTTGTGCGGCTGTACACCCGTGTACAACAACGATTGAGCGGGTCTCGCAATTATTTGATACCTGAATCAAGCACTCGGTCATATTCCACTGGGAGAGATTTCGTTAAAAGGTGCAGATCTGTACGACGACCTTGAAAAGCAAACTACATCAGAGGCTACTAGATCGATATTGTCTGGCCATGAATTGGCTAGGAGTGAGCTTCTGAACTTAATCGCTATCCCAACCTGTTCTCAGAGGATTATTTTGTACTAGGTCATATATGGTAATCTACATGACGCAGTTTGCACATGTTTATTAGTTGTACATCTGGCTTTGTCTAGCAGAGGCCACACCACCGGATCGACACTCCCACAGCATGCTCATCCCGCATTGGATTGGGGTTCCATTGGAGGAGGCCAAAGCTGATAGGCAAGTGCTGCCTGGGCTGTGGTGCAGCGCCTGCTAGGGTATTACCGATCAAAGGTATTGTTGGTCTTGGCTGGGGTCCCCACCGTAGGGTGCTCACCAGGACGAATTTAAGATTCCCGGTGAGCCTAAGGTAGTCGTCGATGGGCCCCATTGAGAGAGCAGCCGCCACGCTGCCGGGGAGAAGTTACTCCACATCGGGACTACCGTGCGCAGGGGGGCCCGGGGTCGTGGCTGCGGCAAGCCAGTGACACCGGGCCTGGAGGTGTTTGTGTATTTGTACAATGGGATTCATGGTGGCTAGGTGCCCTTGGGCTGACGGACCGCCGACCAGCTTGGTGGTCGGGTGTTCTGTTCGTGGTTGCGAAACACCGTCACTCAAGGTGACATACTGCAGACGCCCATGTGGACTTTTTGTTGGTAAGTCAGAAAGAAAGAAGTGGATGATAATTTGGAAAAGAGCGGGAGACCCTGGCTACTTATATAGCCCAACGAAAGTGTTTGTGACTTTCGAGTGTTTACATTTCGAGTGAGGTCTGCGGAAAAGTGCAAAAGTGCTGCAAAAATTCGAAGGTAGCAATTTCTTTAACGCAGATAAGCAGGGGCGTAGTTCTGGAAGTATTCACTCTCTGCTAAGACCCATAAATGTCCCCGAGCTGACTCTTCCAGCGGATTGGACTGACGTAGCCAACACCATCGAGAAAACCGAGATCCGAGCCTAGTCGAGCGTTACACATATACATATGGGCCGGACGGGGCATTCCTATTACCCGACCAACGCAAGGAGTGAAGAAGAGTTCCGTATAAACAGATGTAGAGTGCTTGAGAGTGGTATATAGGAGTTGTCTACACCAATCTAAGCACTTGCTGGCGGGATACCAATGCATGCGTAGTCAATCTTTGCAAAGAGCGACTGGTACATCAAGTTCTTTCCGGACAAGTCGAAAGAAGCGAAGAGAATCTATACGTTGAGCTCAAGGTGCTCTGTATATTTTCGTCTCCCCGGGGAGCAGTCCGGTCCAATATTTGTAATTTGTCACCCATCCTCGATACACTCGTTCAGAGTCTAGCGTACGATCCTGTGTTTCCTGTAGTAACAATCAGAATCTCAGTATTCATGCTTCATACCTCATATTTGAGGTGTTAGTAAAGGAGACTGTAGAGCAACAGGCATCCGACCAGACTTGAATCGAACATTACAAGATCGTCCGACGAAGTGCAAATAACCACAGATCAGTATAGCCATGAGCTTAAAGTGTCCAACTTACAACCCTCAAGACCATGCCTCGGAGACCCCTTATCTTCTCAATTCTCAGCGAAGCCAAGTTTTGAACGTGCCAGAGGAAATTATAGGGATCAATCAGCATAGTACACAAAGTGCTGGCTTCTCGACTGTTGAGGCAACAAATGAGATGTAGCTGATTGTTGATCATGTCGTGATTTCCGATAGTTGGTGTTGCCTCCCCTCACAACGATGAGAGACTCGTAACTTGAGACTAAGCCTATCTCTCGTATCAGATAGGACTGAGTCCTTTTCAAAGAAGACCGCATCTGTCTGCTGTGCTCCAAAATTCCAAGCAAAGCTCTATTCCTGCATGACAGGTTAGCCCTGTTGAGTAGCCTTATTCCGTATTGAGAGCCCGAGACCTCATCGACCCTTCAGCACAAAAGGGGTGAATCTGCATTCACCTGTGTTTGGTCATGAGGCTTCTAAACACACTTAGTGTACCGGATCCTGTTGGAGCGATGTGGCATTGGTGGCTCAGCTGATTTAAGCTGCTTGTTTGGTGAAAGTCGAAGAATTCCATCCACACACAAGGTGAGCCCACACACGGGGTACGGGATCCCCCGCCCCCTTGAATGATTTTGATGCCCCAGCCTATTCGTGCCTTCCCACGAGGTTAGTCTGGACAGACCCTGCTGGTTAAGTAAAACCAGAGGTGAGGTCTGATTTAAGCTTAAGATGCCCCACATGGCATGGACCCCTTTCACGAATGAGGCCATTCTATGACCCGGTCAAATTATATATATAGCCAACCAATCTAAAGCCAAAAAAGCAACGCAAACGGGGAGTTGCAAGATCTTCGAGACAAACCCAAATGCAACTGAAGCGAGTGAAATGACAACAACTAATACGAGGTATAATTCTCCGAGGCATGCAAGATCAGCTCTTCTCGGGTCAAAGCATGTCACTTCTGGTGTAATTCTGGTATTGCAAATTCACGTAGACAGACGCCTCAGTTAGCTGTCTTCATGCAATACATGCGTGAATAGCCATGTGCGTAAAAGAGAGGCATCTTTCTGCAGCTTAGCACCCGTTTGCACAAACGGCTCACTCAACAACGCTCCAGTTTGGTGTAAAAATACGTTCCGGGAGACCAATGGCCGTTAGCGGAGGTAGCCTCGACTCGAGCGGCCCTTGCTAGCTGTCATGAAATTGAAGTATAAATAGCTGGTGCAAAGCGATGAAACGCCAACAAACAGACCTAATGGCTTTCCTTCTCAGAGCGCTTCTTGCCATTTCGTTGGCATTCGCCAATGTGCATGCCTTGTCTATTCCTTCCGCTGAGTTGATTCAAAGAGATTCCAAGAGTGCACTCAAACTTACTTTTGACGTCAAGGTGAATCAAACCAGCAACTCAGCTTTGGCTTTGTCTCGTCGAGGAGACTTACCAGCCGAGATCTACAACGCGAAGTCGGAGTATCTTATTGTTCTCACCGTTGGAGAGCCAAAACAATCGGTCATAGTTGCAATTGATACCGGATCATCTGATTTGTGGTTTCTCTCCAACAGTGCCGGGGGAGTGTACGAACCTACGAGATCTTCGACCTACAAGGATCTCGGTCTGGACTTTGTGATTCATTAT